>CM076570.1:113427080-114015104 GCA_034641835.2 Pinus albicaulis
AAAGATGGCTCTAGTGCCTCTCCAAGGCGCAAGGATCCTAAGGATATCTTTCCCGAGGAAGTGCAAGAAGGAGAGCAGGTAAATCCACCCACCACCAGTGGAAGGATGAGCAAAGAACTACAACAAACTCTGAGGGATGTAGAGGAGTTTGTTCGAGCTCCTAGAAATGCGAAGAGGTAGCGCAGACAACCAGATAGGTACCAGGCATTGGTAGCACATGTTGGAGAACCCTCTAGTTTTCAGGAGGTAGCTCAACATCAGGTGTGGGTAGATGTGATGGTGGAGGAGTACAGCTCCATCATGACGAATGATGTCTGGGAAATAGTTCGTAGACCTCAGGATAGAACGATTGTAGGTTCGAGATGATCTACAAGATCAAATATGCTGCAAATGGCAGTATAGAGAAATTTAAATCCAGGTTTGTAGCTAAGGGGTACACTTAGAAGGAAGGGATAGACTATGAAGAGACTTCGCCCCAGTAGCTCGGTATACTTCAATCAGATCTGTCATATCCCTTGCAACACAGATGGGATGGGAGATTCACCAGATGGATTTCAAGATTGCGTTCTTAAATGGGGTGGGAGAAGAGGAAGTATACATAGAACAACCAGAGGGCTTTGAGACGAATGAGAAGAAAACTCATGTGTGCAAGCTTAAGAAAGCCTTGTACGGACGGAAGCAAGCCCCTAGAGCTTGGTATGGTCGAATTGACAACTACCTACAGAAGATGGGATTTGTCAAGAGTGATGCAGATCCCAATCTCTACTATCTGAGAGTAAGGGATGAGCCTCTAATATTGGTGATATATGTAGATGATTTGTTTATGACTGGATCATCTAGGCTTATCAAAGACTGCAAGGAAAATCTAGCAACAGAGTTCGACATGAAGGATCTAGGGCGGATGCACTATTTTTTGGGTTTGGAAGTTTGGCAGTAGAAGGGAGAAATCTTCCTTGGGCAAGGAAGATATACTACAGAGATTCTGAAGAGATTTCAGATGGGGGACTGTAGACCCATGGCTACCCCAATGATCACAAAGTGGAAGATCGATACGTCCAAGGTGATGAGGTTGATCCTACTTTGTATAGGCAGCTCATAGGATCGTTGATGTACCTGGTCAATACTAGACCAAACATCCGTTATGTTGTGAATACCTTCAGTCAGTTCATGGTAGAACCAAGGAGGGCTCATTGGGCAACAACCAAACA
The DNA here is from genome assembly GCA_034641835.2 of Pinus albicaulis. Classification (NCBI taxonomy): domain Eukaryota; kingdom Viridiplantae; phylum Streptophyta; class Pinopsida; order Pinales; family Pinaceae; genus Pinus; species Pinus albicaulis. The sequence continues at coordinate 113,428,289 of CM076570.1, forward strand.
TGTTCTTAGGTACTTGAGGGGGGCAGTCGAGCTTGGATTGAGGTACACCAAGGGCAATGCCATCCAATTGAGTGGGTTCACTGACGCAGACTGGGCTGGAAGTCTAGTAGATCGGAAGAGTACCAGTGGGTACTGTTTCAGTGTTGGATCAGGAAGGACTTCCTGGTGCAGTAGGAACCATAATTTGTGGCGCTGAGCTCAGCCGAGTCAAAATATATGGCAGCTAGCACAACTTCGTGTGAGTCCATATGGCTTCGTAAGTTGCTCATGAACTTACTCAAGAAAAGGATGGAAGCGACCAACATTTTGTGTGATAATCAGAGTTGCATCAAGCTCTCTGAAAATCCTGTATTTCATGATCGGTCGAAGCACATTGACATTAGGTGTCACTTCATCAGAGACTAGAACAAAACACATATAACGCAATAGAAACAATCACATGTACATAGCTATTTTTTGACAATTGTCCCAGGAAAAACCCAATGCGGAAAAATTGGTGCAGCAGATGAGGGTTTGTATTATTCTTGAGCAATGAAAATCTTTTACAAGAAATAGACAAGCATATCTCTTAAGAATACACCTGAGATAAATTTCTTCGAATCCTCTTGGAGAATTTATGACACCCGGAAGACACCCTAGCTCCCTCTGCGTCACTCTGCGTGATCTTCTACGCAGTCCCTACACTAGACTGCATCACTCTGTGTGGGCACTCAGTGCTACTGCTCAACACTATCCTCAGTGGCCTTCTGCGTCCTCCTCTTGCCTTTCTCTGCCACTACTGACTTTCCCTTCCTTCTGCTTCTGCAACTCTGCCTTGCAACTCTCCCTCTGAAATTGAATTCTATTCCTGCAGAATCGATTTCCTTCAGGTACTGAGTGTGCCCGGTTTGATTTCCAAATGACCCTCAAGCCTTCTCTTATAATCCTCTCGTTGGTGAATCAATGACCCAGATTAGATCTCTAATCAATGGCTAAGATTAAAACATGACTTGATCTTCGTTCTCTAGAAGATTGTCACTCTGTTTTATTAATGACCTTTAATTATTTAATTTCCCTAAGTTTAGACTTAGGGTCCTCATTAAAATAATTATAATAAAACATGAAACGAGTGGAATTTTCACAAACGGTTTTTGGGTTCTTTGGAATACTGATGTCCAAGCCTCCTCACAAAATTTGAGACTTGGAACACTTTCCAATGCTACAAAAATCAACATAAACAACTCAAGCGTGCTCAATCACTGAAGACATAAAATTGATAGACGAATGAATGAGGAATGAGCTGCTCTCTTTCCCTTTAGTCAAATCTAAGTCTCCAATGTTCCCTTGGGCCCACGAGGACTGCGTTGCCCCCTCATCAGGCCTACCACTGCACTACCTCCTTCGTACCTCTCCCACGCAGCCACCTAGGATGCTGCCTCCATTTGATGGTTGGCCACTTGGACCCCACTAAAGCCGCAATATATCCTTAGGACTATAGGGAAGTGCCTTTTTGCTGCTTAAATATTATTTGTGGGTCCCCTTACCCACTTTATTCTTGTTCACATTAGGAAAAGCAAAAATTAACCAAAATTTAATATTCCAGTTAGCTGACTCGTAATTTGGAATATTACACCTTCATTAGCTACCCTTGTGCCTCGACATGTGGCCCAGGATTGTCCCTTTTCATCCCCTATTTTGTTAATCACTTTATCACATGCCACCACCATTTGAAGGATGTACCTTGGACATATCATCCCCTTTAAAGGTAGAAACCACCTAATTGGGTACTTGGTTAACCCCCCTTGGAGCTTAGAGACATTAGCACATGCTAAAGCCCACTATGGAAGGGCATGCCATTATGAAGTGCCCACCTGTTGTCCATGGTTTGTAAGCTCTTTAACTCGATTTATTTAAATGAATTGTTGTACTGGAAGGCAAGGAGACACATTGTAACCTATGCAGGGTTGTATATGGCCTCCGTTTTGGGTTTGGTGTCCCTATACGGGGTCCTAACCTTCCAAAGGGATACATTGGTGCATGTAGGGTGTGTGTAGAGAGCCATGAGCCTCCACAACAGTAGACAACATTCCATGGATCCCCAAAGATGTTCGAAGATTGCTTAAGATTCCCCTATTGGACGAGGAAGATGCACCTGGTTAACCATGCCCAACCGACCCCACAGTTACACCATGCACGTGGCAGATGACCCAAGACCTGTATGATGATGTGGCATCACATACACCATCATCCGATCCCTTGTAGATGATGTACAAACATCTTCGATTTGTTTGGAGACCCATGAGGACACTTGTGTGCCTCCACACCCAGTGAGAGCACCACATGTTTACTATTTGGAGAAAAAGGGGCCAACCCCTTGTCCACCATTTTTTGGAGTCCTATTCGATCTCATGGCACCTATGGACTTCATCAGGCCTCTTATAAGGCCCAATGACATGTACTTTCGATCATTCGACCTCTTGAGACGCTTATCCTTTTGTTTATGAGCTAGTTTGGTGGGCTTGTCACAAAAAGTTAGTCATTTTGCACATTATTTTATTATAGCGGTTAATGTAGGCCTAATTAGCTAAATCAAACTCATTAGAAGTGTATAAATACAAGTGATGTGTATTCATTTTAGCATCATCACTTGGTTTGGACTTGTATCTCTTTAGAGAACTTCGCTATCCTTCTTGGAGGATGCATTTTTGGAGCATGGAATGAGTTTTGATGTTTGGATCAGGGTTGCGGGGGAGCGCACCCCCCCCCCCTCTGGAACCCACTCCCAATTCGCACTCTGAGCGGGAGAGTTTTGGGAGCGCATAGGGAGCGTGCTCATAGCGAGTTCGTGTGAAAATTATTGAATGTTACTTATGCAAAAAGCTACTGTTAGATTTGGTTATGCTTCTCCTACTTAATTAAGTTATTAATGGTGAAAATTCAGATTAACATCGAAGCAAACACATAACAGACTTTCACCGATTCAGATCTAAAACATAAAAGTACATGCACACATAGACAAAGTGACACAAGGATTTTATGGACAATAGTCCCTGGAAAAACCCGATGCGGGAAAACTGGCCTTCTGGCTGTTGGAGGATTTTATTATTAAGAGTATTGTGAATACAGCTAATCTGGTTTCCAGATCTGGAAAACCTGATGGAGAAAATATAGATCTACAGCTAACCTGTTGTTCTGAAGCCAAAATATTGACTGATCTACACTCTCAAACGTGATTTACAAGACTTAGCTAGATCTTGGCCCTAGAAACCCTAGCGCTGCCCCTAAAGCCTCTGCGTCAGCCTCTACAGCCTTTGCATCCCTCTGCGCTGGCCTAGAGAGGGTTGCATAACCCCAGAATGGGTGACGCAGACCCTACGCTGCCCTTGAGGGACTCTACGTAACCCCTGAAGGTTTCTAGCTGCCTAACGCTGCCTCGAGAGAGACTGCGTAGCACTTGCGTAGTTGTAGCTGCCCCTGCGCTGTGCAGTTGTTGCCCTCTCTGCTGCTATTGCTCCTGCTTCTCTGCGTTGCCTCTGGAAGCTGCTCTGTGCCTCTTGTTGATTCTAGGCACTGGGATTAGATCATCCCCTTTGCCTAAACTCCCATCTCTGCAACTGAAACACTTATGAGAATTCTTAGCAAACCCTGCCCTAGAATCTCAGCTTAGCTTCAGTGCTCTGCCTCTGTGTCTCTTCTCCAAGTGACCCCAAGCCTTTCCTTTATACTTTTCTCGTTGGGAAAACAATGACCATGATCAGATCTTGAATCAATGTCTAAGATTAAAAGAAAGCTTGATCCGTGTGACTTAAGACAATTTCATCACATTTTTAATTAATTACCTTTAAGAATTTAATTTTCCTAACTGAAACTTAGGTTCCATAATTAAAATTATTAATTAATTAATTATCTCCCAAACTAGATGAAATTTCCCAAATCCCTTTCTGGGTATTGGAGATCTCATGTACTCTAGTCCCTCCACAGATTTTGGGAGCTAGAGCACATCTGATGCTACCCCATCGCACAAGAAAACTCAACACTCCCTCTTAGCGAGGAATGTGCTCTAGTATAAACTTTGCTTCACCGCGAAGCTTTGCACTAATCTCTGGTGTGGGTCTGTTCATTGATGTTGGACCTGCAGCCCTTCATCACTATGTTGCTGCTGCCATTTTGTACTGCAGCTCCCTCTCACTCTGCTGCATCCATGCTGCTATCTGCTGCACTGCATCTTCAGTTGTTGAGAGAAACAACTGAATCTCCTACCCAATCTTTGACAGAAAAGTTAGTTGGGCTACATCCTCATCACTGAAGCTCTATCGACTGCTGATCTGTGTTGTCATCTGGAGGATTATGCACAGCTACAACTCTGCACTGCGTAAGAAGACTCCCTCTGCAGTTGTTGAAGTCACATCAGCCGCTTGTGGTGAAATCTCTCACGCTGCTACTGCGCTATGTTGTCCTCCTGAAGCCTCTATGTTGCTGCAGCTCTGCTCTACGCTGCTGAAGTCACATCAACCCTACGCTGCTGTTGCATCTACACTGCGCTGCTCCTTCCAGCCTTAGGATCTGCCTCTGCTTCATCCGTGACCTTTGCACCCACTGCTCCACTTGTCCCGCTACTGTCTTAAGGCTCCCGTAGCTCGAATGTGATCCAAGAGATGAGTTTTCAAGGATCTTGCCCTCATTCTGTAGCTGCTCTACAGTTCCATGTCTCTCCACTTTCATGGTTCATGAAGGCTCATGGCTGCATCGTCTTCTAACCCATCATCCGCCACAACAGCCTTGAAAGAAGAAGCTTCCTTGTCCTCTTTCTTCTGAGGACAATTGCTGGTGAAATGTCCTAGTTCGCCACACTAGAAGCACTTGATCTTTGATAGATCCCGCTTCTTCTTCCCTTGCTGCCTCTTTGATGCCAAGGCTACATCGTCTTCATTTTCCTTCTTCACATTACTCAATCCCGTGTTGTACTGCTTCTTGGTGAATCCGCGGAGTTCTTCTTGACACATGATTGCCCACAAGTTGTCCCAGTCGGGAAGGTCCGCTCTGCCCAAGATACTTTGGACAAAGGTTTCCCACTCATCTGTGACCGCATTGAGAGAAGTCCTGATCATCACATCATCCTCCACCTTTGCACCCGTGGCAGTGAACTGGTCTCTGATCGACTGTAATCTGAAGAGAAAATGTTCCATGTCTTCCCCCTTGGTCATCATGAATGACTGCATCTGAGTCTCCAGAAGCATCTTAGCTGTTTTCTTTTCAGCTAAGTGTGGGAGAATATGGTCCTTAACTCCATCCATTATGAGCCTCTTGGCATGTGCCGTAGCTTCATTATGCTTCCTTAGGAGATCTGCATCGGTCGGCATGGCCAGGACTCGTTCTGCATGGTCTCTTAGACAATATGCCTCTAGGACTATCAGGATTCTAGCCTTCCAAACTGCAAAGTTGGATAGGCCATCCAATCTATCCCGATCACGCAGTCCGTGAGGTGCCATCTCCTCAGAAATCTGTTGGAGCTCCTCTTCTCTGTGCTAGAGATCTGGATCTAAGGTCCTTGGTGAAATAAGCACCTTCTTCTCCCTTTGGCAATTGATTTCCCTTCTTGGAAATCTGCCAAATCAAACAATGATTCAGCTCTCTTTGATCCTTTGATCGATCTGCAAGATTCTTTGGCTTGAAACCCTCCGAGAAGCTGATCTCCTCCCACTCTTTGTCACTAGTGCTTAGGCTAAATTATGAAAACTTTAGAAATTTCACCCCACCAGCACCTTCTGAAGTTCTACGGCTCTGCTTCAGGCACTTCTGGATCAGACAAATTTAGATCTGTGTCACCCTGGTTGGCTTCAGACAATCCCAGCAATGCCTCTGCGCAGTAAGTACATGGGCTTGCATGGAGACAGTGTAAGGCTGCGTCACCCTGCACTTTGCGTGATTCTGCTCCCTTTGAAACTGCGCTGTCCCTTCAGATCTGGCCTTCTGCTGCTGCTACTGTTCTTCCTGCTGCTTTCTGCAGCAAGATCCTTCAGTCTTCTGCTGGTGACCCTGTTAGATTTGCAATCGCTTTGATACCATGTGAAATTTTTTGAATGTTACTTATGCAGAAATCTACTGTTAGATCTGGTTATGCTTCTCCTACTTAATTAAGTTATTAATGGTGAAAATTCAGATTAACATCAAATCAAACGCATAACAAACTTTCACCGATTTAGATCTAAAATAGAAAGTACATGCACACATAGACAAAGTGACACAAGGATTTTGTAGACAATAGTCCTCGGAAAAACCCAATGTGGGAAAACCGGTCCTCTGGCTGCTGGAGGGTTTTATTATTAAGAGTATTCTGAATACAGCAAATCTGGGTTCCAGATCTGGAAAACTCGATAGAGAAAATATAGATCTGCAGCTAACCTGTTGTTCTAAAGCCAAAATATTGACTAATCCACACCCTCAAACGGGATTTATAGGACTCAGCCAGATCTTGGCCCTAGAAACCCCAGCGCTGCCCCTGAAGCCTCTGTGTCAGCCTCTGTAGCCTCTGCATCCCTCTGCGCTGGCTTGGAGAGGGCTGCGTAACCCAAGAATGGGTGACACAGACCCTACGCTGCCCTTGAGGGACTCTGCGTAACCCTGAGGGTCTCCTACTGCCTAACGTTGCCTCGGGAGAGACTGCGTAGCTGTAGCTACCCCTGCGTTGCATAGCTGCTGCGCTCTCTGTTGCTACTTCTCTGCGCTGCCTCTGGAAGCTGCTCTCTGCCTCTTGCTGATTCTAGGCACTGGGATCAGATCATCCCCTTTGCCTAAACTCCCCTCTCTGCAGCTGAAACACTCGAGAATTCTTAGCAAACACTGCCTTAGGATCTCAGCTTAGTTTCAGTGCTTTGCCTCTGTGTCTCTTCTCCAAGTGACCCCAAACCTTTCCTTTATACTTTTCTTGTTGGGAAACCAATGGCCATGATCAGATCTTGAATCAATGGCTAAGATTAAAAGAAAGCTTGATCCGTGTGACTTAAGAAAATTTCATCACATGTTTTAATTAATTACCTTTAATAATTTAATTTTCCTAAGTTAAACTTAGGGTCCATAATTAAAATTATTAATTAATTAATTATATCCCAAACCGGATGAAATTTCTCAAAGCCCTTTCTGGGTATTGGAGATCTCATTTACTCTAGTCCCTCCACAAATTTTGGGAGCTAGAGCACATACGATGCTACCCCATCACACAAGAAAACTCAACAGCACGCTCCCTGCACTGCAAAAATGCTCCCTGCCATTGTGGGAGCGTTTCAGGGAGCGTTCGGGAGCGAACGCTCCCCGAGTGCTCCCTCCTTAAAAAAGACGCTCCGGGAGCACTTATTTTAAGGGGGGAGCGTTCGCTCCCGAGCGCTCCCGAACGCAAATTTGCGCTCCCGATTGTTTGTCCGCGCGCGGAGGAGGAGGAGGACGCCGACATAAATTTGGAGGGAAGGAAGGGGGGGAAGAGGAGGGAAAGAAATAAAAGGCCCTCCCTCCCATTCTTATTATTCATCTCTGATAAGAGAGAGCAAGAGAGGAGAAAGAGGAAGAGAGGAGAGGAGAGGAGGGAGCAAGAGAGAGCAAGGGAAAGGAGAGGTTGACCGCTAGAGAGAGCAAGGAGCTTGGAGGTAGACCTTGGGATCGAAGGACAAAGAGGTAGGAGAGTCTAATCTATTTTTTTTTTTTCTATGTGTTTTTAATTTGTTCAATCATGAAAATTTGATTTTTTTTTTTCTATGTTGCATTTTAACTTGTTGAAAAATGAAAAAATGTTTTTTTTTTGCTATGTTGGGTTTCAATGTGTTGAAAAATGAAAAAATGATTTTTTTTTTCTATGTTGCATTTTTTCCTATTCCCATTTGGCATTCCTCCATTGTTTTGCAGGTTAAATACTTGAAAGTTTGAATTTTGAAACATCATGGCTATATGGCTTGGCATTTTCTTCATGTTGGTTCTGTTTTTTGTTATTATGGTGTTGGAGAGTAGGAGAAAGAGGCCTATTCTAGAAGAGGAGGATGAAGAAGTGGGTTATAGTGGATATGATGAAAATCCTGAAAAGGAGTATCAAGCTGAGGAGGAAGGGGAAAGTGGAGATAATGAGATCACAATGACACCAACTAAAATTGACCAAACACCATTGTGGAAATATGTTACTAGGCCTGAAGCAGGGAAAGGGGGTGGAACCACCAAATTTATATGCCCCCATTGCAATACACAATACACAGGTTCATACACTCGTGCCAGAAGGCACCTTTGTGGGAAAAGGCCATGGGATGGAGATAAAAATATAGGAATCAAAACTTGTGCAAGTGTGTCAGTGACAGGTAGAGCCAAATACCCAAGGAAGGAGGAGGAAGCCCAATACAAATCTAAAAGATCTAAGGGTTTTATTGAATCTTATGCACCATCACAACACGGACAAAGAAGTCCATCAACTTCCACCCATGGCAGTGGATATGGAGGCACACCTGGACCAAACATCTCTTTAAGGCGTAGAACCATATCCGATTTCCTTGACGAAGGGTCTAGGAGTGATGTGGATTAAAATTTTTTCCAGTTTCTCTATGCATGTGGGGTACCATTCAATGTTCTTCACTCACCTTATTGGCATGAAATGGTTTCTGCCATTAATGATGCCCCCAAAGGATACAAGAGCCCTGGGTATGACAAGGCTAGAACCGTGGGACTTGATCATGAAAAAGCAAAAATAACTCATTCTTTGAGTAGAATGACAAGTTCTTGGAATGCGCATGGGGTGTCCATTGTATCTGATGGATGGACAAATGTAAAAGGCAAGCCATTGATAAGTGTTCTTGCTGTGTCTGTTAGTGGTGCAATATTCCTTTCATCATATGATTATTCAGATAAGTTCAAGATCGACATCAACATTGCAGAACCATTATTTGACACAATTGAACGTATTGGACCATACAATGTCATCCAAGTCATCACTGATAATGCTGCTAATTGTAAGGCAGTGGGAGCAATTATTGAGGATAAATACCCCAACATATTTTGGTCTGGGTGTTTGGTTCACACAATGAACCTTTTGATGCATGATATAATTAAAAACAAACAACCTCAATACAGATGGCTTGGTGATTTGTACAAGAGAGGAAAAAAAATGATAATATTTATTACAAATCATAGCAATACCCATGGGCTTTTCTGCAGTCACTCAAGATTGGAGTTGTTGAAGATAACAAAGACTAGATTTGCTAGCTATTACCTCACCTTCAGGCGCATTTTGAAGGTAAGAGAGTCATTGGCTGCCTTGGTATCAAGTCCACACTCGCAGGTATTAAAGGACAGGACAACAACATTAGTTGACAGGCAAGGTTTTGATTCTTGAACAGGTGGAGGAGACCGTTCTTGATCCTTTGTTTTGGGCACGTGTGAAGGAAATTTTTAATTTCACCAAGCCCATTTATAGCATGATTTGCTTTGCAGATACAGATAAACCAGTGATTGGGGAGGTGTATGAGCAGATGGATAGCATGATGGGGCAATTAAAAGATGTTGTTAAGGAAAAAGATCCAAACTTGTATTCAATGATTCACAATTGTGTGTGTGCACTTAATGTTCCACTACATGCTTTGGCGTATATCCTTATGCAAAAATACTACTCTCCATCTTGGTTGGGCCAACTTGCACCTGGGGTTGGGGTTAGGATCAAACCTCATACAAATCTAGAGGTACAAGAAGGATGTATAAAAGCATTAGACAATTTGGTCCCTAACAGGGAGGAGTGTGCTAATCTGCGCCTTGAATTAGGCAGATAATTCAGTTGCACTGGTTTGTTTGGTTCTTTGCATGCAATGGAAGATAGAGAGAGGTTTGATGCTCTCACATGGTGGGAAGCATATGGCGGCATGGGACTTTTGCCAAAATTCGCAAAAAATGTTCTCTAACAGGTTGTAAATACTTCTTCTACAGAGAGGTGTTGGAGCACCTACAACTTCATCCATAATGTGGGAAGAAACAGACTCAACGAAAACCACGCAGAAAGCTTGGTTTATGTGCACTACAACGTGAGGTTGTTGAGTCATTATTTTGATCAAGCTTATGAGGATCTATCATATAAAGTTTGGGACAGCAACCCAAAGGACGATAATTTGGAGGACGACACTATACATCTGGAAGAATTGGAAGCAGAACTTTTGAGAGATGAGGATGAAGCAGCTGCACCCATGCCATCGCCACACCCACCATCCGGTAGTAGTGCCAGTACCGGTGCCAGTGTTCGAGTTCCAACTATTGTTCCTTTGCTGACGCAACCTCCACCTACATCGTCACGTGGAGGGCATGGGCCTTCTAGTTATGTTCATGGTACTTCCCACGAGGAGACTGCTGGAAGACCACCATTACCACGAGTTGCTCATAAATTAGACATTTCTCGTGGCAAGAGGCCAAGCAATAAATAAAATAGATTTACAATTTACAAGTCTTTTCTATTTTCTAGTAGTTTTTATCTTTATATAACTGTTGAACCTTGACTCTTTCATATTTAATGGAAGATATTTTTTGTAAACAATATATGACAATTTAAGTTTGAAGTTTGAAACTTTGAAGCTGGCAGTTATAAGTTTATAAGTCATTATGAATTATGAATATGATGCTTCATGAAATTTGAAAGTTGTTTCATTTCGTTTCATTTTATAACATTTCATTTCATGTTGAATATTCTTTGTTGTAATGGTTACACTTAGATTACAAGTACAACTATGGTGATCAATGAATGAATGATGATAAATGTTATATATTGAATTTTAAAAGCTTGAAACTTTAAAATTGATGAATCATGAGACTCAAGAGTTAATATGTTGTATGTTTCTAACTTGTGGACGTGGTTGATGAAGATTATAACTTTTAGATGATTGATGTTATATGGTTCAATCTATGTTTTTATGTTTTTTATGTCTAACTCATCATTCTACATGCTTTTGTTGACATATATGCATCAAAATATAAAAAATATATATTTTAAAAAAATGCTCCTCGAAACGCTCTCGGACTAGGAGCTTTTGAAAATGGCGCTCTCTCTCTCGCTCTCCGCGTTCGCTCCCGCTCCCAAGTAACCTTGGTTTGGATCATTTTCTCTTGTCTTGGAGCTTCTTGATTGACAAAGTTTTGATGGTTGGATATACTCTTAATACATGTAAGTGCACATTTAATGCTATTCTTTCTTTCTTTTTGTCACATACATTGTTGCTGGGATTTCGCTATTCTAGGGCTAATTTACTACATCCATTTATGCAAAATTGTGGAAATTTTGTTTCTAGATAGTGAAGCTTCATGTATGGGCGATGTATCATGAGTGAATGTTCCTAGAGATGCTTCTCCATTGAAACTCATCTTGATAAGCCATCGATTTTGTAAAACGAAGTATAAAGCTCTTAAAGTTGCTTTTGTTGCTGCCCTAATGCTATGTGAAGTTGTCTTTGAGGCCTACTTGACATAGAAAACCCAATATCCATAGTCATAATTACTCGTGATTCCAAATCTCCCCAAAGGATTAGGCACCGGTCCACCATAAGGTGATCACCTTAAACCTTATTTTCTTCGCCCATGTCTTCTTTTCTAGGCCTAGTCCAGTAGGTCTCCTAGGGCATCACTTATCTCACAATCTGGCCATCCAAATACTTTAATTTTTGGTCCACAATTGCGATGGAATTTGCTCTAGAGACCCTCGAAATTTCAAGCAAATCTGACGGTGGGATCTCAAGATATTGCAAGTATGAGCTCGAGGACCGTACCTTGCCCTAGTTTTCCCTTGGCTAGAAACCTTGCTGGGATCATTGCATTACCTTTCATTGAAAATTCCTTCCTTGATCCCCTTCTCCTCCCTGAATAGGTTAAACAAATCATTGGTTGCTCAACCCCATTCCTTTGACCTAACCTCAAGTCCACTTGGTCCCGTGTGGTCCCACAACTTACTGAAGCCAATTTCACAAAGACCACTTGGAAGCCAAGTTTCCACAAGGATTTTAGGTGCTAGGAATCTTATTGACAAGTCATATACTTAAACCCTAGCTCTTAGAATTCCCCTAAGCCCTTCCTAAAGAGCCTTTTCATCTTGCTTTCAAAGTAAGCAAGCCGTATATCTGAGCCTCTCTTGTGAATAGGCTTTTAGATCACCTCTCATCCTATCATTGATCCATTCAATTTTATGATCCTTATTATAACGAGTCTCCTCCCATCAATGAAAGTCTGTAAAGTGTAGGGAGCCTTAACCGAGGTGACAGTGGGCTATTGCTCTGTTGTTGCCCTTGGCCTAGTGGTAGCCCTTCAAGGATCCCCTTTTAGGACCCTTGCTAGTTTGAGTGGTAACAAGGAGTCCGAGGCTAATTTGCAGAATTTTCTAAGCACCCAAGGAGGGTCTTTCGACAGTTTCTTTCCAACATACAGAGTAGTTTTCCAGGACAATGCATGGCATATTTGGTGCGGCTCATTCCAACATTTGGGCATTGTAGTTCCTGACCCGAGACTTGTCTAGCTTGCCATTGTGGCAAGCCTAGGTGCACTCTTTCCATACCCATTGTATCATTGCTCCATATATTGAATAAAATGGCTTAGCTGGATGGTGTTTTTGGAGTTTTTCTAGGTGTCTACTTATGTTTCTGAATTTTGTGTGTTTATATCAGTTTTTGCTTTGTTTATCACTGTATTTCCTAAGTAGGAATATTACAACTTCGCATCCTTCATTAAATTGTTGCTTTGAGCTACAAGTTAACACTTTTCTTTGAGCATATCTTTATTTATATGCAAGCACTTTATATTCTTGGCAAGCTTTAATTTAGTTTATTAATTCTTTTCCATTAAGCTTGGTAAATTGTTTCATGACTACTTAGAGTACATGCTTCTTTTTGTCAACTTTGCTATATTGTTATTTTAAGTATATTTCCTTGCAGCATTATATTGTTATTGATTACTTGAAACAATTCATTTCTTCAAGCAACTTACTTGCACACTTACATTAAGCTACCTTTTTTTTTTACTCTGAAGTCATTGGTGAAATTTTACTTTGGGTATTTCCTCATTTATGGAAGCATTGTTATCAAGATTTCAAGAGAAAGTAACTTACATGCATCTCACTTAGGCACATTTTATTGCTAATTGGCATTTTTAAAATTAACCTCCAACTTAAGTTGATTATATAGACTTTAGGGACCCTCCAACCCTATTGATTCCTCATTGTGAGATTTGGATTTCTGGGCGAGGATGAGGTCTGGAGACCGGAGTCCAATTGAAACTTTGTTTTAGAATACAACTAATAAAATAAACCAAGAGCACATCTACATCACAACTTTACTTTACTTGCAAATGCAATTTTCTTACATCTGCTATCTTGAATTTATTTGAGTCATTTGAAAATATCATCATTTTCTCAAGAAGCATCTGCTTTATATTGTAAGTGTTTGGATCTTTTACTTTTGCAACAATTAGCTTTCTTGTACTTGGAATATCTTTTATTGGTGCAATTCTATTTCAAGCTATTTCATATATTTGTTGCTTTGATGATCATTTATCTCATGAGTAATTGACGTCATTATCTTGTTATTTGAGCATTTACTTTCAACTTTCAAGTACTATCTCCTTTATAGTTGCAATTGATGTTTATATGCTCATCTTGGTCTAACATTTGATATTGCAGGATTGTCTATCATTGTATCTTGATTTCAAGGTTTGAGCAAGTTATTGTTATTTACTTGAAGGCATTGGTCTATACATTGAATATATCATTGAAATTTGCTCATTTATTCATATTACTTGCTTAATTCTTGGAAATAAGTTATTTTTGACAAGCATTCCACTTAACTTAATCTCCTAGAAACTCGGATCATATAACTTTTCATTAGGGACCAGCCCCCTTAGTTTATCTATGAGAGAACTTTAACGAAGAGAGTTGGGAATAGGTGACCACCCCATCTCTTAATTTTGCCACCGACAACACCTTGTGGGGTTAAGGGCTTTTCTCACTAACTTAGGTGTGTGTATAAGGCGGCAACACTGTGCACACAAATCAGTTTCCAGAGAGAGTTTCCAGTTCGTATTATCAGCTGTAGCAGTGGATAAAGGTTAAGGAGTGAAGGGGCTGACTCACTGTCATTATTGTTGCTGAACTCTTCCTATTGACTGAATTTCGTTGGAGGCTATATCTCTGTGTTTGCTCCAGGTTCCTCTGTCATACTCTCACTGTGTATTAAGTCATTAAATAAATGAAATGGCTATTTAAATTCCAGCATATATTAATGTCAACTTCATCAGTATTTCATGTTATTTATGGAGTTTTGTATGTTGCTCATTGGATTGAAGTCTGGTTTCATTTCTTGCTAATATATTTTGAGAAACAGTTAAACAACTAAATTTGCACCTACAGCAGTTGAGTCTCAAACTGTTTGATGAAAACCTTCACTGGAAAACCATATAAACTCTGATAAACTATACTGGGTATTTTGGGAAATCCTAAGAAGGAATATTACATTCCGAGATTAGAGAAATTATCCTTAATCCCCCCACCTTGGATTTTTAAATTGTTATGTATTTTTTACTGAGATAATTGCATTTTTTCTTTTCCACTTGTAATGCAGGGTACGAAGTCAGTTCGTTCTTAATGTAGGAAAAGTCAATTATCAAATATGAAGGATGTAAAGAATATTTCAATTAGTTATAAATTTCAAATTTGATCAGAAGACAGCCATACAAGATGTCTATATGATAAATAAAGAGAAATAAAAAGACCCGCATGAATGTTAGGATGTATTTGGAGTTCTATTATGGGGATGCCAATTTCTTTGATGTTTCTGCAATTTTTTTTTCTTGATATTTTTAGTCGATTGCATTAATTTTTGAATATGAACAATATAGGGGTCAAAGCATTAGAAGCTTACTAGACCTATCAACATGACAATGCGATTTTTTTTTTCTCTTTTTTTCATGCAGGGAGATGTAAGCAAGCATTGGTATGATCGCTATTGGGCAAAGGTTAGATTATAAATGGGTTTATTGAATACTCACACCATTTGTATTTGTTGGTAGTTTCTTTATTCTATTGCAAGAGTGGAGATCTATGAAAATCTCGACGAATTGATACATCATATAGGTCTTGTCTTCCCTATTTCTAATTCATTGATTTGTGCAAACACTGAGATGCAATAATTATCATTATAATTCAAACAAAAAATATCTGAAAGGTAATTTTAGAGGTTTAATGCATATATTAGATCTATTCTCAATATCTTATAGATTTTAGGCATAAAAGTTTATTTCGATATTTAATATGTTTTTATTCTTTTAATGTATAAGTCAAGAACTGTTGAAAAGTTATTTTAATGAGCTCTTGGTTACATACATGTGAAAAATTAAGCTAAAGTTGAAGTTCCTTACAATAGCTTGAGCCATTTCAACTTTGTTTGTTGAATCACCTGCCAAGTTGTTTCTTGCAATTTGTGGGTCCAAAGTTGTTGCGATCTATGTAGCATGGGATGTGTCATGACTCCTCGAGGTAGGTGTTCCTATGTTTTCTATTATTGAGGGGAAAGGGGCAGAGAAGAACTGTGTTTTCTGTGGGACATAGTTTCAAAATAGGGTATGTTTCCTCTTGTTCAAGGGACAATTCAAGAACATTCCCAATGTTCCTCAACTGTCTTATGTTCCCTGCCCCCCACCAAAACAATCTGGGAACTACGGGATGTGCCTTGCACAAAACTAGCTATTCTTCTTTAAAAAAAGCCACTAACGTAAGCCTCATACATGAGCTAACTTAAGTTTCAATAAATCTTTAGTTTTTTCCCCTTCTTTTTAACTGCTGTCAGCTATTCCAAATACGCATATCTGGAATAACAATAAGTGGACAGCCTTGAAATGTACTTTCATATTTTATGAAGTTAAAATTGGTTACGAATATATTGTATTTTTATCATCATTGGGAAAATCAGCGATTCTTCCATTATGATGATTTATGCAACTGATGTTTCTTATTACTTTGTGTACTTAACACATCATTGTTTTAGGACTTCACGTGTTTAATTCTTAATTAATTTTCTATATTTTTCTTAATGTTCTATTGACGTTGCCCCTAGCTATATCTCAAGACTTTATGGGTACAATGGAAAATTCTTATCTTTTGGAGTTATCCTTAGAGGCTGCATAATTTTGGATGAAGGTTGGGGTCTATCTTTTAGGAAACCTTATTCCAATAAAGGACATGCCATAGGGAGCCAGTGAAGTCCCCAATCTGAATGGCACCCTCCCTGGCAAGGTTGCCTCAACATAATCCTTGACACAGAAGAAAAAGTTAACGTAGCCAGGAGCAGGAACAATGGCCAAATCTAGTCAATAGCTATTCTAGCAGGCTTCACTCAACGATTTGGTAAAGGAACAAAAATTAAAAAGTGGTTGCATGGATATGGGGGGATTGAACTTTTTCTTGAGTTTTTAGTTATATAGAGGTGATATTTGAAGGGGTCCTAGAGATAAATCACAAGTCACCTTAAAAGGGATTTTGAGAGCTTGACCTGGGATTACTAGGGAAAATCAATTGGTTTAGAAGCAAAACCATGAAATTGGGAGCAAGTTGAGTTCTTTCATATAAGAAGATCAATGGATAATGTGGCAGGCCTCCTAGCCAAGCTAGAAATTATAGGGGGTTTGTCACATGAGAAATCTTCACCTTGAACAAGTTTTAGGAGGAAGGCAAATAGCAAAACCTTCCTTTTGGCTATGCAGATATAGAATCAAACACATTTTTAGTCTTCTAATTTCTCTATCATAGACATCCTTGGGGGAACCCATGGTGGCCACCTTTCATCCTAAGAGTAAAACAATAAATGCATGTTTGGTTACAATGTCCCTTTGCATAGATGTTCAACACCCTTCCTCAAAAAGCATGCCATTCTCATCAAGCTGCCACCTTTACTATCCTCGTACCCTTGCAATGATAGCACATATGCACAAGATCATACCTTCATATTCAGAGCCTTCATGTTAATTTTTATAGAGCTAGCAAGCTTAACTCGCATCACTTAGCATTTACGTTGCAATCATTCATGATGAACATTGAAATCATCATAATAAAAGGCCAACTTGGGATCAATACTCTGAGTGGGGAGACCCAAGTGAATTGAATGTATCTCTGATAGATGTCATCCCTGATTGCCCTATTTATCTCTCCTTTTGCGGGAAGAAGGTGACCAGAGAGGCATCTAAGGAGTAACTGAAAGTTGGGAAGATGCTCTATAGACTCTAGAGATGCCGATATAGTGGGAGATAGAGGTTGCTTTACAAAACCAACCTTGTTTACGCTTGGAAAGGCTCAGGTAGGCAACTCCGATGGAGGAGAGAATGTTAAATTTGTGGGTTTAATCTTCATATAGGCCACAAACTGAGCATATTGCAATATTAATTACATTGCTGTAACATTAATTGCTTTTTCTATTTTAGTCTAAGACTGACATAGTCAAGCTTTCTTGGGGCTAGCAGTCTAACTCTTGGATGGTGTATAAATACACCTACCCTCATTAAAGTGATGAATTTCATCAATTTATTTGCTTAAGGGCACCTTCTCTAATTCCGCTCACTTTTGTAGGTTATTGAGTTATGTTTCTTCTCTCTTATGCACTTTTAGGTTATGGCTATGGCTGACTCTCTTTAAGGACAGTTATTCTCCCTCTTTGGCACACAAGGTGCTGTTATACTACTGTTTTAATGCTGCAGATTTATCTTTTGCTGCATTGGGGTTTTGCAGGTTGGTTCCAGTCAATCTCTCTTTTGAGTCTCAACATAATATGCAAACCTTCCTCATCCTGTTCGGTTTTTTATCCAAAGAAGCTGTTGGCTAGTGAGATTGGTGACTATGAAAGTAGAGCTCTTTCGATCTTCTCTCTATAAGATTTTAACTCTCGTTCAAGGAAAACATCTCTTATAGGGTTCCTATTGTGTTTTTCCTAGGCTTTAATTCTCCTTCAAGGTAGATTGTCTCTTTTTGAGAGTTCCTTTGAGTTCTTTTTTTCAAGTCTATAAAGGAAAGTTGAAACTAGTAGACTGTCACAGTGCACACCTGGCTGTGAACTTTGCATATTGGTCTTCCACTTCACAAGAATGGATTGTTGACTCTGGAGCCACTACACATATGACCAAATACCAAAATTTCGTCTCCAATTATTGAGCAGAGCATACTGGAGATAAAGTAGTCATTAGTGATAACTCATCCTTACTGTTTTCAAGATGTGGTGACATCATTATTGACAGCACCAAATTTGGAGAAGTCTTTCATGTCTAAGAGTTGTACCCAATTTCTATATATCGTATCACTCACACCATCAAGAAGGTTGAATTTTGTCCAAATCAATGGATTATCAAGGATGTAGATGATGGTTTTAAGGAAGCTGCCTCAGGTTGTTGCGATGGATCTGACAATATGTATAAGTTGGGGAAGTTTCCATCCTCATAAAAAACAAAGTAGATTTGTTGCTATGGTAGCCAGCACTGACAACGTCAGCTGATTGTGGAATTAATGCTTGGATCATAGCAATTTTGGATCCTTGTAACATATGAGCTGTCTAAAGATGGCCGACAATGCTGCATAGATTGAACCACCTAGTGGTGTTGTGAAGGTTGTATGTTGGGTGAACACCATCAAGGGTCCTTTGCTAAGGACTTAGCAAGGTAAGCCACCCAACCTCTTGCGTTGGTTCATGGTGACGTTTTTATGGACGTATGACCACTCCTCTTGGAGGATCGAAGTACTTTCTCAACTTGATTGATGATTTCCTGCTTCCTTTGGATATACCACTGGTTACCCCTCAAAATGTGTGGGCATTTTGAGATATTCTTCTGAGGAGTGCAGCTGATTTGGATAGGTCAAATGAATTTTAGATGATCATCTTTTCACTTGTAACTCTGCTCATTAAGGCTGGTGCCTGTGACAAACTTGGAATGGTGTTACAAACAGTATGTGTTGGATTGTATGACAATTTAAAGTTCACTGATACCCTTAAGATCTAGTCTACCTACTCAGAATTTCCAGCAGTGTTTTCATAGTTATTGCTGGCTGTATATCAATGTTGAAAAAATCAGCATCAGGATAAAATTGGTGAGGTCTGAAAAATGAAAAAATTCAGAAAATTGGGGAAAAAGGGTAAAAATCGATAAACATCGGAAAAATTTAAAAAATACAATAAATAAATAAATAAGTAAATAAATAAAAGTGACTTAAATCACCCATCTGCATGGCGGCGATTATCTTGAAAAAACCAGTGCCAGAAAAAAATTGTGTTGTGGCAATTCATCGTGATTTGTGATTTTTTTGGGACTGAAATAACAGTGATTTTTTCGGCCGAAAAAATCGGTGTCCAGAAAAAATCATAATATGGCGAATTTAATGCAGTGTTTGCGACTCTGCTGTATATTACAACAACTGTTGATCTTTGTAGCATCAGACAAGTGTTCTAGTCTTGACTTTGGTCAGAGATGCTTAAAAACACAAGAACTCCAGAACCCAGAAAAAAGTTTCAGGAGAAAACACCCAAAGATGGCTCAATTAAGTTTATTAATCAATGATTAAATTTTTCCCAAGTCTAACTTAGGGAAAATGATTAATTAACAAGAATTAATTGAGAAAGGTGAGAATTCTCTAGAAACTCACATGGATCAACCCAGAGATGATCTTAGACGTTGATGAGGACTTAATCATGGCCGTTGGTGAGCCAACAGAGATTATATGAGGGGGTCGATGGGGTTGGAGCTAGACACACGAGAGAGAAGATAGTAGTGTGAGTTCCTAGGTAGATGAGTTGTCCAGTTAGAGAGGTCGAGCAAACAAAGAGAGTTTGAGCCAAAAGGTACGCCGAGGGGTATAGACAGTGATTCTGAAGGAAGTTTCCAGTTTTGGAGAGTCAGGGGAGGAGGCCGAGTTATTTATCCAAGAGGCTATGCAGTAGCCTCAAGAAGGAAATTCGATTTGGCTGATCAGGAGGAGGATTCAGTTGTCGAAGGCTGGAATAATTTCTAGTGGACCGAAGAATTCTTTCCAGAGAAGCAGCATTCTGTGTAATGACCCAACTTGAGTTATAGGGAACATAGAAATATTAGCATGCATATGAGACTTGCATATGATAGCTACATATGCATGTATCACGTGTATTGCACTAGTACATGCACTAATCAATTATAAAAAAATCTCAGTGTAGAGTAATGAGTGAATTATTGAAGTATTGAGTAAATACCTAACTCACCAGAATATAACGAATGTATTGTAAGGTAAAAGTTATACCTACCACTATCATAACATAAACTAATACTTTGTTCAAAGAAAAGTAAAAGCATTGACTTATGCAAATAAATGATGACATTTTAATAAATCCAAGATATTCAATAAATCCAAAATATTTATTAAATAATAATATTTTAATAAATTTAAGATATTTTAGAAATCCAAGATATTTATTAAATAATAATATTTTAATAAATCTAAGATATTTTAGAAATCCAAAATATTTATTAAATAATAATATTTTAATAAAACTAAGATATTTTAGAAATCCAAGGTATTTATTTAAAGATGATATTTTAATAAATATCTTGAAAAGAGTTTGTGTATAAGGGGGGGAGGGGGGGAGAACTTGATGGGCATGGGTAGTGAGGTGGGAAAACTGACCCAGATGCTGTTAGAGGAGTTCTAATTGCGGGAGACATGCGCAGTGAGTTCTAACAGAGTCATGGAGTGATCTCGATTGTTATTGGAGATTTGGGCACGGGGGCCAGAAGACTTGTCTTCTGGATCTGGGGATCGGAGAGGTTGACCTCAGATAGGCTGGGAGGAAAACGACGGTTTGGTAATGGGAGCTGGAGCCATGGCGGATCAGGAACATCTTCAAACATGGTTCTAGGTAATTATTAAATAGTCAATTGATATATATTCTGCTTCAAAAATCCCACTCTGGATTGTGTAGCATAAATTTTGTTAATGATTGTTAATTGTGAAAATTACGGTCCTTACAGTCTGTCAGGGGCAGATTCATTGTAGGCAGTGCATGTGAGTGACTGCGTAAGGCTTGCACAGAAGCCGAAAAGAGGGGTTTGAGTTAGCCAGCTTGAGTGGCCAAACTTAGCCAAGATTGCTTGTGGAGTGTTGAGATTTGAAGGGATGGTGATTAATACAAAAATTCTCTTCTTGATAATTGCTTGTGAGCTTACTTATGTATTCTCTCTTCTTTAGCTTAGTTAATCTTTCATCAAGTCAATTATCGAAGTACTCAGTCAAATGTAGGGACAGAATTATTTTCTCTTTGCAAGTACTTGTAGTTACCTTCCTCACTTTCTCCCACTTTTAAGACTACTTTTTCTTCCTGATCATTGTCTTAAATTATTCCTTCAATACAACTACCCTTAACTTTGTATTTCAAGACTTTTGCTCAGTTCTGGTATTACAAAACAATATGTGGTACAACAGTGATATATCTACAATGCTAACTGAGATAAATCCCCAATTTGATTCCCTGTATAATACTCCTAGAATCTGTACTTTATACACAGGGAAGTCCACACTAACGCTCTTTCTTAGAATCCGCAAAATGTCTCTTAAATTCCCTTTTATCCGAACTGTATACCCTACCTGAAATCTACGTCAACCATAGACATCCGCATCTTCAATACATAAGCTTGTTTCAAACAATCCGTAACCTTCTTTAGGCTGTCAGCAATCTGCCTTAGGATGTCTGCAATCCCTGTTACTAAATCTGCACTGTAGGTTATCCTTTCTACGCACTGTCACCTTGGGGATGTCCGCAAACTCCTTCCAGCATCGTTGTTCCAGATCAACACCTCTCACTGTTCCCTATCCGCAATTTATCAGAGGAATTCGCATTCTTGTTCATTGATGTAATCCGCATTGCCTTACACATAAAGTCCGCACTTATTCACCGATATAATTCACATTGTCCTACAGAGAGAGCCGTACTTATTTTATTGCAAAGACCACCAAATTCTTCTTTGAATGTACTGTAGGAGATAGGTATATATAGGGACAAATATATTGTCTTGAAGCCGACCATAACCATAGCTTTAAGGCCAACTCATCCAACAGCTTGAAGGCCGACTTGTAGCACATAAAAGGTTGACTTCCAGCGTTGGTGAGGGCTATTACACGCCATTCTTCAACAAGGTTCATTGACAAGGTCTTTAATGTGCATGACTCTAATTATACTTATAAACAGAAGACAAACCCTAAATGAACATCAAGAAGAAGTTCATTAACCTAAGATAAGATCTTGCTGTAATATCCTGAAAGGGATATTTTAACTAAGGATGCACAAAAATAACTAAACTCCACAATATGCCGTAAAATCACTATTTACTCAATAGAACATTTCCATGTAAAATAAAACACATAAGCACTGCAATCTATCAACACATCAAATAGGAAGAATCTCAACATTTTATTATAGATAATAACTAGGGTTACAAATACGTCTGACCCAAAGAAAGAGCTGAGATGGAGAACTAGCCAACAAGATGAGCTGTTGCGCTACACTGGCCTCAAAACTGAACTGCTGCACTCTCCCTCCGGCAACAGCTGTCACTGAACCCACTGAAGATAATGAAGCACAAGTTGAAGATCTTAATGATCCTCACACCAATCCCTGAAGCTCTGCGAAACTTCTGAATGAAGCCTCCTCAAGAGAGTTAAGTTTTTGTCCAACACTCATAAATCACCGGAGGGTTTCCGTCCTGGGGCTACGGCTGAAGTAGAGAGCCACGTCTCAAACCTCTCACACAAGAAAATGATATGATCCAAAGATATCTCTCAATGGCCTCCTCCCTTTCTTTTATAGATCTCATGGAGCCTTCTAGATCATTATTTTATTATTATTTTATTCATGGAGCACTATTCCCTCTTATTAAAATATTATTTTTTAATGCAGAAAAGGGTAAATCGGCTACCACACCTCCTCCGGTCACTGAAACCCATGTCTAACCGTCCCACCATGTAGGTATCCTCGTCCCGGTTCCAAATAGCCATTACACTAAGGTGTTCCATCATGTATTCCCCCCGGAATGCCACCTTGAGCATAATCAACTGAGTTAAGCCCAGAAATAACTCAACTTTCCGAAAGTTATCGGAATGTACTGGAACGAAAGCCAAATTGCTCGGATGATGGAATATATCAAGCGAATGCCACCCGACTGCATAGAAACTCCTCAAAACTCCTCCAAAAAGCCCCTGGGCCCGCTGATGACACCAACCTGTACCTGTGACCCGTCTGCTTCTAACTCTAGAAGTCCATCCTAGCCTTGTCATAGGTGACACCAAAAAAGGGAATATTACAGACCTTCCGTCCCAAGATTGCTTGCCCTCAAGCAATCCAAATATGTGGGCCACCTTGTTGGCCTACTGCAACTGAGACCCAATACCCGGATCCCATACAAACTTCCTGGTGCTACTATGTGCCTGTGTCAAGCCACCCATAATAGACCCCTCAATGCCGGGATTCCAAACGGATCTCTCACTGTACCTGTCATCAAACAATCCTCTCGGATCCCCATGCCATGATGGCCAATCATCGCCCAAGTCCCACAGCTCGGACTGCGCACTGCCTCTGGCTATAACTGATGCTCTAAGAGGTGAAGACCACCAACAAGCATCAAGGCTCCCTGGCTCCTGTTGTGCTGCATCTCTAATTGTATAAGCTGCCCCACCAACTGCGTATCATCTCATCACCTCTCTCCAACTCAATCCCACTCTGATCCTGCTCTCATGAAATCGAGATGAAGTGTTGAAGAAACGACGACCTGTGCCCCACTGCCAGCTGGAATCTGTAACATCTGCTATGTTTAAGGGCCCTTGCTCTGCTGTGCTCTCTACGAAGAGAATCGTACCATCAAGAGGGTACTAGCTCATGATCTCCCGCCAATCTATCCTGGAAGAAGAATACAATGTAGTGTCAACTGTATACGGAATATGCCCAGAGAACTTTCGCTAGCTCGTAATCAACTTACGCTGCTCTGTCCCGTCTGCCAACGAAAGCTGCCTGTAGAAGAAAGCCCCTCTCTCTATAATGGGCCAAAGTGGGCAAGATATGCTGCAAGCCCCATCTATGTACTCCTGGAGAGTGCTACTCCCTGAGGGTACCGCAACTCTGCTGACTGCATATGCACCTATCTGCACCTCATCAATGTGTCGGCCCACAGATGGATGCTCCACCATCTCCAACAACTCCTCCCACTCTTGATCAGAAATGTCATGCTCCTGTTGTCTACTAGCCCCCTACAGAACCATCCCATCAATCTCCAACACCTCCAGAGGATATGGATTTGCAACTGTGGTCACCGTACTTGATGTCTGTGCATCTCACTGCTCCACCTCAATGGCTGACCCCAATGTTAGCCGCATATCCATCATAGACTCAATGTGTGTAACGACCCATTCCCCTGTTATACCCAAAACAATATTAGCGTGTGAACGATATAGGCATTTGATAGCTACACCTGCCTATACCGTCCACATCGCACTAGTACGCCCACCTAATATCAAGATTACAAAGATTGGGGACTTAATATTAAGATTTCAGACTTTATGTCAAATTCAACCAAGTATAAAATTTTATGAAACAAGGTAATAAAGGAAATGAAGTAATAAAGTTAATGAATCCTTAAGTTAAAATGAGTATACGATATTAAAGATTTATATTAAAGGTACTTAAATAAAATCCCACCTTTATAAATATGTATACGTAAGCACATTAATGGGATCACCACCATAACAACATTTAATATAAACTTAAGGTTGGGTAAAGCCTCGGGAAGTTTGAGGCGGTGGAGAAAGATTGTTTACATTATATTCATATCCAAACATAATGAAAAGGATACCACCATAAATACATAAAAATATCATCATTAATGAGGATAAGACTTCGGGAAGTTAGAGGCGGTGGAAGGAGATTATTTAAAGGAGGTGGTATGGAGGAGAAAAGGGGGGAAAAGGTTTTCTGGGAGGAGGAGAAATGGTTTCTGCTGAAAGGAGAAGGAAGGAAATGTTGGCTTGCAGTGTTTGGGGAGGAGTCTCTTGTTCTTGGAAATCTGGGCACGGGGGACAGAGGGGACACCCTCTGGGTCTGGGATTAGTCCCGGATTTGGCTGGGAGGATTCGATTGCCCCAGTAATCTGTTCTGTTCAGTACATCACCAACAAATCTTCAGCCGCTTCAAGTTCAGGATTCGTAAGTTTGTGCTGATTTTCAGGTATTCTTCTACATATAGGTTAGGTTAATTATGCAAGCTGAAATTTCAATTTATATCCTTTCAATGTCTTATTAAGATCTGTTTTACTTAAACAAAAGTTCAAATAGTTCAAATAGGTACAAATTCTAGAACTCTCAGTGCAGGGTTATTACAATGTGGGCGCCCATCTGGCTCTCCCCCAAAGGAATATCATGCCTGATGTGCATAGTATCCTCCTCTCCTAACTCAGGTTCCATAATATGCTGCTCTAGCTAAATCGTCACAAGTGACTCATCACCCAGAGTATCTCCCGTAGAGTCCCCTGACTGCTAACCCTGCACATTGGAACACAACTCCGGTCTACTGTCATTATCTCTACATGACTGCTCTCACTCCCCAGAAGCGTCCTCAACTGATCCCATGGACTCATCTGAAGAAGAGTCCTCACCTTGGCATACAGAAGGAATGCCCTCCTGTTCTGCCTCCACCACATCATCTGCATCACTCAAGCATGAGTGATCAAGCCCCCATGGTCCTTTGCAAATGAAGCAAAGTCCTTTCCTCCTCAGTTCATTTCTGTTGCATGATCTAGCAAACTGGAACAACTACTCCCTGGGCAAATGTCTCCTGAAAAGCTCAATGTTTTTCTCAACCAACCCTTGGGCTAGTTCATAAGCAGCAGGTGAGACCAATTGCTCTCTCCTCCAAATGCTCAACAACCTAGTTTGCAACTCTCAGCAAATGGCCTCACGGACCCCCATATATGACGACAGGATGGACTGCATGTGTGTTATGACTGTGTCAGAATGATGTCTCCTAATGCTGAAGAAGCATTGGAACATCTGCAGAATCAAGTTATCACACTTAAAGTCAAACATGATCTTATGAGTCCGGGTCATGGCCATGACTTCTAAAACCTTAAGCTTCCTCCCAAATGTAGAGCCTGCACAGCTGTCCAAATCCCGAAAGGTTCCTACTATTAGTCTGAAAATTCTGTTCATAATGTCATCATTGTAGGGAGGGAAGGGTGCTGTTATCCTCAAAATATCACTGAAACAAGAGGCAACTATAAGCTTGACTCTCTCACTTGGATGTTCCAAGAATCTAGCCTATACCAATGCAAGCATAGATGGCTCCAAAGCCCAATTTAAACTCCAATCAGATTGCTCTACCTTTGAAAGGTAGGATTCCAGTTTCTCTAACATGGGAAAGTCATTTTCTGATCTCCCACTCTTTAAGTCCATCCCAAGTGCATAAAGCCAATTTCCCACTTCTTCCTCCTTTTGTAAATTCCTCGGATGCCTTTGTTGGATCAAATTATGTACCTTCTTGGAGAAGGGTCTGTTGTTCTGTTTTGTTTTCTGGTCTTTTGATGCATGGTGGTTCAAGGAACACACTTCTATTTTTATTTTTCTCAAACTGTTTAGGAATCCCTCTATGGTTCAACCAATGACGTGGTCACTATTTTTTTGAGTTGTTATAGTGTTGTAGGTGCAGTTTTCAGTGATATAAGTGTGCTGCCAACTTTAACTAGTGCTTATTACACCATACAATATTCAAAAGGGCATTCTTTGTTGATAAATGTGTACACTGCCATTAGGCTGGAAATGTATTGTCTTCACATAGATCCAATAAGCAAGATACTCGACAAAGGAATGATTTTCCAGTGAACAACTTTTACCACAGACGTGTATAAGCTACACGAAGCTCATTTGCTGACTTGCTTATGACGCTGTCCTTATAGACAGAGAAATTCAGACTGGAAATTTTCTAAAAATGACCCTAAAAATGCCGAGTCTTCAGTGAATGTTTCAACTAGGCATTTAGTCACACAATTTGGTTCCATACTGCTGTAGGTGTTATTTCACAATTTTAATCCACGCAGCTCGCACAGTACCAATTCCCCATATGGAAAACACCTTATAACTACCGAATCTGGTTTGCATGGAATACAATTCCAACAGTGATGAAATAATAGGCACTAGCAGCTAATTTATCAATTTCAAGGCATAGAGATTAGAATGAGGAAACCTGGTTCATATACAACATCGAATCTTTGGCACAAGGCTCAACGATTGTTTGTATCTCCATCATGCTACATGTGCAACTAAGTCACATGCCCTCACCCAACTGAGATTTGCTAGAATAGCCAATTAATCACTGTGTTTCCCATGAAAGTTGAGCTTCTGCTATAGGTAAGACCACACGGCCAACAAGCATGAAAAGCACTCTTCCCCGCACCCTCAAATTCCTTGGGCCTCCTGGAATTAATCAAACTCCTGGAATGTGTCTTCGGAAGCTCATATCAGTCCCCACAGTCCGTCTGTAACTTCCAGCAATGACCATGCTTGTTCTCCGGTTGATGCTCTACTTGTTACGGATGGCAAAAAAAGAAATACTTCTGCATCGATGCTCGCAGGATGACTTGCATCGCTCAGTCGATTTATATGTTGATTTGCAGGCTTCCACGGTCGACCACGGATTTATAGCGCTGCCATAATCTGCTTGCAACCACGCACACTGATCTTTGCAATGTTCACTTGGCTTCGTTCGGTCGATTCTTTTAATATATATATATATATATATATATATATATATATATATATATATATATATATATATATATATATATATATATATATATATTAATGCACAACGATCCGTCTTGGGTAAGGCGACTACCTCCAAGCGACGTCTGCGTATTTTGACTCCCTTGCCGCCATCATCAGTCACCAACCCTTATTCTGTCGCCCACACAATGAACTCGACCCCCCTGGTGGCTCACTCGACCACACAACTTGTTTGCACAATTTGCAATGAAACTTTGCCCTGGCTATGGCTCGTGGTCAGAGGATGACCAAATCCCATGGCCTCAGATCATCCCAATCGCATTGCTAAACTCGGTCCCGACAATGTCGTGCTTGGAACCTCACATGGTCATGAAGCACGTAATTTGTCCATTTCAAAGCGATCTTGACCCACTTTCGATGGTTTTGACTTAAAATATTTTACGGCCTCTGCTGACATGCAACTTCTCCAGCTCAATTTTCTTGCGGCTCCTTTTAAATTATCTTTAGCTCCTTAAAATTCTTTTGAATTTAGAGATGTCCAGCCTTCAAAAATATTCAAACCGGCCCACCATGTGAATTACTTTGGCCATATAGCATTCCCTTATCAAAGAAACATAGGGCCCCACAATGAGATCAAACTGTAATATCGCCATACAAATTGTAGAGCAATTATCAAGTAGGCAACAAATTTACAGAAAATGCCCAGCCCAAATTTCTCCGGAAAATAGTAGAATTCAAAATTTCTTTCTCCAAGAATAAATTTCTTTCGGTACCTCTGAAATGAAATCCTTGAACTATCTGCAACTGGTAAATTGAAACCCTTAAGCTTGGCTCTTCAAAATAGCTCTGAAATAAACCCTCAGGCTGGCAAGATGCACAACTCTGATACCATTGTAATATGCCGAAAGAGATATTTTAACTAAGGATGCAGAAAAATAACTAAACTCCACAATATGTCGTAAAATCAATATTTACTCAACAGAAGATTTACATGTAAAATAAAACACATAAGCACTGCAACCTATCAACACATCAAATAGGAAGAATCTCAGCATTTTATTATAGATAATAACTGGGGTTACAAATACGTCTGACCCAAAGAAAGAGCTGAGATGGAGAACTGGTCACCAAGATGAGCTTCTGCACTGCATTGGCCTCAAAACTGAATTGCTACACTCTCCCTCCGACAACAATTGTCACTGAACTCACTGAAGGTAATGAAGGACAAGTTGAAGATCTGAATGATCCTCACACCAATCCCTAAAGATCTGCGAAACTTCTGAATGATGCCTCCTCAAGAGAGTCGTGTTTTCATCCAACACTCATAAATCACCTGAGGGTTTCCGTCCTGGGGCTACAGCTGAATTAGAGAGCCACGTCTCAAAACTCTCACACAAGAAAATGATATGAACCAAAGATATCTCTCAATGGCCTCCTCCCTTTCTTTTATAGATCTCTTGGAGCCTTCTAGAGCATTATTTTATTCATGGAGCACTTTTCCCTCTTATTAAAATATTCCTTTTTAATGCAGAAAAGGGTAAATCGGCTACCAGGCCTCCTCTGGTCACTAAAACCCGTGTCTAACCGTCCCACCATGTAGGTCTCCTCGTCTTAGTTCCAATGAGCTATTACACTAACGTGTTCCATCATGTATTCCCCCCAGAATGCCACCTTGAGCGTAATCAGCTGAGTCAAGCCCAGAAATAACTCAAATTTCCGAAAGTTATTGGAATGCATTGGAACGAAAGCCAAACTTCTCGGAGGATGGAATATATCAAGCAAATGCCACCCGACCGGATAGAAACTCCTCAAAACTCCTCCAAAAAGCCCCTAGGCCCGCTGATGACACCAACCTGTACCTGTGACCGATCTGCTTCTAACTTTGGAAGTCCATCCTAGCCCTGTCATAGGTGACACCAAAAAAGGGAATATTACACTTGCTCATGAAACCCATGAAGCAAGTGCAACAAATATATATCTTATTATCTTTGTCTTCTTCTTTACATAAAAATACATAACTACATAGTCAATATGAAGACCGGCCTAGTTACACTTTTCAATTGATTTTGCCAGTATTTGTCTCAGATTGGATTGCCAGTTTGGGCATCCATAGATTGTACTTAGAATTTCATTGATGCATAATAATAAAACCCTCATTACTACATCGGTTTTGCCACATTGGGTTTTTTTGGGGACAATTATCCGAAAATAACAGTGTCATATTTTTGTGTGTGATTTATATTTCTTAGTTTCCAACATTTTATTGTCCGTAGTGTTTTTATTGGGAAGAAATTGTAGTGTGATTAATTCGTTATTTTGCCGTAACAAAATAAACTGCATAATTTATCAGTTGGAAGAATTAATTCCAGTTGTTGCATTTCAAGGAAAATTTTGCATGGTATTAGAGCTAGTTTGACAGATTAGTGGCTCAGAGATAAAGAGGGAGAAATTTGCAGTTCAGAGGGAGCGGGAGAATAATTTCTCTAGATTTGCGCAGAGCTAGTTAGGCAGTTCGAACTATTGGGCAGAGGGGTCGATTTTTCCAGTGCAGGTGGCAAGAAAATTTACAGAGCTCAGTAGAATTTCCAACAGGCAGTGGTGAAGTCGAGAAGCACTTTCAGTGAAGCAAAACAGAGAATTCATTGAGTAGATCTGAGCGCAAAAATTTTACAGCAGCTTTGCAGTAGCAGAATCAACATTTGGTGGAAGAGAAAAACACACACTCTAGAATTTCTTCCATAGGGTTTCCAATTTCATCCCTGAAGGAAATCCAAAATTTCTAGTTGTAGAGGCGGAACTAGTAGGAGAGACTACGCATTCTAGAAGGGAGCGCGAATTGCAGAGTAGGTATCCAAGCAGGAGAGGAGATTCTTGTTTATTTTCCTAGTTGTGAATTTTGCAAATATAGCCTCAGCAGGACTTCATGATCAATACAGGTTAGAAGGTGCATCCAACTACATTATTTGGAAAGTTAGAATGTCGTTCCTGCTGGATGAGTATGGTCTGAAGATGTATACAGAACGAGCTATGGCTGTACCTACAGATCCACAACAGCTAGAGAACTACAATAAGGAGATGGCCAAGGCGAAGCGATTGACCCTTGATGGAGTTCGGGATCATATAGTCTCACACTTAGCAGCCAATAATACGACCAAAGAAATGTGGGATGCTCTCCCAATACTATACCAGAATCCTTTCGAGAACCGAAAGATGTTCTTGAAGGAAAAGTTGAGAACCACCAGGATGTAGAAGGGAGGAGTTTCTCCATATATTACCAGAATTCAGGATATCTGGAATGAGTTTTCTGCAGTAGGAGAGGCGCCACAAAAAGTTGAACTTGTGCATGTAGCTATCAAGGATTTCACCAAAGAGTGGGCTTCTTTCGTCCAAGGCATGACTGGATGAGATAAGCTACCTGGATTGGATAGATTGTGGGCAGATTTCAAGTAGGAGGAGTTGCAACTTTCTCTAGTCAAGAGTAGTTTCAATGGAAGCAACAGAGGATCGAAGAGTGTTAAGGAGGAGGAGAATGTAGCCCTTGCATCGAAGGGAAAGGCAAAGAAAAGTCCCAGTTAGGGACAAGGCTCACAGGGAGGAGAAAAGAAGAAGAAAGATATGTCGAAGATCAAATGCTTTAGGTGTGGTGAGTTTGGTCACTGCAGTACCCAGTGTCCTCAGAGGAGGAAGGACAAGAAGTAGAAGTAGGAGCAAGCAACAACTAAGACAGAGATTAATCAGTTTTCCTCTGAGTTGGAGGAAGATTTTTCTTTGTATGCAACTATACCTCCAAGAGAGAGGTGGGGAGACATTGAGCTCTAGACTCCAGATTTGCATAGAGCTGGGAAGGGCCCATTGATGTGAGCATCGGACATGTGTTTCCTCTTCGATCAATAACCTTGCTATAGGAACCACAATATTCTATAGCAGATAGATCAGTGTTAGATGGCACAGTCAGTTCTTGAGGGACAATTGTAGTACTAGTTGTAGTCAGATGCTGAGGAGCATAGTGCAGTTGCAATGGAGACAAACTCATTGGACAATGCCAAGATTGGTAGCAGTTAGTGGCTCAGGAGACAGTTGCAGTCCATAGATACAGTTGATTCATAGATTTGGTTCTCAGTTGCAGTAGTTGCAACAACAACAACAACAACATGAGATAATTGCAGCACAGTGCAGAGATGGCAGCAGTACAGGGTGTACAGTGCAGTGTCAATAGCAACGCAAATGCAGGATGGTTCAACTTATAGTAGTAGATGAATTAGAGTCGCGCAGTAGTTGGTGGGAAGTGGCAAGTTGTCACAGTTGGCAGACATCAACAACGTGTATGGGAGATGGTGTTACGAGATAGAGAGAACACCTTCCTTGCTAAGAGGGAGTGTTGATATTTGTAGCATCGGATAGGTGTTCTAGTCTCGACTTTGGTCAAAGAGGCTTTGAAACACAAGAACTCCTGAACCTAAAATTTTTTTCAAGAGAAAACACCTAGAGATGGCTCAATTAAGTTATTTGATCAGTAATTAAGAAAATGATCAATTAATAGGAATTAGTTGAGAAAGGTATGAATTCTCTAGAAACTCACATGGATCAACCCAAAGATGATCTTAGCCATTGATGAGGACTTAATCATGGTCGTTGGTGAGCCAACGAGAGATTATAAGAGGAGGTTGATGGGGTTGGAGCTAGACACATGAGAGAGAAGCCAATAGTGCGTGTTCCTTGGCAGATCAAGCTATCCAACTACATAGGTTGTGTAGAGGAAGAGAATTCAAGCCAGAAGGTACGCAAAGGGGCATAGTCAGTGATTCCGGAGGAAGTTTCTAGTTCCAAAGAGTTAGGAGAGGAGGCCAAGTTATTTTTCTAGGAGGCTGCCTAGGGACTGCACAGTAGCCTCAAGAAGGCAGTTTGATTTGACTGAGCAGGAGGAAGATTAGTTGCTTGATGCCAGAATAATTTTCCAGAGGGCCGAAGAATTCTTTCCAGAGCAGCAACAGTTAGTCAGAGGCAAAATCATTGCAGATCCGGGTGTTGAGATTTTTGGAGTTTTGGGGTAGCATCGGATGTGCTCTAGCTCCCAAACTTTGTGGAGGGACTAGAGTACATAAGATCTCCAAGACCCAGAAAGGGATTTGAGAAATTCTATTCTGTTTAAGAGATATTTAATTAATAAATCTTTTTAATTAAGGATCCTAAGTTTAACTTAGGAAAATTAAAAGATTAAAGTTAATTAAATTAAACATGTGATGAAAATGACTTAAGTCACACGGATCAAGCTTTCTTTTAATCTTAGCCATCAATTCAAGATTAGATCACGACCGTTGGTTTCCCAATGAGAAAAGTATAAAGGAAGGGCTTTAGGTCAGTTGGAGAACACACATAGTGGTAGAGCATTGAGACTAAGCTGGAATTCTAGGGCGTGGTTTGCTAAGAATTTCCAGAAGTGTTTCAGCTGCAGTGAGGGGTAGTATTGGCGGAAGGGATGATATGATCCCAGGCCAAGAGTGCAACAAGAGGCAGAGAAGCAGCAAACTGAGCACCGCAGAGAGGGCAGCAGCTACGCAGTGCAACCACAACCCAGCAGAGGCAACGCAAAGGCGTCAGGTTCTATGCATAGGTTAAGCAAGCCCAGAAAGGGCAGTGCAGAGGCAGCAGGAGGCCAACAGGGTTTGACACAGGCCCAGCCAGGGCAGTGCAGGGTTAGTGTAATCTAGTCTGGGGTGACGCAGGCCCTTCTTGAGCAGCGCAGAGGATGACACAGGCTAGCAGAGCTGACGTAGTGGGCTTCAAAGCAGCATTGGGGTTTCTGAAGGCTGAAAAGGGCTGAGTTCTGTAAATCCCGTTTGAGGGGGTGAATCAGTCAGTTTGAGGATGAAAAGATTAAAGTTAATTAAATTAAACATGTGATGAAAATGACTTAAGTCACACGGATCAAGCTTTCTTTTAATCTTAGCCGTAAATTCAAGATTAGATCACGACCGTTGGTTTCCCAATGAGAAAAGTATAAAGGAAGGGCCTGGGGTCAGTTGGAGAACACACACAGTGGCAGAGCATTGAGACTAAGCTGGAATTCTAGGGCATGGTTTGCTAAGAATTTCCAGAAGTGTTTCAGCTGTAGCGAGGGGTAGTATTGGCGGAAGGGATGATCTGATCCCAGGCCAAGAGTGCAACAAGAGGCAGAGAAGTAGCAGACTGAGCATCGAAGAGAGGGCAGCACTACGCAGCGCAGCCATAACCCAGTAGAGGCAGCGCAGAGGATGAAAAACTCCCCCCTAGAGTTTCCCCAAGTTTTCCAAAAAAAGGAACGTGGGGAAAATTTCCCTAGGAGTTTCCCCATCTCGGGAGCGTGGGGGAGTGGGGAAGCGCATCCCCTACCCTGGGACTGACTAATTCACACCCTCAAACGGGATTTACAGAACTCAACCCTTTTCATCCTTCAGAAACCCCAGCGCTGCTCTGAAGCCCACTGCGTCAGCTCTGCTAATCTGTGTCATCCTCTGCGCTGCTCAGGAAGGGCCTGCGTCACCCCAGACTGGAAAACACTGCCCTTGCATTGCCCTGGCTGGGCTTGCGTTAGACCTGTTGGTCTCCTGCTGCATCTGCGTTGCCCTTTTTGGGCCCTGTTTAAGCCAATGTTACATATATCAGCAATATATCATTGGTCTTGCAACATATCGTGGGTTGTTCACCAAATCAATATATATATATATATATATATATATATATATATATCTGTGTGTGTGTAGAGCAATATTCTTATCTGCAAAAAATGTCGTGATACATTCAAAATGTTGTGATATTTTGGATATATATCACGAGTTGATGGAAAATATTAGCTTGCTTGCACCCATTTTTCTTATAACTGAAATTTTGGTATTTTAGTTCTCATTTTGCAAAGAGAGAGTTAGGGGATTGAGCTCTGGAGAGATTGTGACCATTTTCCATTGAATAGATGAGGAGAAATTCAGTTTGTCATGTCATGGAGGAGACACTTGAGTGGTTGGGGCATGATGTTGATGTGTTAAGGTGGGGTAATTGGAGGAGGATGTTTGACTTGCAGTAGAGATATATTTAGAGGAGGAGAATTGACAATGCATCATAGCCACCACCTCTACGAAGATGGGTAGCTAGGAGAAGACATCTCACTTCAACTTCCACACTAGCAACACCTTCCACATTAGCCCTGACATTTGCACTTCCTAGCTCAAGCTCAGCCCCAATACATCCACCTATTGCTTCCAAAGGAGGAGCAGTGACATTTGCCTATAAAATGGGTAGACGAAATCCATGGTTCCTTAGTGCATTTATCCATGTAATATCTAAATGCCTCATGATGATTCATGTCATGAGATAGGAATTAATTGAGAAAGGTGAGAATTCCCTAGAAAGTCACATGGATAGACTTGCTGATCTCAACCATCGATTAGGTTTTAATCTTGGCAATTGAAGTCTCAATTGGATATTATAAGAGGAGGTTGATGGGGTTGATGGAGAACATACAAAGTGAGAGCCAGTAGAGCAAGTTCCTTGGTAGGTCGAGCTATTCAACTTTAGAGGTCGAGGAAAGGAAGAGAATTGGAGCCAAAAGGGACACATAAGGGTAAAGAAGTGATTTTGGAGGAGGATTCCAGTTTCAGAGAGTCAGGAGAGGAGGCCAAGCTATTTCTCCAGGAGGCTGCACAAGGATTGCACAGTCGCCTCAAGAAGGAAATTCAATTTGGCTGAAGAGCAAGGTGTTTCAGGTGCTGGAGGACGAGAATACTTCCAGAGGGCCTGGCCAGTGACTTCTAGCAACAACTAAAGGCAAGACAACTTGATCAGAGAGGGTTTCCAGCCACGTGTGAGGGTCTGCGCAGAGGCAATGTAGAAAGGCTAGCGCAAGGGTTGGACAACTACTTTTCAGAGGGAGCCAAGTGTTGGGATTGCTTGTGGAGGAGGGTAAATTCCTTCAGTTGATTTCACTGCTGCATAATAATAAAAACACTCAGTTGCTGCTCCAGTTTTCCCACATTGGGTTTTTAGGGGGACAATTTTCCAAAATTAATTATCACTTTTATGTGTGTGCTAGCATATTTATCAGTTTCCCACATTTATTTTCCGTAGTATGTTTATGGAGAAATTTGCAGTGTGATTTATTCGATATTTGTCATAGCAAATAAACTACATAATTAAATTTACAGTTAGAAGAATCAATTTCCAGTTGCTGCAATTAGACTTGTAAATTTTCACATGGTATCAAGGCATGGCTAACAGACAGGAGGCTTAAAGATGAAGAGGATAATTCCGTGGCTTAGAGGGAGCAACAACACGAATTTTCTAGGGGCTGCGTAGTGCCTAGCTAGGCAGTGCAAATTGCTGGACAACAGTTCGATTTTTCAGTTGCAGGTGGCAGGGAGAATTGATTTGTTCGGAAAGTGATTTGAGCAGGCAGTATGTGAGCAACTCAATATTTTCCCAGAGCAGATTCCTTGTTTGGGCATAGAAGGGTTTTGTAGCAGTTTGCAGTAGCAGAATCAATCTTGGGTGGAAGAGAAATTGCACAGACAAATGGGGTTTCTCTCAGAGGATTTCTAGTTTCATAAATCCAAAATTTCTAGTTGCTGTAAGCAGTAGTAGCAGGCATATTTTCTCACTCCGAGGAAGAAATGCAAATAATAGAGCTAGCAGTCGAGCAAGTGAAAGAAGGAGATTTCCATCCCAGGTCGAGTTTTAGCAGTGATGGCTTCAGTAGGACTCCAAGATCAGGATAGATTAGAGGGTGTGTGGAGCTATTGTATCTGGAAGGCCAGGATGGCATTCCTACTATATGAATATGGTCTGAATATGTACAAAGAAAGAGTTGTAGCCATATCTACAAATGCTGATCAACTAGAGAATTACAATAAAGAGATTGACTAGTGCTCGGAGTGAGCTCTGTGCCCACTAGTCGAAACAACTCTTGCCAAAATCCCCCCATGAACCTGTTGTCTTGGTCACTGACAATGGTCTTCAGAAGACCATGTAGTCGAAACACCTCCCTGAAGAACAATTCTGCCACCTGTGAGGCCGAGTAACGGGCTGAGATGGCAAAATGTGCAAACTTTGTCAATCGGTCCACCACCATGTATATGCAATCCTTGTGATGTACTGTTGGCATCCTGGTAATGAAATCCATCGACACACTCTCCAATTTCTTCTCATGGATCGGAAGAGGTTGTAGCATCCCTGCAGGGTGTGACTGCTCACCCTTGTTCCTCTGGCATGTGTCACACTCCTTGACATGCCTCAGAACGTCATCCTTAAGGCCCCTCCATGCAAAATGCTCTCCGATGGCCCTGTATGTCTTTGTGAATCCCTGGTGCCCTGCTAGTGGTGAATCATGGGCAGCCTGTAAACTCTTCTCCCTTAATTGGGAGTTAGGCACTAAGTAAATCCAATCTCTGAAGTAAATCGACTCATTCATCACCTTGTACTGGTCATATGCCACTACACCATCAAGGACCTCACATGAAAATTGGTCCTTGGAGTACTCTACCAGTAACTATGCCCTCCAATCCGAGGCAATGCTCATAAATGAAAGGGTAGCCGACTTCCTGGACAACACATCAGCCACCACGATGTGCTTCCCTTTGACATATTCAATGTCAAAGTCGTATGCCTGGAGCTTGTTTACCCACTTCTACTTCCTCTCCTGCAATTGCTTCTGCTCTAAGAAAAATCTAAGGCTGTTGCGGTCTGTCTTGACCCTGAACCTGTTCCCCACCAAATACTGTCTAAACTTTGCTAATGCATGTATGATGGCTAGCATCTCCTTGTCATAGATGGAGTACAACGTCTCGTGGGGCAGTAGCTTCCGACTCTCAAAAGCTAAGGGGTGCCTCCCCTTGCATCAATACCGCTCCTACACCCACTCCGGATGCATCACACTCCAGTAGAAAGGGCTGGGTGAAATCTGGAAGTGCCAACACAGGACAACTACTCATGACCTGCTTGAGGCGCTCAAAAGCCTCCTGCACTTTAGCGTTCCACTCCATCTCCAACCTCCGACCCTGTGAACTCCATCTCCAACCTCCTCCAATCAGTAGTGACTCTGCCAAGTGAATAGAGTCACTGGACTCCCAACACCATGTTGGTGTCCGGTACGTCCAACACAAAAAAGTGGTATGTCATGGAGTAGTTCCCCATGGTCACCGTCAAGGCTAGAACATAACGTGTGCTTTGCATGGTTCTGTCTCCAGGCACAAGAACCAAAAATCCCTCAAACTCCTCGGTTGCAATGCCCCTCCTCTGAACCATGTGCATCAATGAAATTGTGGGTAGCTCCACTGTCCACCAAAATTGATACACGCTGCCCCAAATCCTCATGGTCAAAAACTTGGGTACCCCACGTAGAGATGCAAGGACCCCTCCAGAAGGCACAAATGAAACTCCCTCGTTGGTGGTGGTTGTGGTGGTCCCCTCTCCGTATGTATTGCGCTGTCATCTCCACCCACCTCTAAATACACATCATCCTTTGCGTCACTGTCAGAAAAGACCTCAATGTAGTGGGCCTTCCTCGCTGCACATTTGTGGCCTGGTGCCCATGGTTCCTGTAAATCGAGCTCTCCCTACTGCCTCCTGCAAGGTAGTGGGTCTGTTGGGCCCCACCAATCTCCTTAATGGCTCTGCTAGCCCCTCTACAAACTTGTCGATCCTCCTAGTCTCCGATAAATCTGGCACCATCACTGATAGCCTCAGAAACTTCGAGATATATGCCTCAACACTCTCAGTCTGCTTGAGCCGTGTCAGCGGCCGAAAGTACTACTCATGATCCTTCCTCTCGAAACGCTCCAATACCCTCCTAGTGAATCCTCATAGGCAATCACTCCCGCATGTCCCATCGTGGTTAGGCCATGGAACCACTAGTCATGAGCCTCCCCCTCCAAATTTAGCCTGGAAATCTTGATTGCTTCTCACTCCGTCATCTGATTTAGCTGGAAGTATATTTCCAACTTCTCTACCCACGCTTTGGCTGAGCTCTTAGAAGAGCCACAAAAGTTGGGAGAAACAATCTCCTCACAGTATGCTGCAAATCTGTCGCCTGAATGTAGCCTCCCCCACTCTGTCCCTTGGGCCTATTATTGCCCTTCAGCTGGAAAATTCCCTGAAAGTGATGGCTTTCCCAAAATTAGGTCCATAGGACTGATACTCCAAGAAATAGTCCCAATACGGCATCTCCTCCTACTCTAGTTGCCCACTAACTCCAGATGTCAAGAATGTAGGAATGGTGGATCTAGGGGGTGTGTTGGGAATAAGGGGCATGTTGTGGTTAAGGGTTGTGTGATGCTGTGAAGTGTCAGATCCTTCACCTAGTTGGCAGTCCCCTTGAATTCCCTTACCCTTGTTGCCGTTGCCATTCTGCTACCTCAGTTCATCAATGCTCTTGGATAGGTCATGTACTGCCTTCAACAAAGGATGAGCAAACTCCTCATCCTTACTCCTTTTGTCTCCCTCATCTTCCCCCATGTTTGTTTCCACAACCTCTAGTTTAGTTATCATGGGGTCTGGAGTAATCTGCAACTACCTTTCTCCACTCTGGTACCTTTGTCTCTGGTAAGTCACATTTTTGCTATCCTCTGGTGTCATTGACCATGCTGCTCCCATAGGCTGAGCCAAGTCTATGAGCTCTAATACCACTGTAATATTCCTAGGGAATTTTTATACAATAAACAACAAAGCATGCATAAACATTAAAATCACGAAAATAAAACACATAAATCAGTTCATGTAATTGCACCAAAAATTGTGTTGTTGAGCCATTTTATTAATAAATAAGAGGGTACAATGTGGTGTTGGAAAGAGTGCACCTGGGATTGCTCTAGGCAAGCTAGAAAATCCTGAGTGGAAGAAATGAGGTCCCGAAATACGCTGCTTGTTGCAAAGAACTACTGCTACATCCTCCTCGGATGCTTAGAAAATTCTGGGAAATTAATCCTGGCCTCTCCATCAAATACCTAGAATAACCCACGAAGGAATTGCCCAATGGTTGATCTTGGAAATTTGACCCTCTTTCCCCTCAATGGCTCTGCTGCTGGGTAATTTGACCCATTTGTCAATCCTACTGCAAAGAGCCCCAAAATGGCTGCAATGTGAAAAATTCATTTATGAATTTCTATTGCGGTTATAGATTTATTTCTCCTACTTATTTCCACAATAAGTTATTTACAA
Organism: Pinus albicaulis; assembly: GCA_034641835.2. Classification (NCBI taxonomy): domain Eukaryota; kingdom Viridiplantae; phylum Streptophyta; class Pinopsida; order Pinales; family Pinaceae; genus Pinus; species Pinus albicaulis. Next base: position 113,468,244 of record CM076570.1, read on the forward strand.
AACCCTCAATGTAAATTTCGAAATAAATACTACTGCAGTTATCACTCAAGTACATGTAGAGAAAAGAACAATAAAATGTAAGCACAAGAACCAATCAAAATGACACAGTTATTTTTGGACAATTTTCCTCGGAAAAACCCAATGTTGGAAAACTGGTACAACAAATGAAGGTTTATATAATAATCTTCAGCAAGAATTCTTTACAAGAAAAGATTGGTAGAAATAATTGAGAAACTTCTTGAGATACACCTGAGATAAATTTTCTTTGGACCTCCGGAGAGTATTTTACAAAGTATCAGTCCTACAGACTAGAGTTTGGAGAAGCCTTCACCTTCAATGAGTTTTGCCAGCTGAAGAACAACAACCGACCCAAGGGCCAAGCCAGACGAGGAGAGAACATGCAGGGGAGTGACCTGCAGCGTACCATGGGCAGGCTTTTGCTGCCAACTTTTGATGGGTCATCGAAGAGTTCAGCCAAAGCATGGGTGTAGAAGTTGGACATCTATTTCCAGCTTAACCAGATGACAGAAGTGGAGGCCATCAAGGTGGCTGCGCTGCACTTCGAGGGAGAAGCCCATGACTACGCTAGGTCACTCAATGGTGACAACATACGATGACTTCATTAGGCGGGTGTTGGAGAGATTTGATCGAGTGATTCAGAGGAGCACTTTGGGGAGCTGACCAAGCTCAAGCAGACGAGGAATCCTGAGCCTACATCTCAGAGTTCTTGAGGTTATCAGTGATGTTTCTGAATCTGTCAAAACCCAGGAGGATCTCTATGTTTATAAATGGGCTGGAAAAGCCATTGCATGGGCTAGTGAGGTCAACTAGACCCACTACGTTGCAGGACGCAGTTGGGAGGACCCAGGATTTGCACGTTGCATTACTGAGGACTAGGGCCCCCATACTCAATAGACCAGCCTTCTTGCAAAGAGGAAGGGACACGAGAGCTCTGCCCCCAAGAGGTAACCAAGGCGGGGGGTCATTAGATGATGATAACCGGAAGGATCTGAGGAGGAAGAAGCCCTGCTTCACATGCCAGAAGCCATGGGCACCGGGTCACAGGTGTGCCGGAGGAAAGGCACACTACATTGAGGTCTACTTAGATAGCGAAGGGGAGGAGGAGACAGTCTTTGAGATGGGAGGAGATGACAGTGCAACAGGACCAGGGGAAGGTCCTCCACGACCACCTCCTCCAGCAGCAAGAGGCTCAGCATTTGCATCGACCGGAGGGGTCCTTGCATTCTAGCGGGGGATACCCAAGTACTTAACGCTGAGGATCCAAGGGACAGTTTAGGGACAACCTGTCTCGGTGCTAGTGGACAGTGGAGCTGTGAAAATAATGTTGTGAAACCAGCTCCAAAAAGAGAAGAAAAGAGATATCAACGCCTTAGAAATAAGCCACTTCGAGGGGGCAACCTCCAATACATTACATGAATGAACAATTCTTGGATGATACAATTTACAAAACCTCCTTTCTATATATGGGAGTCCATGGGGCCATAATGTAATCCTAGTGGGCCACAATGTAATCCTAGCCGACCTAACAATAATAATTTAAGGGCACAATAATAACAAAATGGGGGTTACAAGGGTGCAATAATAACAATAAGGGGGTTACACTAACAATAATAAGGGACTATACTAGTGATATAGGGACCTAACATGCCCCTCTCCTTCAAAAAAGTGTTGTCCTCAACGCTTGAGTAGCTCCGGGTGCTTCTGTATAAAATTCTCATCCTCCCATGTAGAATCTTCGGTGGGTAAGTTCTTCCACTTGATGAGATACTCTGAAATTGATCAATTCCGTAGCTGTCGAGTTCTTGTTTCCATGACCGCTTCAGGTTCCAATATGATTTTCCTTCCTCATCAAGTTCTGGCAATATTGTTTGAACTGGAAGATTTTCACCTATAACCTTCTTTAAGCATGAAACATGGAAAACTGGATGTACTCGTGAAGAAGCAGGAAGCTCCAATTTGTATGCCATAGTACCAATCTTTTGCAACACCTTATAAGGACCATAGTACTTTGGCGATAATTTATTATCCTTCTTTGCTTGCTTGAGGGACATTTGTTTGTATGGTTGTAGCCGTAAAAATACCCAATCTCCTACATCAAAACTTCTCTCGCTACGATGCTGATCTGCCTGTTGTTTCATTCGATTTTGTGCCAAATTCGGGTTATCCTTTAAGAGTTGGAGAACTTCTTGCTGATGCTCGATGTGATCTTCCACTGCTTGAACCTTCGAATTTTCCCTTAAAGATGATGTGATGGATGGTGGATGATATCCATAAAGTGCCATAAATGGGGTCATTTTTGCTGCAGTATGGAAGGAAGTGTTAGACCACCATTCAGCAAGAGGTAACCACTTGACCCATTGTGTTTGTTTATCAGATACAAAACAACGAAGATATCCTTCCAAACATTTATTTACTATCTCGGTTTGACCATCAGATTGAGGATGATAAGATGAGCTATGAGCTAATTGAGTACCCAAACAAGAAAATAACTCCGTCCAAAAATTTCCATTAAAAATGGGATCTCTGTCGCTCACAATAACCCTTGGGCTTCCATGTAGCTTTTGAATTCTGTCCATAAATGTAGTAGCAACTGTACTTGCTTTAAATGGATGAGATAATGCACAAAAGTGTGCATACTTGCTAAGTCTATCAACTACCACCATGATGACACTCTTTCCTTCGGACTTAGGTAAACCTGTGATAAAATCCATTGAAATATCCTCCCAACGTTGACTTGGAATGGATAAAGGTTGTAGAAGTCCAGGGGTCTTAATTGTCTCAACTTTATTCTGCTGGAAAACCAAACATTCCGCCACAAACTTTTGAATATCAGATTTAAGGCCATCCCAAAAAAATTCTTTCTTCACCCTGTGGTAAGTTTTTAAAAATCCAGAGTGTCCTCCTAAAGGAGAAGTGTGCAATTCCAGAAGAATCTTTTGTTTTAGTTGGGAATTCTTACAAAGATATAAGCGATATTTGTACCATAAGGAATCATTTTTTCAACTAAATGTATCAGATGTACTAGGATCTTGCTGCAACTTTTGAATGAGTGTCCATACATCTTTTTCCTTCTTCCATTCATCTCTTGCTTCGGTTATCCAATCTGGTTGGATAATAGAAATGACACAAAGCAATGCTTCCACCTCTTCATTCTTTCTTGAGAGTGCATTTGCAACAACATTAAGCTTTCCTTTTTTGTAGATTATTTCAAAGTCATAACCCAACATCTTTGTAACCCATTTTTGTTGCTCTTCTTAAGATAGTCTTTGTTCCAAAAAGTGTTTAAGACTATCATGATCATTTTTTACCTTGAAGTGTCTTCCCATTAGGTAAGTTTGCCATTTCTTTAGTGCATGCAGTATTGCTAACATTTCCTTCTCATAAATAGGTTTCTGTAAATACTTTCCTTTGATTGGACGACTTTCAAAACCAATGGGTCTTCCTTCCTGCATTAAAACTGCACCAATTCCATTTCCTGAGGCATCACATTCCACAATAAAGGTTTTTGTGAAGTCTGGCGTAGCTAAGACCGGTGCTAGGCGCATTGCCTCTTTAAGATGTTCAAAGGCCTTAGTTGCTTCAGGAGTCCATGAAAATGCATCTTTCTTCAATAATGTTGTTAGAGGTGCTGCTATTATCCTAGAATTCTTAACAAACTTGCGATAATACCCTGTTAAACCGAGAAATCCTCGCAACTGCTTTATAGTTGTGGGGACTTTCCATTTCTTAATGGCTTTAATTTTGTTAGGGTCTACCTTAACACCCTCGTGAGATACAATATGACCCAGATATTCCACCTCTTGTACTCCAAAGAAACATTTGGATGTTTTTTCATATAATTGTTTCTCCTACAATAGTTTGAGCACCCTGTCAACATGTTCAACATGATCCTTCCAAGACCTGCTATAGATTAGTATATCATCAAAAAATACTAGCACAAATTTTCTAAGGAAGGGTTTGAAAATGGAATTCATCAACCCTTGAAATGTAGAAGGTGCATTGGTAGGCCAAAAGGCATGACCAAAAATTCATAATGACCCTCATGAGTTTGAAATTTTGTTTTTGGAATATCTTCAGTCTTCATTCTAATTTGATGATATCCTGAACGAAGATCCAACTTGGTAAAATAAATTGCTCCATGTAATTCATCCAATAATTCATCAATCACAGGAATGGGAAATTTATCTTTAATGGTGGGCTTATTGAGCTCCCTATAATCCGGACACATTCGCCATGATCCATCCTTCTTGTGTACCAATACTACAGGAGCAGAGAAAGAACTTTGACTAGGTTGAATTATACCCGCCTCTAACATTTCCGCAATCATACGTTCAATTTCGCTCTTTTGGAAGTAAGGATATCTATAAGGCCTGATGTTTGGAGGAACACTTCCTGGAATCAAATGAATAGCATGATCGTGATCACGAATAGGTGGGAGTCCTTTGGGAGTTTCAAACACCTTGGAATGATTGTCCAAGACTTGTTGGAGATCTACAGGAATAGATGATTTTGATGTTGGAACTTCTATTGAGCATAATTGTGCAATTACGCCTCGTTGTTCTTTCTTTAGAAGCTTTGTCATGACATTAGAGCTTATTATCCTTCCTGGCTTCCCTGCTATACCTCGTAATTCAACTTCCTTTCCTTCTAAAAAAAATTTCAAGAAAAGTTCTTGAAAATTAAAAGCTACCGTCCCCAAAGATTGTAACCATTGTACTCCTAGTACAACATCGGCACCTCCCATAGGAATGGCAAGCATTGGACTAGTCAATACATATTCCCCCATGGTTAGCTTGATATTATGGCATTTTCCAGAGCAATTTATAGTTCCTTCATTTGCAACCATCACTTGACATTCTGGTGCTGGGTATAGGAAACAATTTAATTCCTTGGCTACCTTACAATGAATAAAATTATGGGTGCTACCTGAATCAATCAACACTATTACCTGTCTCTTCTTGATTTGTCCTTTTATCTTGAGAGTTTGAGGAGTGGTAATTCCTGCCAGTGCATTACACGATATGGTTGGATTCATTTCTTCCTCTTCTGGGGCTGGTTCCTGGTGTATATCCTCTTCTTGTTCATTTCTTCTTCCTCTTCACAATCTATGTAAAATAATTTCTTCTCAGCACACTTATGACCTTTAGTGTATTTGCTATCACAACTGTAGCAAAGCCCTTTTGCTCTTTTTTCTTCCCATTGTTGTGGTGTCAACCTTGTAGGTTGTGGAAATCTAGGCGTAGCAACACTTCCTTCTTTATAGAATTGAGTGGTAGGCTTCCTTGTCGCCATAATTTTACATTCAAATTTTCTTGCCAACCTGAATGCCTTCTCCAATGAATCGGGTTCCAAAATACGAACTTCATGTTGGATGTTATCCTTTAGAGTGCCTATGAAGAGATCAATCCTTTGTTCCTCTGGAATATCAGTTACCCTTATATTCAATTTTTGGAAGTCCTCAATGTGCTGCCCCACTAAACCCTTTTGTTTGAGATTTATCAATTGGCTAAAGGTGTTGCTCTTTGTATCCTCATAATGTGCTATCATTTCCTCCGTAAAAATTGACCAAGTGACAATTTTTTTACGGGAGCAAAGCCATTGATACCATACAAATGTATTTTGTTCTAAATGTAAAGTTGCAATGCGTACCTTTTGTGTGTTTTGTACGTTTTGGAGATCAAAATATTGCTCCATCTGTAGTATCCATGTTACAGGATCCTTTCCATCAAACTTCCTCATATCCATTTTTGGAATATGGTGGTTCTTCCCGCCAACATTAGAGTTTATGAAATCACGATTAACATTTATTTTGTTCTCATCATGAGTTTCCTCTACTATCTTTTCACCATTAGGAAACATTTTTTGTATCAACTTTGTCAAACCTTCCATGTCTGCTTTTAGATCATTCTTCATGTTTTCCATCTTAGCTTCCATGTCATCCATCTTAGATTCCATGCCAGCTTCCATGCCATCCATCTTAGCTTCCATGCCATTCTTCAAACCATCCATCTTAGATTCCATGCCTTTCTTCAAAACTTCCATGTCATTTTTTGTTGCTCTTTGGGAGAGCGAAATTTGTTGCACTTGCTCTTGTAATTTTGATATGTCATGTTGCCATTCTTCGTCTTCATGAGTCATAGTAGAGCTTTCCAAAGGTTTAATGGGTGTTGAATTCTTTTTAGGGGCCATCGTATAATCCAATACTGATATTTATTCTACAATATGCCCTTGCAATCAATTCAACTTGATTCTTCAAACAAGACTTATGCAATTCGGAAAAAAAATTACACACCTTTTACTTGCTTTTGAGGAGCTCGATATTGAAATTGGATCATCTCTGTGATTGCGGCTCTTCAAAATCTGAAATTCAGCACTGAAGTCACCCTCTAAATTCTCTTTTGAATGCCACAGGTCTGATTTGATTTGGATTCTCCAAGACAAAGTTATGTCCAATCTCCCACAATGACCTAATTATGGACTAGTTCAGTATAGCGAACTTGTACGGCTTGCCACGTGTCACTGTTCGTCCTTCGCCTCTGAAATTGATAGCCAAGAAACTACAGTCCGTGTACTTGCGACCACTTTTTACGGCACTCCAATCCGATGCTCAGAGAGAGAGTTTTTGAAATTTTCCCACGATCACCTCTTTGAGATGAAATTCGGGAGCCTGAAAAAGCACTACCTTCCACAGATCATATCTCCAAAAATATTGCGAACCAAGCTCTGAAATTTTTTGACGAGTTTCCTTAGGATTTCAGCTTCGCACCATAAAAATTTCAGATTCTAAACCTCAGTAGAAAAAAATTTATAGTGCAAATGCCACGATGACCTGTTTAGGAGCCTGAAAAAAGACCTAACTTCCACAGATCATATCTTCGAAAATATTGTGAACCAAGCTCTGAAATTTTTAGACAATCTTCCTCAGGATTTCGGCTTCGCATCCTAAAAATTTCAGCTTCTGAAACTTCGTAGAAAAAAAGTTATAGCGAAAATGCCACGATGACTTGTTTGGAGCAGCGAAACCCTAGAATCCAAAGCTCTGATACCAAATGTTGTGAAATCAGCTCCAAAAAGAGAAGAAAAGAGATATCAACACCTTAGAAATAAGCCACTTCGAGGGGGCAACCTCCAATACATTACATGAATGAACAATTCTTGGATGATACAATTTACAAAACCTCCTTTCTATAATAGGAGTCCATGGGGCCATAATGTAATCCTAGTGGGCCACAATGTAATCCTAGCCGACCTAACAATAATAATTTAAGGGCACAATAATAACAAAATGGGGGTTACAAGGGTACAATAATAACAATAAAGGGTTTACACTAATAATAATAAGGGACTATACTAGTGATATAGGGACCTAACAAATTCTATAATATAGAATCCTACTACAGCTACTGATTATATTTTTTCTATTGCATTCAATCACAATTATTTAACATTTCAATGTGTTAAATATCAAAAACAATACACTGCAGACTTCACAATACATGATCAATATGAAAGAAATAGCACAAGTTTTCACACATCAACACCGTTATTTTTGGACAATTGTCCCCGGAAAAACCCAATGTGGGAAAAACCGGTGCAATAGATCTGAGGGTTTCTTTATTATGCAGAAATTCCGAGTACAAATGTGTGATTGTAATCATCAATCAATCACCTTAAGAAATATGATAAGAATAGACTAGTGAGACAAATCTCACTTTACCACGAAGTTTCGGCATTGACCTGCACCCACACTGAGTAGCTCTGCGTGATCTCTGTGCAGTGACTACGTCCTCCATGCTGTCACTATGTCACTGCTACTGTTGCTGCTTGTGACTGCTTCAGTGCTCACTGTTGGGTGAGGCTAGAGTTTTCTCTCCTTCCAGAAATGTCCTCCGAATTCTTGATAAACCCTCAGCTGCCTCTCCAACTAAAATCTAAACTCCCTCTGCGGCTCTGTGCTGGCCCAGCATAATTGTTGCTTGGCTATCTCTGCATTGCTACAATGGCTCCCTTCTCTCTTCTCTCCCTGTACTCTCTATGCTTTAGAAACTCTCCCTCCTAGAGATTTCACCTTCTCTTCTCTGCAATCGAGAATCACTTTGATTCTTCCTTCGACTGAAGAAATCGATCTCTAGATTCTTCCTCCATCTGATGTGTTTTCCAAATGCCCATGGAGCTCTCCTTTATAATATTTCATTGACTCATCAATGGCCAAGATTAAATCATAATCAAGGGCAAAGATTAACTGAGAGTTGATCCATGACTTTATCTAGAAGATTCACACTTAGTTTAATTAATACCCTTTAATTAATCAGTTTTCCTAAGTTTAAACTTAGGAAAAAATTAAAAAACGATTAATTAATTTAATTAAACCATCTCTAAGTGGAGTTTTCCAAAATCCTTTCTGGGTATTATGGGATGCATGCGTCTTAGCCTATATACAAAATCACAAGGCTAGAGCACATCTGATGCTACCATAAATCAACACTCCCTCTTAGCAAGGAAAGTGCTCTAGCAATACAACTCTATGTGCTGCTTTGACTTCTGTAACATCTATTGTTGTGTTGTTGATGCTGCTCACCAACACTACACAAATGTTTCAACTGTACTGTTGCTGACTCTGCATGCTGCTGCCAACTGCTACTGTACTGCAACTCCCTCTTCCAACTGCGCTGAAGATCCATTGACTACTGAAATGGATTTTCAGTCATACCCAACTGTTCTCTAAACTGAGTGAACTTAATCCTCCCCAGAGCTTTAGTGAGTATATTTGCTGTCTGTTCTCCTGTGGGAATGTATTGGAGTTGTACTGCTCCACGCTAAACACAGTCTCTGATAAAATGACACCTAATGTCAATGTGTTTGGACCGATCATGAAACACTGGATTTTCAGAGAGTTTGATACAACTCTATCCATCCTGCTCCTGAATAGACTCACAAGTGTCAAGAAGTTTCCTGAGCTAGATGGCTTCGCATGTAGCTGTACTAGCTTCCATGTACTCTGCTTCAGCTGTGCTCAATGCTACTGACTTCTGTTTCCTGCTACACCTGGACACCATTCCTGATCCAACGCTGAAACAATACCCAGAGGTACTTTTCCTGTCCACTGAGCTACCTGCCCAATCTGCATCTGTGAATCCACTGAGTCTGACATCCTCTCCTCGACCATACCTTATACCAAATCTGATTGTTCCTCGTACATACCTCAGGACGTATCTTGCTGCTGCCCAGTGCACTCTTTTGGGTTCCACCATGAATTGACTAAGAGTGTTGACAACAAAACAAATGTCTGGTCTAGTGTTAACCAGATACATTAATGATCCGATGAGTTGTCTGTATATGGTGGGGTCTACTTCTGTAATATTCCTAATTTGCGACAGCAAATTGGAATATTCTATTTTGTTTATTTTGCCACCTATAGTTTGTAAGTAAATAAAAAGTGAGTAAAGAGGGTCTAAACTCACTGAAATGAAATAAGACATCCACCTAGTAGCACAACGTTGTGACTTAAGTGGGAGTCAAGGGGGGACCCAACACCACGTGGAGGAGGGGGACTATGGACACTCTAGAAGTTTCTCCAAGCTTCTGCGCAGATAAGGATGAGAAGGTGGATAAGGATGAGGATGTGGAGGAGAGAGAGAGGCTACATTTGGTTTTGGAGGGAAACCAACACTATAAAAGATGGAGGAGCCTCCTCATTTGAGGCATGCTTGGATTCTTGGATTATTGATTATTGAGTGAGACATCTGTCTTTCTTTGGCACGCTGGCTGTTTAGCCCGTCTGCTGCACTGTTTAGTGCAACCGAGTGTCTTCGTGCGGAGATCTCACCCTTAGCCCCGGGGGACTTCGAGTGCCTACTTGGGCAAGGTTATTTTCTTAGCATCATCCTCCAGGACAGCGTTATTGCTGCAGCAGCGTAATACTGTGTTGTAGGGTGTTGCCGTGGTGACTTCACGACACCACTTCCTTCTCTTTTTTTTCAGAGGGAGAGCCTCTCTTTCCTTTGGAGGATCGGATTGGAGGACTTGGAGCTGATTTGCAGATCTTGGCACTTGGCCAAGGAGTTTTATCCCACTACTGCGCAGTCCCTCTCAGTATCTGCGTTAATTTCATGGAGGGTTTGCGGGTTGATTTGTGGGGAAGATCTCAAGTGTAAGGATCAGCCTTCCACTTGGAGATCCATTGGAGGAGGTCTACTTCAGTTGGTGCATCATCTTCAGCCTTCTCTATTGTGTTCCAGATTGAGTTGCAGCTGCTGCCCGGCAACTCTAGCATTTTTGCCATTTTGTGTGTTTCAACCAATCCCTTGGAGGATTGAGGTATTTTTGCTTGTAAGGGTTAGAGCTTGCTCCCCTATTGTATTTGAGCCATATATTGTCATATCCATGTGTTGACATCAGTTTGCAGCAATATTCTATCGTATACAGCATTTTCTTAGTCTGGGGTTTATGCAGAAATAGCAGTACTTTTCATGTTTATGTACATGTGTTGTGGAGGCTTGCATTTCTTCTCTTGAGAGGTTGTTTCCTCAAGATTTGTACTCTCTTATGCTGCTATACATTATTATTGGCTATATATGCATCTTCTGTCTCACAGCTACTGCAGAAAACGCTGTAGGGTTTCTGGATTATTTTCTTGTCTTGCGGCACCTCTATCTTGAGGGGTTTTCTATATAAAATTGTTGTTTAACCTTGCTGAAAGCCTATGCCTTGTACCCAAACTCATTCTTTGATTATTCATAGTGTTATACATCATATTCCTTCAGAAAATACGCTGCCCTTGCTTCAGAAAATTTCTGCATACTCAAAGTCTTGGGAATCAGGGTTTTTCTTGACTAGTCGGGAAGGAGGAACTGTTTGACATAGCAAAACGCCTTTGTTTGAGCTGAAATTCGACATGGAAGTCCCTCTTGACCTATTCTAACATATTCCAGAACCTTGACCCATCATTTTACACATATTTCCTTATTCACTCATTTTAGGGCCAAAATCCTCACTTTTCCCCACCTTTTTGCCCTTAAAATCTGAGTAAAGGTTGCTGCTGATATTTATTTTGGTTGCTGAACATTTTCAGAGATATGATATGATAGCTGAAGCCCTCATACCTGAAGAATGCGTTTTTCAGGCATGATCTGCTGAAGAATCCATTATTAGGGATATTACAGTGGTATCAAAGCATAGTTCTGGCTCAGCCTGTGGAGCTGGCTATCTATGGAAAATATGAGGATCACAATGCCTACATTCTTACCTGAAGTACCGAGGCAACATGGTCGTATACCTCTTGAAGATTATTTCAGATAATGGAAGTCCATGGGGGAAGACTTAGAAGCAATTTTGCCCTTCAAAGATTATTGTCAGCTCAGAGAGGATGGAGTTTCTAGCATACAAAGTTCAGATTTGCAGCGTACTACTAGGAGATCACCTCTTCCCATGCATGAGGGATCCACTAGTCCCTGTGAGTCTAAGCCCAAGAAGACCGGAGCGGTGAAAAGGGATAGTTATTTCTTTTTCAGATATAGAAAAGATACATCCACCTTTGAGGAGGTCAAGAAGAATGAAGAAAAAGAAGAGGAAGTACCATGCGCTTCCAATTCTAATCAAGAAGAAGAGATCACATCACCTCTTGAGGAGGCTTGTGGAAACACTGTCACACTTGTGGAGGAGCAGCCACATGCATCGACAGTTGGGGCAGCCAACACTTTTGAGGATGGGACTCTTGTAGATCAAGGGTCAAATCTCATTGCTACTATAGAGCAGCTTGGTTGCACTGCGCTGTGTAACATGGAAACACTCAAGGAGGAATCGAACCATCATTCTCATGAGCAATTGTTGGATTGTACATTACATTGGAGGTTGGGGTTTGAAGCCTTGAAGATGGATGGTAGACATCTTGGAGTAAGAAATCCTTTCTCCCTTCAAGATGACACTTTCTCAATAAGCTCCCCTCAACTCAAAGAGAAACTTCTACTTTCAGATCCAAGACCTCATTGGTTTTGGAAGACTATGGATGAGAGGGAGGTCTCAAGGAGAGATCTCATTGGATATGCACTTCACACCATGAAATGCAATGCTTTCATTCCCTTCTCACAAGAGCGGATAGAAGATGGAGGACATCTTAGGATGGATAACATCTCTCATGTTTGTGTTGGATATCCCTTGAGCCATACACATCATGATGGGAGGTTTTTGCGTACCACCTATTTGATTCTTGAGAGGGTCTCATTGATCCTTGAGAAGTTTATATTTCAAGATCCCATGAAGTGCAAAGTCAGAAACTTGATTTGGGAGGATGGTAGCCCTCATGGGAGGAATACCAGGATGAGGAGAAGAAGAAGGCATCCACAAGTGATTGAGTGGATGTGGTTGATGAGCAAGGAGCTAGGAGGCTACTTGCAGATCTATGACACTAGGCAATAGGAGGCTTGGCTGCGCTGGTTACTCTTGAAAGAGTTTGGCCATCACTTGGCAAACACTCTTCCTAAGAGTAGGAGGATGGGGAAAAGATGGATGGATACTTGCATCATTGAGCAGCATAGAGTATGGATGCATGGTGTTGATATGATACTCATATCATGCATTGTGTCTTCATCACATGATTGGTATGATGGAGGTATGGGGAGGCAACACAATTTCTTGTTGCTTTGCTTGGGAGAGCAAGGGCAGATTTGCTCTCACACTTTGTATAATGTTGCAGGAGGAGGATATGGCACTATCTCCTTGATCTTTGATGATGATGGGGAAGCACTTCCATCTTGGGAAGTATTCCACATTTGTTGCAGCATTATTAGAGGAGTCTTTGACAAGGAGCATGTCAAAGAACAGAGTCTTGTATTGAAAGGAGCTTATTTGCATGAGCTCACAGCGTTGTCACCTTGGAGCAGAACATTATGGATGAAGTGTGCGCAACAGAGATATGGTGGATCTATAACCCATAGGTCCCAGGATCACTTCATATTTGTTGCACTTAGAGGAGGTAATGATGATAGAGACATTTATCACTATGGCATATTCTTCTTAACTTGGATTTCCAAGCATAAGGAGGATTATCTTCTTGTAGCACATGGTTCACTTTTCTTCATAGCATGCCAAAACACTATGGAGGACTCATTTATGGATCCATGTACCATCTTACTTCCAGCATATGGTGAGGAGTTTGTCTTGCACACTCTTTCCATTCCTATGCAGTGCATTGCTTCACAAGGGGGCAAGCTTGTCATATTGCTCCATGAGTTTTATTGGGCCAATCTACATGATGGAGGCAACCATCTCTTTTGTGGCTTTAGGAAAATGTTTTATCACCTCATGTATGTTCATTTGCAGCACTATATCATGTATTATATGAAGACATGCATGTTTAACATAAACATTTTGCCTTGTACTCTTATCAAGCAGCAACTTGTAAAACTGCGCTATACTTGTTGGGAAAGCTGTTGGTACCTCTTTTCATCACATGTAACCTTCAGCGTTTCCTTCATTTTGCTGCTGATCATGTCTCCATTTGCTGATATAGATCGGATTTGTATAGGAGGCTTGATTATGAGGGAGACACATGAGTTGGATGTGTCTTTGAGTGGGAAGAATTCTCACATTCTCTGCACTACATGTTCTAATGGGAGCATGGGAGGAGGCATGGCCACCACTACTACATATGTGTTCTCTTTTGAGGCGGGCCATGAGATTGATATTCATCCATTGTACAACCATGGGCAAGTGTTTGGTCTTATGTTGTTGTAATATTCAGCCATTTACTATCCATTAGTAGATGTGATGAATCTTGTACATTGCTTGCCATGTAATTTTCTGAAGTTGCAGTGGATGAGACTATGTTGTATCCTTGTGAGAGATTGTTTGCATTATGTATCCTCATGTAACACCTTCAGCAAACATCTCATTAGGATGATCCATGATGCACATGTCCTATTCTTCATGGATGAATTGTTTTGGGCCAGCCTGTTCTTCATTGTTGGAGGAACCTTCTTTGGAGGATTGTTCTTCACTTTGCCATTGGAGGGCAATGATTTTGCAGCCCAAGATCAGCATACACTCTACACTTGTCATGAATGGAGAGAAGGACAGCATGGGGTAAGCTATGATGCTTGCCAAGATCAGATTTTCAGCCCACCTTCATTACCAGAGCTTGAGGTGGAAGGAGATTTTCAGGGGTTTCCTTGTCGGGAGGTGGCTCATTTTGTTTGGATGATTGCTTGGGGATGGAGGATCCACATGAGAGAGATGTTCCTCACTTCATGCCTTGAGTGGAGAGAGGGGATGAGCTGGTACACAGTCGATGGGACAGCTTACACTGACAGATATAGCACAGCCAGAGTCATGGTCTTCATCAGTCATAGCTAGAGGCAGTGCACAGTCTGAGCCATGGGACTTGGGCTATTATTGGCCATGGTGGCGATAGGATCCGAGAGGATTGTTGGTTGGCTGGTACCATGAGAGATCAGTTTGGGATCCTGGCATTGAGAGATCCCTTCATATCAGGATGATGCAGAGTACAGGGGAGATTCAGTGGCGCATCTGGGACCCAGGCATATTTTGCAGCATCAATGGAGAGCATCCACTAGGAGGAGACTTGCTCAGGCAATTGCTTGAGGGCAAGCAACATTTTGCCGGGGGGGACTGTAATATTCCTAATTTGCGATAGCAAATTGGAATATTCTATTTTGTTTATTTTGCCACCTATAGTTTGTAAGTAAATAAAAAGTGAGTAAAGAGGGTCTAAACTCACTTAAATGAAATAAGACATCTACCTAGTAGCACAACTTTGTGACTTAAGTGGGAGTCAAGGGGGGACCCAACACCACGTGGAGGAGGGGGACTATGGACACTCTAGAAGTTTCTCCAAGCTTCTGCGCAGATAAGGATGAGAATGTGGATAAGGATGAGGATGTGGAGGAGAGAGAGAGGCTACGTTTGGTTTTGGAGGGAAACCAACACTATAAAAGATGGAGGAGCCTCCTCATTTGAGGCATGCTTGGATTCTTGGATTATTGATTATTGAGTGAGACATCTGTCTTTCTTTGGCACGCTGGCTGTTTAGCCCGTCTGCTGCACTGTTTAGTGCAACCGAGTGTCTCCGTGCGGAGATCTCACCCTTAGCCCTGGGGGACTTCGAGTGCCTACTCGGGCAAGGTTATTTTCTTAGCATCATCCTCCAGGACAACGTTATTGCTGCAGCAGCGTAATACTGTGTTGTAGGGTGTTGCCGTGGTGACTTCACGACACCACTTCCTTCTCTTGTTTTTCAGAGGGAGAGCCTCTCTTTCCTTTGGAGGATCGGATTGGAGGACTTGGAGCTGATTTGCAGATCTTGGTACTTGGCCAAGGAGTTTTATCCCACTACTGCGCAGTCCCTCTCAGTATCTGCGTTATTTTCATGGAGGGTTTGCGGGTTGATTTGTGGGGAAGATCTCAAGTGTAAGGATCAGCCTTCCACTTGGAGATCCATTGGAGGAGGTCTAATTCAGTTGGTGCATCATCTTCAGCCTTCTCTATTGTGTTCCAGATTGAGTTGCAGCTGCTGCCCAGCAACTCCGACATTTTTTCCATTTTGTGTTTCAGCCAATCCCTTGGAGGATTGAGGTATTTTTTCTTGTAAGGGTTAGAGCTTGCTCCCCTATTGTATTTGAGCCATATATTGTCATATCCATGTGTTTAAATCAGTTTGCAGCAGTATTCTATCATATACAGCATTTTCTTAGTCTGGGGTTTATGCAGAAATAGCAGTACTTTTCATGTTTATGTACATGTGTTGTGGAGGCTTGCATTTCTTCTCTTGAGAGGTTGTTTCCTCAAGATTTGTACTCTCTTCTGCTGCTATACATTATTATTGGCTATATATGCATCTTCTATCTCACAGCTACTGCAGAAAACGCTGTAGGGTTTCTGGATTATTTTCTTGTCTTGCGGCACCTCTATCTTGAGGGGTTTTCTATATAAAATTGTTGTTTAACCTTGCTGAAAGCCTATGCCTTGTACTCAAACTCATTCTCTGATTATTCATAGTGTTATACATCATATTCCTTCAGAAAATACGCTGCCCTTGCTTCAGCAAATTTCTGCATACTCAAAGTCTTGGGAAATCGGGGTTTTTATTGACTAGTCGGGAAGGAGGAACTGTTTAACATAGCAAAACGCCTTTGTTTGAGCTGAAATTCGACATGGAAGTCCCTCTTGACCTATTCTAACATATTCCAGAACCTTGACCCGTCATTTTACGCAGATTTCCTTATTCACTCATTTTAGGGCCAAAATCCTCACTTTTCCCCACCTTTTTGCCCTTAAAAGCTGAGTAAAGGTTGCTGCTGATATTTATTTTGGTTGCTGAACATTTTCAGAGATATGATATGATAGCTGAAGCCCTCATACCTGAAGAATGCGTTTTTCAGGCATGATCTGCTGAAGAATCCATTATTAGGGATATTACAACTTCTGCGTCTTCTGATGCATCTATCTTTTTCCAATTGGTGATCATGGGTGTGGCCATGGGCCTGCAATCCCGCATTCTGAACCTCTTCAGAATTTCCAAGGCATACCTCTCCTGCCCCATGAAGATATATCCATTCTTCTGATAGACTTCCAATCCTAGGAAGTAATGCATCAACCCCAAATCCTTCATGTCGAATTCTACTTCTAGATTCCGTTTGCAATCCTTGATGAGCCTAGATGATCCAGTGAAAAACGGATCATCTAGATATAGTACTAATACTAATGGCTCATCCTCTACCAACAAATAGTAAAGATTGGGATCTGCATCACTCTTGACAAACCCCATTTTTTGCCAATAGCTATCTATTCGACCATACCATGCTCTTAGAGCCTGCTTGAGCCCATATAGGGCCTTCTTCACTCTGCATACATGAGACTTCCTTTCATGAGTCTCAAAACCCTCTGGTTGTTCGATATATACATCTTCCTCAATCTCTCCATTCAAGAACATTGTCTTGACATCCATTTGATGAATCTCCCATCCCATCTGCGCTGCTAAAGATACGACAGTCTAGATGGAGGTATATCTGGCAACTGATGCGAAGGTCTCTTCATAGTTAATGCCTTCCTTCTGAGCATACACTTTTGCCATGAACCTTGCCTTATATTTCTCTACGCTACCATTTGCAGCGTATTTGATCTTGTAGATCCATCGTGATCCAACAACTGATTTTCTCTGAGGTCTGGGCACAACTTCACAGACATCATTTGTCATGATAGAAGCATACTCCTTTATCATGGCATCTACTCATACCTAGTGCTGAACAACTTCATGGAAGCTGGAGGGTTCCTCTACCTGAGCAACCAAAGCCTGGTACCTGTCAGGTGGTCTACACTGCCTCTTCCCACTCCTGGGAGTCCCAATGAAGTTTTAGGCATCCCTCAGTATCTGTTGAGCTTCCCTGCTGATCCGACCACTGGTGGAAGGCTGCTATCTCAAATCTTCCTCCTGATCTGGCTGTTCATCAGATTGAGTATCTTGTGGATCTTCCTCTATGGAAACGTTAGTACCTATACTGGGTACTAATGTCTATCTTTCTGTCCGTTCTTCTTGGTACCCTTGCTGCTCTTGGACCAAGGGAACTTTTGTCGTTTGATCCTCTACCGACATATCACACGATTTCTGAAAAGCTCTATTCTCCATGAACTTAACGTCGCATCTTATCACAACTTTCCTGCTGCTAGGAATATAGATCCTATATGCCTTGGAGGTTTCATTGTATCCTACAAGATACCCTCTTTCTGCAGTTTCATCAAGCTTGCTTCTCTTCTCGCTTGGTACATGATAATATGCCATGCTACCAAATATCCGAAGGTGCCCTACCTCCGGTTTCTTCCCTGTGAAAACTTCTTCAGGAGTCTTCTTCCTCAATGCTCTATGAGGAGTCCTGTTCTAGATGTACATTGTCGTGTTGCAGGCTTCAACCCATAAATATCTGGGCAATGCAAGGTCGAATAACATGGCCTTGCATGTGCCTACAATTGTCCTGTTTTTCTGTTCTGCCACACCATTCTGCTCGGGATTGTATGGCGCAGTCAACTCCCTCCTGATGCCCTCCTTTGCGTAGAATTCTGTGAAGTCTCCATCTATGTATTCTCCACCATTTTTTTTTTTGGTAAATTAGACTAATTCTATTAGAAAAGCGTATGGTACATAGAGATTACAAACAAGAGAGACTAGAGATCCGGGTAACTGGAAATGAGGAACACTCAACCTCGGTCCCATGATTAGCCGAGAGAGAAGCAAAAAGAGCCCAGAAGATGAACATGGGAGCTAAAAGACACAAATAGGAGTCTACCCAGAATGGGTGGAGTCCTCATTATGACATTTCTTTCCCTTTTTTTTGACGCTCTTACCCAGCCATCTTGGGGTGGGTGTGCTAGAACCACTTGGAGATTGTTGGTAAATGAAGGAGATGGCTCCTTATCTGAGTCTGAGGAGGAGGTTTCATGAGACAACTTCTGAGCGTTCGAAGGATCGTTGGGCACACCAGGGCCGAGGTCATGACCGTCTCATGCTTTGCCTCTTCCTCATCTGCTTCGATCTCTTCCTCATCCGAGTTGAAGGAGTCGATGGCATCCATGGGTGGCGGTATACATTGTTTCCATCTTTTGGATTTTTATTTCTGGTTTCTCTTCTCCTTTTGGGCAAAGGAGGAGGGGCAAGAGTTCTGAAGGTGCCCTGTTTGATGACAGTGACGGCATCGAAAAGATGTGTTCTCATAATCTAGGGTTTGAGTCCAATGGAAGTCTCCCACTTTGAGAATGATTTGATCAGGTAGGGCTTTGCTGATGTCTATTTCAGCACAGATTCTGCCAAAGGTATATATGCCTGCTTCCCCTCTGGAGGTGTCCATTGCCAGGAAGCGTCCGAAGGTGTTTCTGATTCCTTGAAAGACTGAGAAGTGCCAAAGATGAGAAGGTAAGTTAGGGAGCCTGACCCAAATAGGGAGCTTGGTAATGACAACCGTGGAGAGATCGAAGTCTGGGAACCATGGTGTGAGGAATAGCCTTGCTTTTCCCCAAAACCATGGTCGCTCTGTTAAGACTTTTTGATAATCCTTGATGAATGCGAACAGAACTATGAAAAAACCCTTTGAGCAAAAGAAGACCTCGCTGTTATTGGTCCAAGTGGAGTGGATCCATTGATAGAGGTCTGCGGAGCGAGGCCATAATCTATTGAAGAGGAAAATGATGGCCTTTTCTGCCATTAGTTGAGTCTAGTCATCAAGTGATGGATGGGAGATTTCAATAGCTGGAATGTCCTCCGTTTTATCCACTAAGAATGGCTTAGGAGCCTCAGGGGTCTCGGCAGCTTTCTTGGGGTGCTGAGCATGGACTGCATCCTTGTAAGAGAATGCTTGCGAAGAGGATGGATGCCCGGAAGCCCCTTCGCACAGACGAAGGATTAAAACCAGAGAAGCATTTTTCTCTATGTTGTAAAAAGAGAGACGAAGAGAATTTTGGAGTTGCTTACCCCTGTAAATCTCTGTAGGGCAAAAGGGATCCCCAGTTTATGTTCGAGGTCTTGCGCAAGTCTCTGCACCAGATCTGTAGATCGAACCCAGCAGAGCAAGGTTTTACCACAGAGCATGGAAATCTGAATATGGAAGGTGTGAGAACAGTCTTGGCCCCTGGACCTTGGGGGTACGCTTTGGAGCGAAGGCTCAAGTTTGACGGCAGCCGAGGGTTGAACTGCGCAGTCGCATGCGCAAGCCATGTCCGTATTGGGATCACTTTTTTCTTTTCCCGAGGGTGCATGCCGTCAAGTTAAGATTTGTCTGAGGGTTTTGTGAGCGATCTGCGCAGCAGAAGGGCTGTGCGCAGCGATTGCTAGGCTTCCCAAGACCTGCATGCATTTAGAAGCCGCAACCTTATTTGCTTCAGCTTCTGCGGAGCATGCCTTCCTTGATGCACCGGATTGAGGTTCTGTCTCGTATCTGTCTGTAGGGGCATGTCTGTCCTATAGTTTTTTGGAAGCCATCGATTCTGTCTACAGCCAGAGGAGCAGAGCGAAGTTTTGGCCTGGCGCGGTAGCAACGTACCTGATCCTCGTTTCCAGTGATTTCTACGCAACAACGTCCCTAAAGGTGTGCGCACGGGAGAGCATGCTCGGCAGGCCTCTGACTGCCATGAGCTGCAAGGCTGGACTGTGTTTTCGTGACAACGGCGGTTGGGGAGCTTGGAATGTGAACCCTAGGAGCCATTCTCTCTGCCTTTTTACTCTATTATTGTTACTATGTATTCTCCACCATTATCTGAACGCAATGTCTTGATTTTCTTCCCCATCATATTTTCAACAAGAGCCTTGAATTCTTTCAACTTTTCAAAGACTTCATCTTTTGTCTTCAGGAAGTAGATCCAGGTCTTCCTGGATTGATCATCAATGAATGTGACAATATTTGCCACCCTTGAGAGCGTTAGTGGACATTGGTCCACAGATATCTGAGTGTATTAGTCCTAATATGCTTGCTGCCCGGTTCTCACTTCTGGAAAAGGCTGCCTTTGCGTACTTCCCAAGTACACATCCTCGGCATACATCATCATGCTCCATGCTGAGAGCTGGTACCCCAACAACTGTCTCTTTGAGCATCTTCAATGCACCATGGTGCAAGTGCCCCATCCTTTTATGCCAAAGTTCGTTCAACCCTTTCTTGTCTTCAAGATTACTACTGATTAGTGCCATCATAGATTCAAGCTGCAACCTGTATGGTCTGTTGCTCCTAACTTCGATCTGCTTTGTTTGCTTCCAACTTGGGTGCTTGACATATACCTTCTTCCGGATAAAGTGTATGTCATGCCCTTTGTCCTACAACTGGGATACTGAGATTAAATTCATCCCAAGCCCCGACACATGTAGTACACCTGTGACCTTGACACTGGTTCCGGCTTCCGTCTGAAACACTACGGTTCCTCTCCCAAATGGAGTGCATTTCGTGCTATTCCCCATAGTGATTTGGAAGTTCATCTGCTCCTTCCTATAGCTCGAGAAATATTCTCGTACTCCAGTCATATGAGCTGAAGCCCCGCTATCAATATACCAGATTCTTACAGAGGCTGAACTTGACAAGCATGCACAATCCTCTTTTAACCTAGAGGATAAAACATCTAAGTCTGCGATACTTATTTGTGATTTCTTTTCCCTGTGCTGCGTCCCTTTTGAAGCTTCTGGTTTGCGCAGTTTGCTCCTTGACCCTACTTCTTTTGGATCAGACAACTCTGATGCCATGTGAAAATTCTATAATATAGAATCCTATTGCAGCTACTGATTTTATTTCTTCTATTGCATTCAATCACAATTATTTAACATTTCACTGTGTTAAATATCAAAATAAAATTCGCTGCAGACTTCACGATACATGATCAATATGAAAGAAATAGCATAAGTATTCACACATCAACACCGTTATTTTTGGACAATTGTCCCCAGAAAAACCCAAAGTGGGAAAAACCGGTGCAACAGATCTGAGGGTTTCTTTATTATGCAGAAATTCCGAGTATAAATGTGTGATTGTAATCATCAATCAATCACCTTAAGAAATTTGATAAGAATAGACTAGTGAGACAAATCTCACTTTACCACGAAGTTCTGGCACTGACCTGCACCCACACTGAGTAGCTCTGCATGATCTCTGCGCAGTGACTACATCCTCCACGCTGTCACTGCGTCACTGCTACTGCTGCTTGTTGTGACTGCTTCAGTGCTCATTGTTGGGTGAGGCTAGAGTTTTCTCTCCTTCCAGAAATGTCATCCGGATACTGGATGAACCCTCAACTGCCTCTCCAACTAAAATCTAAACTCCCTCTGTTGCTCTGTGCTGGCCCAGCGTAATTGCTGCTTGGCTATCTCTACGCTGTTGCTATGGCTCCCTTCTCTCTTCTCTCCATGTGCTCTCTATGCTTCAAAAACTCTCCCTCCTGGAGATTTCACCTTCCCTTCTCTGCAATCGAGAATCACTTCGATTCTTCCTTCCACTGAAGAAATCGATCTCTAGATTCTTCCTTCGTCTGATGTGTTTTCCAAATGCCCATTGAGCTCTCCTTTATAATCTTTCACTAACTCATCAAAGGCCAAGATTAAATCATAATCAAGGGCTAAGATTAACTGAGAGTTGATCCATGACTTTATCTAGAAGATTCACACTTAGTTTAGTTAATACCCTTTAATTAATCAGTTTCCCTAAGTTTAAACTTGGGAAAACATTATAAAATGATTAATTAATTTAATTAAACCATCTCTAAATGGAATTTTCCAAAATCCTTTCTGGGTCTTATGGAATGCATGCGTCTTAGCCTATATACAAAATCACAAGGCTAGAGCACATCCAATGCTACCATAAATCAATAGGAACCACACACAACTTCATAGATGCCCTGATGGTGCAGAGGAGGGGTATCCAGACAAAGGGGTTTGATGGATTCTCGGTAATAGTTCTGGGAGCCAGAACCATGCAGTGTGTGCGGTATGTTCCAACTTTGACGGTGACCATGGGGACATACTCAGTGATGAATCATTTCTTTGTGGTCGACACTCCGGACACCAACATGTTGTTGGGGGTCCAGTGGCTTATCACCCTTGGTAGAGTCACTACCGATTGGCAGAAGTTGGAGATGGAGTTCCTAGATAAGAAGAGCGGGAAACAGGTGATGCTTAGGGGCATGCATACATACCCCCCTCAAACAGTTTCTGCACATAGGATGGAGGCAAACTTCATGCGGGGAGACATAGAGTGGGGTAGTTGAGTTGAGGATTTCATAAGCAGATGGTACAACTCAACCTCTGCACCCCGATGTGCAGGCCATCCTAGACCGTTACTCCACGGTTTTCGGGGACATTCCACCAGGGAAGCCACCTGACAGGGGGTTTGAGTACACTATCGAGTTGGAGCCCGACATTCAGGCCATGATCACCACCCCCTGTAGGAATCCCAAGGCCTACAGGGATGAGTTTGAGAGGGCTATCCATGAGCTCTTGGCATTAGGGCACATCAGGCCCATCACTAGTCCTTTCGCTTCTTCATTTGTTCTGGTGAAGAAGAAGGATGGGACGTTGCGGATGTGCATAGACTACAAGGCTCTGATCAAGAAAACCATAAAGAACTGCTACCCCATCCCTAGGATCGATGAGTTGATGGATGAGCTAAGGGGAGCGACGTTCTTCTCCAAGATTGATCTGAGGTCTGAGTACCATCAGATCCGGGTGAGGGACAACAATGTCCCCAAGACTGTGTTTCGATGTCACTACGACTACTTCGAGTTTTTGGTGATGCCCTTTGGGTTGACCAATGCTCCGGCTACTTTCCAGTCTTGCATGAGCCACATCTTTTGTGGTCAGCTGAGGAAGTTTGTGTTAGTATTCTTTGATGATATTCTGATTTACAACCGCACATGGGAGAAACACTTACAACATATAGAGGCAGTACTGCGTATCCTAGAGGAGCAACATTTCTACGCCAAACTATCCAACTGCGAGTTTGGCTTGACAAAGATGCTCTATTTGGGGCATATCATCGGGGTGGATGGAGTGAGAGTCCACGAGGAGAAGATTAGGGCCATACGAGATTGGCCAGAGCCCAAGAATGTGACAGAACTTCGGGGGTCTGTGGGAATTTGCACCTACTACAAGAAGTTCGTCAAGGGCTTTTCACAACTTGCAGCACCCCTCATGCATCTCACCAAAAAGGGGGCTTTCAGTTGGATTGAGATAGCGCAGAGGGCCTTTGATCGGCTCAAGGAGGTGATGAGCAGCTGTCTGATGCTTGCTCTCCCTGACTTGTAGTGCCCTAGATTTTCAACAATTTAACCATATGTAGTACTCAAATTAAACAATTTAACCATGCAATTTTAACCAAAGAGTTTATTACCATGAAAGTGTACAGATCTAATTTTATTGGCTAGATTGGAGAATGACCTTAACTTTCAGAATTTAACCATCATTCACTAAATTCATACTGCACAATTTAGAGTGGGATTTTTGAAGCAGAATATATATCAACTGACTAATTAATACTTACCTGGAACCGCGTTTGAAGATTTTCCTGATTCGCCATGGCTCAAGCTCCCGTCACCAAACTGTTGTTTTCCTCCCAGCCTATCTGAGGTCAACCTCTCCGGTCACCAGATCTAGAAGACAAGTCTTCTGGCCCTCGTGCACAAAACTCCAATAACAATTGAGATCACTCCATGACTCCGTTAGAACTCACTGCTCATGTATCACGCAATTAGAACTCCTCTGACAGCATCCGGGTCAGTTTACCCATTCACTACCCATACCCATCAAGTTTACCCCTCTTCTCCTTTTATACACAAACTCCATTCAAGATATTTATTAAAATATCATCTTTTAATAAATATCTTGGATTTCTAAAATATCTTAGTTTTATTAAAATATTATTACTTAATAGATATCTTAGATTTATTAAAATATTATTATTTAATAAATATCTTGGATTTATTAAAATATTATTATTAATAAATATCTTGGTTTTATTAAAATATTCTTATTTAATAAATATCTTAGATTTATTAAAATATTATCATTTAATAAATATCTTGGATTTATTAAAATATCATCATTTATTTGAATAGGTCAATGCTTTTAATTTTCTTTGAACAAAGTATTAGTTTATATTATGATAATGGTAGGTATAACTAATACATTCATTATATTATGGTGAGTTAGAGATTTACTCAATACTTCAATAATTCACTCATTACTCTACACCGAGTTTCTTTTCATAATTGATTAGTGCATGTACTAGTGTCGTACACGTGATACATGCATATGTAGCTATCATATGCAGGTCTCATATGCATGCTAATATTTCTATGTTCCATATAATTTGAGTTGGGTCATTACATGACTTCACGCAGCCATTTGTGTTGGAGTGTGATGCTTTCGGGGAGGGAGTAGGCGCAATCCTGATGTAGGGGGGGCACTCCATAACTTTCGAGAGTCGGAAGCTACTGTCGCGTGAGAGGCTGTACCCCATCTACGATAAAGAGATGCTTTCCATCATGCATGCGCTAGCTAAGTTCGAGCAGTGTCTAGTGGGGAACAAAGTCTGGATGAGGACTGATCATAATAGCCTCAGATTTTTCCTA
This sequence comes from Pinus albicaulis, assembly GCA_034641835.2. Classification (NCBI taxonomy): domain Eukaryota; kingdom Viridiplantae; phylum Streptophyta; class Pinopsida; order Pinales; family Pinaceae; genus Pinus; species Pinus albicaulis. Next base: position 113,493,363 of record CM076570.1, read on the forward strand.
GAGCAGAAACAGTTGCAGGAGAGGCAACAAAAGTGGATGAGCAAGATCCAGGCTTATGACTTCGACATAGAGTATGTCAAGGGGAAGAACTACGTAGTGGCTGATGCATTGTCGAGGAGGCCAACTTCTTTTTCACTGATGAGCATTGAGCCGGATTGGAAGGCTCATTTGTTGGTGGAGTACTCCAAGGACCATTTTGCATGTGAGGTCTTGGAGGGGCAGGTGACTGATGACCACTACCGAGTGATGGACGAGGTGATCTACTACAGAGATCGGATCTATTTAGTGGCCAACTCCCAGCTGTGGGAGAAGATACTACACGCAACCCATGATTCACCATTGGCCGGGCACTAGGGGTACACCAAAACATACAGGGCCATCAATGAGACGTTCTCATGGAAGGGCAACAAGGAGGATGTTCTGCGGCACATTAGGGAGTGCAAAGTATGCCAGCGGAACAAGGGAGAGATGACCCACGCAGGAGGGTTGCTTCAGCCACTTCCCATCCCCGAGGGGAAATGGGAGAACATCTCGATGGACTTCATCACGGGGTTTCCCATGGTACAGGGCAAAGATTGCATTTACCTAGCTGTGGATCACTTGACCAAGTATGCTCACTTTTCGCGATCTCGTCCAAGTACACGGCCTCACAGGTGGCCGAACTGTTCTTCAGAGAGCTAAGAAACCAGATTTGCCTAAAAGGGCCACGTATCCCGAATCCCCATATCGGATATGCTACATATCCGATTTGTACGAAATTCACCGGGTACAGCAGTATCTGTACAGGGTACGACGTATCCTGACCGTACCCTGTATAGATATGGCCGTACCCGGTGAATCGGGTACGACCGAACCCCCAGGTTCAAAAAAACGCTGTTTTTTTATTATAAAGGGGGGCTTTTGCTCATTGTTTTTCACCAATTTCATTGTTTTTCACCAATTGAGGAGGATTTTTCAGGAGAGGGCATCAAGCCTATGGCCCTAGTATTTATATGTGATTCATGGTAATGTTAAATTCTTAAAGTAAAAGTGACATTCTCCTTAATCTTCATTTTCATCCTTTTACTTAAATTTTTAACATTACCATGAAATGACTCGGGATGTTTGAGAGTGGTTCCGACCTCATTGGATTTCATATGGAGAAAGTAGAATTTTAGATCTCATTCAAAATCCAGCAGACTTATCAGTTTTTCAGGATTTCGGGATTGGGTTATTGCAATGTTTCCATCGAATTTTGTCATGTATTAGGGTATGGAACTCGTATTTAATCAAGAGCACCAATCCCTCTATGTACCTTGATGTTAGTGACATTGGTTGTCAAACTCCTCTATCATGACCCTACTAAAGATGTACCCATCACTCAAACAAAACCTTGACTATCTAAGATGATAGATAAATCTATGTTTAAATCAATGAATTAAGTATGAATTTGTGTAAAAATTATCTAATTTTTAATATATTAATATATATATATATTTTTAATAAAATAATATATAATGTATCGTATCCCAGAAGTATCTTGTTCCGGGGTCACCGTACCTGTATCCGATTCTTCGAATCCTCGTATCCCTGTATCCCCGTATTAGGTGACTTAGTCAGAGAGGTATTTCGGTTGCATGGTCTCCCCAAGACCATTGTCAGTGACATAGACAACCGCTTCATGGGGGTATTTTGGCAGGAGTTGTTTTGGTTGGTGGGTACAAAGATCACTCCTAGTACGAGCTACCATCCCCAAACGGATGGCCAGACGGAGATAGTTAACAAGTGGCTAGAGGGGTACTTGCGAAATTATGTCACCGAGTATCAGAAGGCATGGTTGAGGTGGCTGCACATGGGGGAGTACTGCTACAACACCACCTACCACAAGTCCATATGTATGTCTCCATTTCGTGCATTGTATAGTTATGATGCTTTGACTTTCGTTGATGTCATTATTGGAGACAGTAAGGCCCCCAGCGCCAAGGAGTGGATACAGGAGAGCCAAGACATCTTGAGGGCTCTAAGGACAACTTGCAGGCGACACAGAACCAACAGAAGATCTACGCTGACAGGGGCCGCATGAAGAGATATTTTGAGGTTGAGGATCTAGTGTACCTATGCCTCCAGCCGTACAAGTAATCCACGCTGAAGTAGAAGGGAGCAGAAAAGCTAAAGCCACGTTTTTATGGGCCTTATAGGGTCACTCGGAGAGTGGAGGAGGTAGCACATGAGTTGGAGCTACCCTCGGGGAGCCAGGTGCACAACATATTCCATGTATCTTGCCTGAAGAAGGCTCTGGGCCAACAAGTGACAATAGCAGCTGAGTTGGCTCCCATGGATGATGAGGGGCATTTGGTAATTCGGCCAGAGGCTATATTGGATACTAGGGAGAGGAACTTGAGGAGCATGGTGGTGAAGGAATACTTGATTAGATGGAGGAACCTCCCAGATGAGGATGCCACTTGGGAGGGGGAGAAGATTCTTCAGCACCCATGTTTGCAGTTACTTGAGGACAAGCAACATTTTAGCGGGGAGGACTGTATATCCCCAATTAGCAATCAGCTAATTGGGAATATTAATTTTTGACAGATTTTGGCTTTTCCTAATGTCAGGCAGAAATAACGTGGGCCAGGACTCCCAAACCATATTAAAGTAAACAAAAGTATTTTTACTACAGTTAGAGGCAAAAATTGTGGCCTTGGTGGGGGCCGGGACAACCAATGAGAAGGCTTTGCGCTGGTTGAGTGGGCAGAGCTGTGAGTGGCCAGTGAGGGGTAGTGTAGGAGTGGCCAGTGAGGGGGCAACGCAGTACTAGGTGGGGCCCAAGAGGAATGTTGGGCTATTGGGGACAAAAGGGAAGAGGCAACTCATTCCTCATCATTCATTCACTTAGTATTTTTCTATCTTCATTGACTGAGCACGCTTGAGCTGTTGAGCAAAGTCTACAGTGTTGTTCAGCACAAGAGATCTTCAAGCGAAGATCTCAACCTCTGCCTCAGGGGACTTCGAGTGCCCGCTTAGGAGAGGAGATTCCATCATTTTGTGAGTAGGATACATCATCAGAGGAACGTAGTCCCTTCAGGATAGCGTAGTGACAGCCCAGGCTGCGCAGTGATTGTGCAGTCCAGCCAAGGAGAAGTGCCGAAAGAAGGGAGTTGAGGAGGAGAGTTGCCGAAGGTTTTGGAGGGGAGGCTAGCTCTCTCCTATCGAGGATTTTGGTGACATTTCAAGGGCATTTCCTATGAAATTTTTTGAATATTACTTATGCAGAAACCCTACTGTTAAATCTTGATTTACTTCTCCTACTTAATCAAGTTATTAATCTAAAGTATTCAGTATTAACATCGAAGTAAACACATTAATGGTCTACACAGATACAAATCTAAACTGAATACATGCACAATGACAAAGTGACAAACAAGGATTTTCTGGACAACTATCCCCGGAAAAACCCAATGCGGGAAAACTGGTCTTCTAGCTGTTGGAGGGTTTTATTATTATGCAGAATCTGAGTACAAAAATTCTGGGTACCAAACTGGTTAACCCAACAGAGAAATAATCACGACAAGCAATACCTCTATCTTTAGAGACAGAAAATATGGCTGATTCAACCCTCAACGGGGATTTATGAATTCGAGCCCTTTGTGGCCCACTGGAAACCCCAACACTTCTTTGAAGCCCTCTGCGTTAGGCCCCTGCGCTGCTCAGGAAGGGCGTGCGTCATCCCAGACTGGGTTACGCTGCCCCTGCGCTATCCTGGCTGGCCCTGCGTGGCCCCTGCTACCTCTGCGCTGCGTCCGCTGATCTGCATAGCTCCTGGATGCCTCTGCACTGCTTTGGTATGCTGCCTCTCTACCTCAATTGTACTCTTGGTCGAGGATCAAACCATCCCTCCCGCCAATACTGCCTCTCGCTGCAGTTGAAACACTTTTGGAAATTCTTAGCGAACCACGCCCTAGAATTCTAGCTTAGTCTTGGTGCTCTGCCACTGTGTGTTCTCCAACTAATCCCAAGCCTTTCCTTTATAGTTTTCTTGTTGGGAAACCAACGACCGTGATCTAATCTTGAATCGACCGCTAAGATTAAAAGAAATTTTGATTCGTGTGACTTGAGTCATTTCCATCACATGTTTAAATTAATTAGCTTTAATCTTTTAATTTTCCTAAGTTAGACTTAGGGTCCTTAATTAAAAAGATTAATTAATTAATTTTCTCTTAAACTGGATGAAATTTCTCAAATCCATTTCTGGGTCTTGGAGATCTCATGTACTCTAGTCCCTCCACAAAGTTTGGGAGCTAGAGCACATCCGATGCTACCCCAACACTCAAAAATCTCAGCACTCCCTCTTAGCGAGGAATGTGCTCTAGCACAACACTTCACCCCGAAGGCTGCAGTGACCTCTGGTGTGGGTCTCTGCGCTGATGCTTGGCTTGCTGGGCTTCATCACTACACTGCTGCCGCTCTCCCGTACTGCTGCCCATGACGTGGCCACCACCACTGCCACATTTGTACTGCAGCTCTCTCTCAATCTGTTGCATCGTGTTGCCAACTGCTGCATTGCAACTCAATTGCTGAGAGAAACAATTGAAAAAACTCCTGCCCAATCTTTGACAGACAAGTCAGTTGGGCTACAGCCTCATCACTGAAGCTCCATAGGCTACTGATCTCTGCTGTCATCTAGAGACTGCTGCACAACTACAACTATGCATTTCTTAAGAAGACCTCCTTTGCGCTACTAAAGTCACATTTGCCCTTGCGCTGAAGTCCCCTACATTGCTGTTGCACTGTGCTGTCCTCCTGAAGCCTCTATGCTGCTGCAGCTCTACTCTGCGTAAGCAAGCATGCTCTGCGCTGCTGAAGTCACATCAGCCCCTGCGCTGCTGCTGCTTCATCTGCACTGCGCTGCTCCCTTCAGCTTCTAGCTTTGCCTCTGCTCCATCTGTGATTCTCTGCACCCACTGCTCCACTTGTTCCGCTACTGTCTTAAGGCTCCTGTAGCACAGATGTGATCCAAGAGTTGGGCTATTCAAGGATCCCACCATCACTTTGTAGCTGCTCTACAGATCCATGTCGCCCCACTTTCGTGGTTCATGAGTGCTCATGGCTACGTCTTCTTTAGAGCCATCATCCACCACAACAGCCTTGGAGCTAGAAGCTCCCTTGTCCTTCTTCTTCTGAGGACAATTGCTGGCGAAATGTCCTAGTTTGCTACACTGGAAACACTTGATCTTCGACAAATCTCGCTTCTTTCTCCCTTGCTGCCTTTGATGCCAAGGCTTCATCTTCCAATTCTTCCTTCTTTACCTTGCTCGAATTTACGGAACTCAGCCCTTTTCAGCCTTCAGAAACCCCAGTGCTGCTCTGAAGCCCACTGCATCAGCTCTGCTAGCCTGTGTCATCCTCTGCGCTGCTCAGGAAGGGCCTGCGTCACCCCAGACTGGGTTACACTGCCCATTCGCTACCCAGGCTGGGCCTGCGTCAGCCCTGCTGGCCTCTTGCTACCTCTACGCTGCCCTTTCTGGGCTTGCATAACCTCTACATGGCCCCTGAAGCCTCTGCGTTGCCTTTGTTGGGCTGTGGTTGCGCTGCGTAGCCGCTGCCCTCTCTGTGGTGCTCAGTCTGCTGCTTCTCTGCCTCTTGTTGTACTTTTGGCCTGGGATCAGATCATCCCTTCCGCCAATACTACCCCTCCCTACAGCTGAAACGCTTTTGGAAATTCTTAGCAAACCACGCCCTAGAATTCCAGCTTAGTCTCAATGCTTTGCCACTGTGTGCGTTCTTCAACTGACCCCAAGCCTTTCCTTTATACTTTTCTCGTTGGGAAACCAACGACCGTGATCTTATCTTGAATCGACAGCTAAGATTAAAAGAAAGCTTGATCCGTGTGACTTAAGTACTTTCCATCACATGTTTAAATTAATTACCTTTAATCTTTTAATTTTCCTAAGTTAGATTTAGGTTCCTTAATTAAAAAGATTAATTAATTAATTTCTCTTAAATCGGATGGAATTTCTCAAATCCCTTTATGGGTCTTGGAGATCTCATGTACTCTAGTCCCTCCACAAAGTTTGGGAGCTAGAGCACATCCGATGCTACCCCAACACTCAAAAGTCTCAACATTTCCTAGTAGATTCAATCAGGAGGCCAAGTCTCAACATTTCCTAGTAGATTGAATCAGGAGGCTGAGTTACCCAGCAGAGTAGTGTGCCAAGCCCAAAGGGGAAATTTTCTGAGGTCAAGCTTTCTGAAAATCCTTCGCGGGTTTTGTCTGTTTCGTGAGTAGAGCCCGAGGTTAAAAGCCCAAAATTTTCTGAGCACAGGAGATAGGCCAAACAGTGGATCAAAGTCAGCCAGCTGCAACAGTTCCAGGACTGGCAGCGCAGAGGGAGAGCCATGTAGAGCACATTCCAGTAGGGATTTTTGTCCGGTTTGGAGTTCTTCTTCAGCTTGCCTAGAGCAAGCCCATGTGCTATCCTTCTAAGCACCAATATTGTACTCTTTCTGACAAATTTAATAAAATGGCTCAGCGCTGGATTTGGCTTCATTTTGTGTTTTTAATGGTGTTTCTATTTTGCTGTAGTTAATTGTCTATTTTCACTTTTATTACTGTTAATCCCCATTTGGGGATATTACATTGAACTAGAAACCCTAGCTGTCTAGGCTAGGTGAGGGATAGAGCCTTCAAGAAAATCAATTTTCCCTTGATCCCTTGAGAAATCCACTTGCAAAACAAATCAAAAGAGAAACCCTCGTCCCTTCTTTCGGATCTGCAAGAAAATCAAAAGAAAACCCCAATGGCTATATACAAAATAGAGAAATATATACAAGGGATAGAGAAAATTATTTACAAAATTTACAATGATTTATGGCTCTTATAAGAAAATCTATTCAGTTAATGCACAAATAAATCAAAATAGATGAGTGAAATAATTTAGTAGGTGAGCAATAGCCAAGATCTTTGCAAAACAAATCGTTAGATAAGTCTTGAAGTTTAACAAAATAGGCTCTTAAGCTTTCTTGTCTTGGGAGTTGGCTGGTCGAACCGAAGACTTCCCCTCACACCCAAGATTTGAATACCATAAATATATCTACACACTTGAGATCAAGTTATTAGGTCACTAGAGGTTAGATAACACAATAAATCTCAAATATTAGAGATACCTGCAAGATCAGTTGATTTAAAATGCTTCTCTAAACCCAATAACTAATGCAACATACTTGTGCAAATAGTTAATCCAACAAGTGGCTAATGAAATAATAACTTATAAAATTTTAATTCAATAGAGCATTAAGAACATGATTCAGAAAATTTTTACCACAAGAAGCAGAAGAGGAACACCAACATGAATAAACCCCAAAGACTTCTCTATTATTTCCAGAAAAGTATTACAACAGAGCTCGACTTAGATATTGATACAAATGATCATCTGATAATTTCGTTATTGTACAATGAGGAACAAATAGCTTCCTTATATAGAAAGTGAGAGCGTAATACCCCTCCAAGTGGAAACACGGCTAGTTCCCTTGATCCATGGCTTGAACCTTGTCAAAATAATTTGATCCCTTGATTACTGCTGCACAGATCTCCATAAAAATTGAATTCCTTGATTGCTGAGCTAGATGGATCAAGATTTGACTTCTGGGTGGTTTTGGATCACAGGAGAATCTTCAAAAAACAGAATTCTTGAAACTCCCTCGTTCAAAATAACCCCCTAGACCAAAAATTCGATCTCTTGAGGAAACAAGTCTTACTGGCCCAACGAATTTTTTGTTGGACTTTTTTGCCTTGGAAGTGTGCCTTTTCTCATCTTTTTGACTTGATTCCTTTCTGGTAAAGGTCCTCATCAATTTTAAATAACTTTTTCCATTTGGGGAGAATTTAATTTTTTCTCATTTTAATTTTTGACCAATTTTTGGCTAATTATTTTGTCAGAAAAAATAGATAAACGACTCTAGAGGGGATTAAACATATTTTTCCACCCTCAAAGTGTGTCTATGTAGAAAGTTTAGGAGTTGAGGTGTAAAATCAAGTACTGATACCCCCTCTAACTTCTATAGACAACACTTTTTACATCAAATATTACATAGACATGCCATATAGAAGGGGGAATTTTATAATTAAAACATGACCTCTAGACATAACCAAATTCTGTGACACTTGAAAAATGTTCTAGAATGACACATTACATAGACTCGATAACACTAGGACTCACCTAAGACCTTACCATCAAGCCCCACTCTAGCTTTGGGGTATGTGTGGGAGAAAAACTCTACATCGAAAAACACAAATAATTAGCGGAGGAAAAAAAACTCCCTAGAGTGAAACTCTTTGCTAAGAATCAAAGGCTTACATAGATGTTTTACATGGCTTTATAGACATACTAGAATCATTTTTACAATAATGGCCCATAGGGCTGCCGAATTTGGGATTACAATAAATCTGGAAGCTGCATGACGATGATGACTTTGAATTTTTTTTTGTTCTGCTCTGTACTCTGCATCTTTGGGAAGTGGACAATGTGTGGTCAACCTGTGGCAACAAGTCCATTAGATGACATCGCCATGCTTTTGCATTGGTTGCTGGTTTGTTATCTCTGTAATGTAGGCTATTTTAATTTCATTTTCATCATCAAACTACTGTTTAACGAACATTTCACAAGATTCTCTCAAAATAGATATTTATAATCTGGAAATCTATGCATAGGTAAAATACTTTTATTGCATTCTTTGAATTGATATATATGTAACATCAGGAGTGGCATGATGCTATTGGCAGGCCCAGCTTTGGATTATGATATTTAGCTATGTGGGTAACTATTTCTGGACACACTATTTCTTCACAGTTCTTGGAGCATCATACACATTTCCATCTTGGAGAATGAACAATGTAAGGTTTATTCTCCCTTCAGGATCAAAAATTGATATTTAAGGAGCTTTAATTATCTGATTGTCTACGTTGGTTTTCCTTTGTTAAATGTTCTTATTACTTAGGGATGATTTTGTCTCCAAAATGGCTTATGACACGAACAGTTAAGCGTACAGATACTGGAAGAAGAAATAAATTATGCAGCTTCTAATATGTGACTGAAATAAGGGCAATATCTTGTGACTTGAATGGGAGCATTGGCATCTCCAAAACATGTCTCAAGGGTTTAGGGCATTAAAATTTTGTCTAGATTTAGTGCATTGGATTGCTAAATTGTGATTTACAAGACTCTAATTGTTACAATACCCTCTGATATGCTACAATATTTTTGTAGGTTCCTCATACGACTTTTCTACTGGCACATGCATGCTTTTTGTTCTACCACATTACATCCAATATCACCCTTCGACGGCTACGACATGCTATTTCAGAATTGCCAAGCTTTATTCAGTTTGTCGTACAGGCTTTTTGGATATTTGCACTTTCATATTTCATAGCATTTTTAGAAACCTTTGCCATTGCAAATGTAAGTTTCTTTGGGTTCCTAGTCAACCTTTAAATTTTATGTTTTGCATAGAAAGACAGCTAGAAGATTACTTTTTATATTTGTTTATGTTTACTTGAAAGGAAACCAGGAAAATATTTTTCTTTTATTTTTCCAAATACTGGTCGCCTCTTTGGATTTCAGTAGCATTTTTTGTGCAGAAGTGTTTGTGATTATTCAGCTATAATTGGATTATGTTTTAATTTGAAAATTTGCTTATTAGGTTGATGTCGAGAAATGCCAAGGTTTGTGATAGACATGTTGTTGGCATGCTAGCGTATTTTATTTTGACTTGTGGGTCCAGTGGTTATAACTTATTACCCACATTGGTGATTAGTAGGTGGTTTTTGTGGTCCCACATTGGCAGTGAATTAGGTGGGTTTTGTCCCACCTTTATGGGGTTTGGGGAAACTAACTGAACCCTGCTGCTATATATATTTGAGGCTTGGGGGTAGAAACTCTACTCTCTACCATAATGATCCAGGTGGATATTGGTGGCCACCCTCCTATTCCACTTGGGGCCCCACCATTGTTTCTTTCAGTTTTTCAGTTAATAATAGCATAGTTTACTATTTTTAACAGTTTTTCTGGTCCTGAACTTCCAGAACCGTTTTGAGGTCCTAAACGACGTTTTTACACTATGATTCTGGTCCAGTGACACTATGATTCTTGGTCAGTTCCTGTTTTGATAACATTGATCTAGAGGCAATTCTCTGCAAGGTTAAGAACAAGTAGTGGTAAAGGTCAAAACTACCTTATTGGTAAATAGTAAATACCAATCAAATCTCCTCCAAGATTTGATTCCCTCTTTCTACCTTTTATTTAACATGTCCCAAATGTGCTTTTTATTGGCTTCCATAGGCCACTCTTGGTTTAATGCAACACTAAAATGGTCTTGGATGCAAACACCCATATGGTTCAAAGCATGTGTACTCACATGCACAAACAGGAAAATCAATCTACTCCCTCTTGCTGTCTTTTGCAAATAAACACACATGCCTACGCATATGGGGACACATCCATATGCAATCTGGATTTTGTTATCTCATATCATGTACAGAGGTCCACATATGCCTCCTCATACACAACATAATAGCGTCGATAATTTACATTGGCACTATACACTATAACTGCATTCAACCATGTAAAATCATTAATGTAGATTCTTTTTTTTGGATAAGGAGTTAATGAATAAGATTTTTTTTAGGGGAATATAGGTCTGACAAACTTTTCCTGCTACATGTCCAGTTTCCTTATTATGACTTCGTGGACCGAGCAGCAATGTATAAAGTGGGATCTCTATTCTATGCTATCTACTTCTTTGTTAGCTTCCCAATGTTCATAAGGTATGCTTTTCAAACTTTTTAAATTTTGATGGTGACCATGGTTGCGTCCGTGTCCTATGTTTGGCAAGTAAATGGTCATGCTGCAAGCTAATCAAACTCTGCCTATCATTTGTCTCATTTTTTTCATTGGAAACAAGGAAGATTTACAAGGGAAAACAGGCATTGTCCTACATTTGTGAGAAATTTTGGTGCAGTGGAATATTTCTTTTACTGCTAGTGATAAATAAAATTGAACTAAACTGTATGTAACTATTTAGTATTTACAAATGTTACAATCTATGTAGCAGTTCTAGGATTTAATTTATCAACTCTTTCTTTTCTATAAAGAGAAGTACTTCTGGGTTCTACTAAGTAATGTTCTAATCTACGGGTCACAATAATGTCCTGCATATCATTACGGGCTTTATATGTTTAAGATTCTTCAACTCTTCCAGAAACGAAATGTAGAATGTTTCTTTTTTAATCCATGGTTGACAATAGCATACTATTTTCCTTTGTAAAATTTTCTGGTGCCATGAATATAGTTCTTACTGTATAGAAATGTCTTAATTATTACTCTTGAAATCTCTGCTCTGATAAAATGAAAGGTTGGATTATCTTAGAAAAGTAGTTGTATTTTTCTGACTTCATGGATGGATTTATTGTTTACTTTGAAGAAGCAGCAGCTAAATCTGAAAGTAATTTTTTTTTTGTGTAGGTTGGATGAGAAACCAAATGATCCTTGGAACTTGTCTAGAACATCTATTGATGCACTAGGAGCAGCAATGCTAGTGACAATCATGTTGGATTTGTGGCGCCTGTTTTTGGGGCCAATTGTGGAGATCCCCAACTCGATACCATACAAAGAATGCCTTTCTTATGGCCTCCCTTGGATGTCATAATCAATATGTGCAATCCAGGGGATCCCCAAATCAACACCATACAAAGAATGCCTCTATTATGGCCTCCCTTGGATGTCATAATCAATTAATGGAATCCAAGAGACAATTTTCTCCAAGTTCAACTTGGGCATTTTGTTTGGTTTGTGCAATGTGGAAGAAAACCTTTGTTTTTGCATAACTAGATGGTTATCTTTTTTTGAATAATAAGATCATCATTGGTTGTAGTTTATATAAATAGTTCTTCAATGACATATGAAGAAGAAAATCGTAGTTGAGTGCTATGTCATGGTACTGCAGATGCATTTTTAAATTCAATCAAGGAATCTTTACCCTTTGTAAGCGGTTGTATTACTGTGCCGAATAATGAACGACTTATTATTTGATCATTTTAAGATAATACCTATATTCGTAATTATCTCTACCTTCTAGGAGTTGTATGACATAACAACGGTGTTTAGTTGAGAGGATTCCTCACCTGTTTGTCCATGTAATTGTCTAATTATTATATGATTTGGACCCATTTTGGGTGATTTGATTGATTTTGGTAGTGATTTGACCAATATGAGTCCAAATCATTAGACTGCTACATATGTGGTTCCACTATATAGATGTGACCATCCATGCAAAAGCATACAGCAAATGCCCCCTACTTATATAATAATCATAGTAGTTACCCCAAGCTGTCAAATACTAGTAACGAAACCTCAACTAAATTTCTAGTTTTTACAATTCATGGGGTCGTCTAATTATTATATGATTTGGACCCATTCTGGTGGCATATTGACATTCTTTGGTCATGATTTGATTCATAGTGTTTCTTTCTCCAAATTTGGCTCATTTTCCAGATTATAATGAGAAATCATCTCATTTCATATGTACGGTTTCAACCCTATGTTCATGTAATGTTTGAAGGGATAAAATAGTTTCCTACAGGAGATATGGCAAAGTGATTGGTGACTCGAGTCTTTAGAACCAGCATATTAAAAAATGTGTATATTGAGTCTTTGAATTTCTCTCATTTCATTGTTGAACGATCACACTTAGCATTTGGTCCGGTGCCGACAAAGGAAATATCTCGGTTGGATATAGCTGAGATACAAGGATCCAATTGGAAGGAGGGTATTTAAAGATACTCCTATTCTGTTGATATCGGAAATGTATTGAATGAAACTGGATCGATGTCTTTAATCTATTCTGAATCGATTACTTTAGTTGGGAGGGGTCATGGAAAAGACATGCTCAATACCATGATCAAATTCTTTCTCAAATCTTGCTACCATTGCACAATCCCTCCCTGCATACCAAAGATGACCTATGACAACTTCTTCATTCTAAGTTTCTTTTCTGGGGAACATGTGAACATCAATCAATCAGGCCACAACAATGCTTTTGCTTTTGCTTTTGATTGTTGGGAAGCTATGTTTTGTGGAAATTTCCAATTATGGATTTCCAATAATTGTGCACATATGACGTTCAACATTCTACAAGTTCTAATGGCACTAATGCCCAGGACAATGAAAGAAAAGCAAGGATGAAATCCCTGCATTACCAGCCACCAGAAGTGATGACAGCTGTCACCAAATATTCTAAGGACAATTTTCATTGGAGCTCCCCATTAAAGCAGTGGGACAATGATATAAATTAGTCTTGAGAGTGTACCAAGCAGTTTATCCTCCTATCTGCCTAAATCAATGGGTAGAAGTTACATTATTGTGTAGGGTGGGAGGATTAGGAAATGGTGAGTGCATGTGGATATATTGATGCGAAGGAAATGAAGCTGTGAATCCATTACACTGATGCCTTTGTTGCATTTATTTTTCCCTTTCTCCTTCTTGCTATCTCATTATCTGCCTCGACTCTCTATCAGTATTACCATATATGGCTGTATATTTCGTTCATATATGAATATAAGATCATAATATGGAGACAGTTGTATCTGACTGTATACACGGGAAGACAGTGGATGTATTGTTGGCCATGTCAATTCCATATAGGACATATAGGACGTGCATGATGTGTAGAAGAAATATACCATATCATACATGCTAAAATAAAACACTAAAATCATGGAGTTAAATCTTCTATGCTAGCCTTCAATCTACTCTATCCTATTTCATTTTTTTTTTTAACTTTATAGTTTCGAATCTTTAATTTTCTCCTTATATTTTAAATTTCTGAAATTGTTTTTCACTTGTATTTCAGTCGTATTTTCTTTTTTCAAATATAGAGTGTTTTTTTTTTAAAGCACTGTATCCATAACCATATCCGTATTTGTATTTGGACTCCATGATTTTATCTAGAGTTGTTTTCTAAGCTTCTTTGTAATTTTCGAGTGTAGGCATCTAATGTGCTTGTTCCCTATGCTTAGTTGACTTTGTTAGCTTTGCAAGTAGGGTGTTTGTTTGCATTTAAATTCCAAATGATTTGTCAACACTTTTTGTTTGATGTGCTAATGTAATTATTTTGTTTGTGAGGAATGATTTGTTAGGTTGTGTTGTTATAATAATTAGAAAAATATAAAATTATTGGTAAGTGATAATTAGTAATAGTGAAAAGTCATGTATCTTCTAAATAATGATATGACTCTTTATGAAGAGGCACTCTTGCGTAGGTGTATATATATATGTCGTCATTTAGAAGTTATATTATATCAATTTTTTCATACATTATTCAATATTTTATTTTTATTCTCAATAGACTTTTTTTTGGGATTTTCAAAAATTTTGAATATTTTATTGGTGAAATATATTTGGTTACCACATCTTTGGTCACACTATTTTTAGAGCTATTCTCATATGAATCTTGGTCATATAAGTTGTTAGGTTTTCCCTAACTCTAGTCTTTGACCACTGTGAAAATTTATGAATTTACTAAACATAAACCCTACTGTTAAATTTTGATTTACTTTTGCTACTTATACAAGTTATTAATCTGAAAAATTCAGCATTAACATCGAAGCAAATATAGTTAACGACCTACACATACAGATCAAGTACTGAATACATGCTCAAAAGACAAAGTGACACAGAAAGATTTTATGGACAAATGTCCCCGAAAAAACCCAATACGGGAAAACCAGTGCTGCTAACTTCTGGATTATTTTTATTATTATGCAGATTCTAAGTACAACAAATCTGGGCACCAAACAAGTTAACTCGATAGAGAAATATAAATGGAAGCAATACCTCTATCCCGGAGACAGAAAACTGTGACTTATTCACACCCTCAAACGAGATTTACAGAACTCAGCCCCTTCCGGCCTTTGGAAACCCAAGTGCTGCTCTGAAGCCCTCTATGTCAGCCTTCCTAGCCCATGTCAGCCTCTGCGTTGCTTAGGAAGGGCCTGCGTCACCCTAGAAGGGGTTACATTGCCCTTGCGTTGGGCCTGCGTCAGCCCTCCTGGCCTCTTGCTGCCTCTCTGCTGCCCCTGCTAGGCTCTTCGTTGGACTACATCACTGCCGCCTCTGCGCTGCTTTGGATTGCTCCTTCTCTGCCCTCGTTGTACTCTTGGCCTGGGACCAGACCATTCCCCTCGCCAATACTGCCCCTCGCTGCAGCTGAAACACTTTTGAAATTCTTAGCAAACCACGCCCTAGAATCTCAGCTTAGTTTCAGTGCTCTGGTAGTGTGTGTGTTCTCCAACTGACCCCAAGCCTTCTTATACTTTTCTCATTGGAAAACCAACGACCGTGATCTAATCTCTAATCGACGGCTAAGATTAGAAGCTTCTTGACCCGCGACACTTGAATCATTCTCATCACATGTTTAATTTAATTAACTTTAATCTTTTAATTTTCCTAAGTTAGACTTAGGGTCCTTAATTAAAAAGATTGATTAATTAAATCTCTCTTAAACCTGATGGAATTTCTTCAAACGCTTTCTGGTTCTTGGAGATCTTATGTACTCTAGTCCCTCCACAAAGTTTGGGAGCTAGAGCACATCCGATGCTACCCCAACACCTCAAAATCTCAACACTCCCTCTTAGCGAGGAATGTGCTCTAGCAAAACACTTCACCCCGAAGTATTGCTCTGATATCTGGTGCTGGTCTCTGCATTGATGCTTGGTCTGTTGCCCTTCATCACTACGTTGTTGCTGCTCTCTGTACTGTTGCTCATGACTTTCCCACAGTCACTGCCACATCCGTACTGTAGCTCCCTCTCAAATTGCTGCTTCGTGCCGCCAACTGCTGCACTGCGACTCAGTTGCTAACAGTAAGCACCTGAAGGACCCTCACCCAATCTTTGACAGACAAGTCAGTTGGGCTGCATCTCATCACTAAAGCTCCATAAGTTGCTGCTCTGCATTGTCCTCTAGAGGCTACTGTGCTGCTGCAGCAATGCACTACGTAAGCATACCTCCTCTGTGATGTTGCCCTCTACGCCGCTGCTGCATCTGTGCCGTGTTGTCCTCCTAAAGCCTTTGCGCTGCTACAACACTGCACTGCGTAAGCAAGTCTTCTCTGCGCTGCTGCCTCTACGTTGCTGCTGGATGTGCATTGCGTTGCTCCCTCATCAGCGTGTCAGCTTCAGCCTCTGATTCATCTGTGATCTTCTGCACCCACTGCTCCTCTTATCCTACTACCGTCTAAAGGCTCCCATAGCTCGTATGCAATCCAATAGTTGGGCTACTCAAGGATCCTGCCACCACACTGTATCTGCTCTACATATCAATATCGCCCCACTTCTGTGGTTCATGAGCGCTCATGTTTACATCATCATCAGAGCCATCGTTTGCTACAACAACCTTGGAACTAGAAGCTTCCTTGTCCTTCTTCCTTTGAGGACAATTGTTGGCGAAGTGTCCAAGTTCGCCACACTGGAAACATTTGATCTTTGACAGATCACACTTATTTTTCCCTTGTTGCTTCTTTAATGCCAGGGCTGCATTTTCCTCTTCCCCCTTCCTCATCTTGCTCGAACTAGTGCTATACTATCTCTTGGTCATTTGATGGATCTCCTCTTGTCGGAGGATAGGCCACATATTGTCTTAGTTAGGAAGGTCCACTCTGCCCAAGAGACTTTGGACAAATGTTTCCCAGTCCTCTGTGACTGCATTGAGAGTAGTCCTCACCATGACATCATCATCCACCTTGACCCCCATGCCAGTTAGTTGATCCCGGATCGACTGCAGTCTGAATAGGAAAGGATCGATTTCCTCTCCCTTGGACATCATAATTAACCTTAGCTGGTTCTCCAAAAGCATCTTCCTTTGGACGAACTTCCCTTGATACAATGTGGTTAAAGCTTCCCACATCTCATGAGTTGTCATCTTCTCGGCTATGCCACATGATATTTAACCTTGTCCATGGTGAAGCATCTTCCTTTGGATGGAATTCCCTTGATACAATGTGGTTAAAGCTTCCCACATCTCATGAGTCGTCGTCTTCTCGGCTATGCCACATGATCTTTAACCTCGTCCATGATGAAGTGCTTGGCATGTGCTGCTACTTCATTATGCTCTTCCAGGAATTTTGCATTGGTTGGTGTAGCCAATACTTTCTCTGCATGCTCCCTTAAGTTGTATGCCTCGAGGACTACCAGGATTCTGGCCTTCCAGATAACAAAGTTGGACAGGTTGTCCAACCTATCCTGATCACGCAGTCCGTGTGGCGCCATTTGCTCAGAAATTTGTCAAAACAGATCCTCCTCTCTCTGTTAGAGACTCAGATCTTGGGTCCTTAGCGAGAAAGGCACCCTTTGCTCCCTCTGACAACTGACTTCCTCCTTGGAAATCTGCCAAAACCAACGAATCAACTCTCTTCGATCACCCTACGATCAATCTTTAGATTTCTTTGGCAATGAAATCTACTGAGAAGTTGTTCTCCTCCCGCTCTTTGTCAACTTATCTTAGGCTTAATTCTACACCGGCAGAATCTTCACCCCACCAACAACTGCTGAAGATTTGCAGCTCATCTTCCAGTTCACGAAACTCTACAAATTAATCAAATTCTAGTCTGCGCCACCATGGCTGGCCTCTGTGTGAGTAGACTGGCTCAGCGTAGCCTCTCTTGTGTCCCTTTGGAAGGTACTGCGTTGTCTCTTTGTCACCCAACTGGGACTGTGTTAGCCCCTATGTGGCTCTTGCTTCCTCTGCATCCTTCTGCTGTTGTGTTTTCCTCTCTGGTTTATTTGTTGTTGTTGCTGCTTTCTGCAATACATATTTCTTCAGTGGTCTTGCTGGAGATCCAGCTTGATCTGCAATCGCTATGATACCATGTGAAAATTTCTAAATTTACTAAACAGAAACCCTACTGTTAAACCTTGATTTACTTCTCCTACTTATACAAGTTATTAATCTGAAAAATTCAACATCAACGTCGAAGTAAATACAGTTAACAGCCTACAAATACAGATTAAACACTGAATACATGCTTAAAAGACAAAGTGACACATAATGATTTTCTAGACAAATGTCCCCGGAAAAACCCAATGCGGGAAAACCAGTGCTGCTAGCTTCTGGAGGGTTTTTATTATTATGCTGATTCTAAGTACAAAAAATCTGGGCACCAAACTGGTTAACTAACAGAGAAATATAAACGACAGAAATACCTCTATCCCGGAGACAGAAAACTATGACTGATTCACACCTTCAAATGAGATTTACAAAACTTAACCCCTTTCCGGCCTCTGGAAACCCTAACGCTGCTCTGAAGCCCTCTGTGTCAGCCTCTGCGCTTCTCAGGAAGAACCTGCGTCACCCTAGAAGGGGTTACATTGCCCCTGCGCTGACCTAGTTGGGCTTGCGCAAGCCCTCATGGCCTCCTGCTGCCTCTGCGCTGCCCCTGCTGGGCTGTTGGTTGGACTGTGTAGCTGTTGCGTAGCTGTTATCTCTGCGCTGCTCTGGATTGCTCCTTCTCTGCCCTCGTTGTACTCTTGGCCTAGGACTAGACCATCCCCCCTCGCCAATACTAGCCTTTTCCCTTTTACTGAGTTTGTAAAGTCAACCACAAGCTCAAATATTAAATATGCATTGGGGGAATTTTGAGGTCTCAAATGGGCTTCCTAAGGAAATTATAAAATAATAGTGGAAATAATAAAATAAGATTAGATTACATCATCAAACTTTAGAGGGAAAAAGGAAAAAACTACTTTTTCAACTCCTATTTTTAACTTATCTCCCTATGGGCTTACTCAAATTTCAAGCGGGAACACTAGTTGGATGCAAAATTTGATTCATCATCCAAGGTGTTGTCTCTCAAGAAAAAATCCCCTGGTTGTGGTAAGGAAATTAGTGCTTAAGACATTTTATAAATGTATGTAACAATTACAATATCAAATGGCCTCTGTTTAACACCTTTGGAATTTAATTACTTAATACCCTCAAAAATCTGATATAATGAAAGCCTTCACAATGCCATAAACTGCTGATATTTGAATGAAATGAAAAGAAAAACTGTAAGGGAAACTCAAAATGATATGCTGAGAAACAAAATCTATCACTTTTAAGTTTCAGAGGAAATTCATGGAGAGAGAGGAAACTCAAAATAATGTTGTAAACACAGAATCTATTACTTTAAAATTTCATCAAGAGTTTGTGAAGAGATAAGAGATGAAGTGAATGAGCTCAAATTAAGGTTTTTTAACTCTTACTCATCGATGTAATTAAGAGACCGACTGCTACATTACATCACTTCATTCAAAGAGGAATAAACACAGAGCGAAACTGGAAAGACATATCAACATCAACAGGTGTAGGAAACTTGATCTTCTTTCATTAATTTCTCAGAAAATTCAGTACTAAACTAACAATCATTCAGAGGTCCAAAACTCGGAACCCCTTTTCTTTATTTCTATCTACTTAAATACATCAAAGTAGTTCGTAATTGCTGAACTTCTTGAAACTACTAGACTACCTAAACTGTTAAGATTACTGATGCAATCATACTGAGAAAACAAATTGAAACTAGAAATATTGTTCGTTTTTTTGAATATGATGTTGTTGATGTGTCATTCTGATGTGCTGAGGTGTCCTTTTTGGTTATGATGCAGCAACTGCACAGTTCTGTAACGACGCCTTAGTGCCCGACTTGACCTAGCTGTCGTGCTTCCAACAGTGCTTCCAACAGTGCCACTATATGTTCTTATGTCCGACTCTACCTATGCCTCTGTGCTTCAAACAATGTTATCATGTCCCCTTCTGTTCATGTCTGCAGTGTTCCGCCTTCCTTCGCATTTTAGCATTTCACCAGCTTTACGTTATAATCCTCTTTTCTTCCTGTGATTCGATTCAACACAAGAAATGTCTTACCTCCGGTTTTTTAAGCCTTTGGAGTTCCCTTTTGAAACCACACCGCATCCGCCCATACATCGCACTTTGCACTTCATTCTTTTTAACTTGTCTTTAGCACTTATCTTCTAAGACTTGCAATGTGCGCTATGTGATCGAGTCCCACCTGACATCGCACATCGCACTTCAACGACTTTAACATGAACCCTTTGCACTATCTTTAAAACTTGTGATTTGCGATTTGTGATCAGGCCCCATCGCATCGCATATCGCAATTCGACGATTATAACTCAAACCCTTTGCACTTAACTTTTGAAACTTGCGATGTGCGGTATGCGGACTAGGGCCACGTCATCACATATCACACTTCGGTGAATTTAACATTTACCTCCGCACTTATTCTTTAAAACTTGTGATTTACGATCTGCGATTTAATCTTCGTCGTCCATCTCTCGGCTTCAATTCTGCGCTTTGATCTCGACCTTCTGTTTTTCCTTTTCCGCCTCATCCAAAAATCTTAAGTGTCTAAGGGAAATATGTCATTTCTCCGCCTTCGGGAAATTAGTTTGTTTGCTCCACGGTGTAACCCTCCTGAGCTTATCCAGTGTTCTGCGGCGCTAGTCCCTCTTGAGCTTGCGAATGAGCCCGACTTGACCCTATGTGGTGTTCAATGCTCTGAACGTGCCCATCGATCCGACTCTTGAACTGTTCTGCACATGAATGAGCCCGACTCGACCCACCTTCGCATCTCATCACGTAATGTACCAACATATAAATCAAAATTCTTCTACGACACACAAAATTTTACGTTTTCTATCATATATGCTTTTTTGGTGTTTTGAAAAAATATTTCAAAGGTAAATGCAAATGAGCCACAACTTCTGGCTCCACGTTGGGATAATGATTTTTTCCACGGAAGCGCTAAGAACCTCAGATTAGTGCCTTATCCATTGGGCATGGAGTCAAATATTGCTTGGTGACATATGAACAATGAGCAATCTAGTATTTACAATGGTGGAATGTTGACTTTTAATGCTGGAAATAATGCTTTAGATACTGTCCGTTCATAGGTAGCTGTATTGACTCTATATCTAGATCTTCCAAAAAGAATGTGTTATTTGACCTTGCCTCGGAGATTATGTATGGCCAATACCAAAGAGGGTCAAATTTACCATGCTTCCACTTTTCTTCTCGTCTGGTGTCCCATCTCAGTACCGATTCTCCTGCTTGAAAGAGAAATTCTTTTGTTTTTTTGTCAAATATAGACTTCATCTTTTCCTGATAAGTAATCAAGCTATCCCTGACTTTGTTTCTATTTTCACTTGATTCAATTATTTTATTCAATCTTCTTACCAGAGCATTAGGTTCTTCTTGAGCTTCTTGAAGGAAAGAAATCACTAGTTTGGCTAGCTGAGTAGGAAATAGTGCTTGAGTTCCATAAACCAGTTCATAGGGAGGCTTTCCAGTAGATCTCCTGGTAGTGACTCAAACTGCCCAGAGGGAAAACTTCAACTTCATATCTCAATCCTTCTGATTCTCAGTGATCATCTTCTTCAAGATTCTAACCAATGTCTTATTGGAAGACTCTGCCAATACGTTCCCTTGGGGATGATATGTTGTGGAATGAGATAAAATTACATTATATGTTTGATAGAAATTAATGAAACAAGCAGAGTTGAATACCTGAGCATTATTAGTCACAATTTTGATCGGACATCTGAATTTGCTGAAGATGTTTTCCTCCAGAAACTTCATCACTACTTCGTCATTTGCCTTCTTCGTGGGTATTGCTTCAAACCATTTTGTAAAATAATCAGTGGTAGTCAAAATTCACTTGAATTGTCCACTTGATGGTGGATTGATCTCTCCAATAAAATCCAATCTCCATTGCCTGAAAGGTTCTTCAATAAATACTGGGATGAGAGGTAATGGAACAAGTTTTTTCTTTTCAGCAAACAACTGACACTTTTGACCACTTCTAACCAGTCTATAAACATATTCAAACAGGGTTGGCCAATAGAAGCCTGACTTGAGAATTTTATGAGTGACCTTCTAGCTATAATGTCCACCACACATATTTTCATGATATTGTTTGGTGACTTCAATAGATTCTCCTTCAGTCAAACATAACAACAAAATACCAGCATGATCTTTCTAGTATAGTTTTGCTTCTACGATAACATATGGCTGAGTATTGAGCTTGAGAGCTCTGTATTTTGTTCTATTTAGTGAAGTTGGACAGGAAAAGAAACACAGGTAATGCACAATATCTTTATACCAATCAGAGCACAAAAATTTGTATTGAATACCTATTTTGGACTTGCTTTGACCTTCTTCATTAACGTCTCCATCAACTGGTGCCAACAGATTAATTCCCAAGGCTTGAAAATTTGTCTCTGTCAACAACTTCGCTAGCCCCTGTCCCTTGACCAACTTGGTGGGTTTGATGTCCAAATCATTCTCTTGGATTTTTGCTATCCACTTCCCTCTTTTTTCTTCAATATCACTTTGGACCAGCACGTCTTTCACAGTAGAATTATGAACATAAGAAGTTATTTGGGACTGTAACACATAAGTCCTGAAAGCTTTTAGTGCTTTGACCAATGCATATACTTGTTTCTCCAAAATATTGTATTTGAGCTCAACATATTTGAGA
The DNA here is from genome assembly GCA_034641835.2 of Pinus albicaulis. Classification (NCBI taxonomy): domain Eukaryota; kingdom Viridiplantae; phylum Streptophyta; class Pinopsida; order Pinales; family Pinaceae; genus Pinus; species Pinus albicaulis. Next base: position 113,515,922 of record CM076570.1, read on the forward strand.
AATTCACTGAAAAATGCAACTAGATGCTCCTTACTATCTTCATTTTTTTGCAACAACACATCAACAATTGTAGTGGGGGATGCAAATGAGAATACCTGAAAGACTTTTTGATAGTCTGGGTTAATAAACACTGGAGCTTCCTGCAGCGCTTCCTTTATTCTAGCAAATGCGTCTCTTGCTTCCTTATCCCATTTCACTTTTGCATTTTTCTTCAACATATATGTTATACTTCTCACGATCTCAGCATAATTGGGCACAAATCTCCTCAAAAAGTTTATTTTTCCCAGGAATCTCTGGATATGTTTCTTGCTTTTGGGTAAAGGAATCGTCTGAATGGCTTCCACCCTTGCTGGGTCAATCTTTACTCCTTTGTTTAGAAACTATGTGACCCAATAATTTACCTTCTTCTAAGGGAAATAAAGATTTCTTGGGATTTAATGACAGACCAAAATTTCTGCACTTTTAAAAAGTTTTTTGCAAATGCTCCAAGTGTTCATCATCTGACCTTGAGAAAACAATTACATAATCCAGATATATAACAAACCTGTCACCAACGAAGGCTATGTCCATGGCCCTCTGAAATGTTGCACCTGCGTTCATAAGGCCAAATGGAATCCTTGCATACATGAAGGTGCCCCAGGGCGTCGTGAAAGTAGTCGACTTCTGATCTTCTTTTTCTACTGCTACCTAATTATACCTTGAAAATCCGTCAACCATAGACAACCTGTGAGTTCCTATCACCTTCTGTAAGACATAATCCATTTTCGGCAAAGGATAATTATCTTTTAGAGATTCTCAGTTCAAATTCCTGAAGTCTACACACAATCTTATCTCTCCATTCTTATTTCTTACAGGGTCCAGATTAGAAACCAGTCTGAATATCTGAGAGGGACTATAATTTTCGCTTGCAACAATTTCTTCACTTCTTTCGATTGGAGCTAGCAACAATGGATTGATCTGTTTGAGCTTCTGTCTGTGTGGTTTGAGTCCTTTCAATGGAATCTTATGTTGAATTATGTTTTTGTTATATGTTTTTAGGTCTTCATATGACCAAGCAAACACACCCATATATTTCTTAAAAAATCAATGTATCTTTCTTTGTATTTTTTGGGAATACCTCTGAACATTTTCACTATTTTGGGTTCCTGCTGAGTTCCCAAATTACAATCTTCCATCTCTTCTTCTTGATGTGTTTTCTTTGAATCAACAACAACGTCATTAGCATCGAATAATCTTTCAAGGGGAACCAACCCTTTAGGGAGCACATTATCTTTCAATTGGATAATATTCTGTTCACGTATTGTTGCTTAAGGTTTCTTATTTCTTCTTTTTGCTCTGTTTGTTCTTCCTCTTGGTCTATCTTAGCATCTTCAAAGTTTTCAATCATGGCTAGGAACTGATTTATCTGTTCATCATCATCAAACACCCGACAATGTGAGTTCACCTATTGACTTCTTAAGGTTTCTTATTTCTGCTTCCTTCTCTGTTTGTTCTTCCTCTTGGTCTATCTCAGCATATTCAAAGTTTCCAATCATGGTCAGGAACTGATTTATCTGTTCATCGTCATCAAACACCTGCCAATGTTTCACATTGTCAGGGATAGAAGGTCTATGTCTAATTTCACTTTCATACCTTAGTCTTGGATTTATTGGAGGTTTGAAGGTGCTGGCTGCAACTGCTAAAGAATATGCCAATCTATTCTCCTCCCTCAGAATAAACTGAAGATTGAAGGCTTCAAAACAATTTTCTATCAGATCTCAAACTTCATTCCTATATGATCTTAACCTCGGATGCTTGGTTTGACAATGGTTTTTAATCTGCCTTATTATCAATTCAAAGTCACCAAAAATTGAAATACATTGAACTCCCATCTATTTAGAAACTTGAAGGCTTGATATTAAGGCCTCATACTCAGTCACATTGTTTGTTGAATCAAATTCTAGTTTAAAAGAGAAAGGCACGAGGTCACCTTTTGGTGATATCAGCAAGAATCCAACACCTGCGCCTTCCTTGGAGTAGGCACCATCAAAGTAGTACTTCCAAATATTCCTTGAGTTCAACTCATTATTTACAACTGCTGAAGAGAGATGCTTCCCTGTGTCTTTAGCAAATTTTGCATCTTCATGCAGCATGAAACAATAAATATCTTCTGTTTCTTGATTATAAATGGGGGAATTTCCTGCATCTTTCTTGCAGGTGGTCTTCACAAACCTTGTTTCCCTGTACAATATCCTTTCTTCCCCATTAAAAACTGGAATGATATCATAAGTGAAATCTAATTTTATAACACCTCCCAACTTTGCTCCCCACGATCTTGAAAGGAGCATTCCAAACATGGCTAGGATGTCAGCAACCACTACATCCATGACTATACTCTTTGTTGGGATTTGTGCCAACGAAACTACCACATCTTTAATTAACCCAACACATTTCACCCTTTTGGAATCAAATGAATACAGATCCCTATAAGGTTTAGTAATCTACAAGTTTAGTTCCTTCATAAAAGACAATGGCATGAGGTTATGGGATGCTCCTAAGTCCAGCATGCAGTTATGTAGAGTAAAATCATTAAGCAACATAGAAATATAGAAGGGTGGAATAGAAGGATCCACTTCTTCTACATGAGTACCAAAGGTGACCACTAGCTTTTCTTCTTGTAAGTTCACTATTTCACTTATATCTTCCATCTATGTGTGATTAATAAATTATGAAATTTCTTTCTTGTAAGCTAGTAATTTAGCTAATTCTAGAAGAGGTACCTGAATTTTAACCTTCTCCAACTCTTTTGCCATATTGAAAGCATGAGTTTGCTTAACATTCTTTTCAGGTTCTTCTTCACTCTTTCTAGAATTTGCCGCTTGTTCAGGTACATGAACGAATCTCTCCAAAATATTAGTGTCAACTGATTTTTTCTGGAAAGATTCACCCTATTGCACATCTATTCTATTAAGTGAATTTACAGGTTGTTTCCCATTACTGACCTGTTTCGCACGGTCCTTTTGTTGTGGAGTCGCCATTGGAGGAGGAATGGAACCTTGTTGTTCACCTTCATTATCTTGCACTCTAGATCTCTTTCTAGACCTTAAATCATACATTTTATGTAACTCAGCTTGCATGAAATCTGTGAATTGCCTACAGTATTCATCCATTTCCTCTTGATCAAAAGATACTTCAGCTTCAACATATTCTCCCTCACAATCTTCCTCTTCATCCCCTTCTATTGTATACATAACAGATACATGATCCTCAGCCTCCCTTTGGTCATCTTTTGTTGGCTCTCCGGGTGGCTCTTCTATATACAATGGTGCTTGAACCTGGTCTTGATCTCTTCTTCCCCCTTGCAAGATTTGCAGGGGATGTCTTCTGAATTGAGGGTTAAACCCCCCTCGGTTTTGTTGTACTTGTCTTTGGGAGCTTTTATTTTCCAATTTCATATTAGGTAGCTTATTTGTCAAAATTTTCATAACCTTTGTCATATCTTCAATTCTTAGATCTTGTGATGATTCTTCTTTTGCTTTCCCCTTCTCATGGACTGGTTGTTTCCCTTTCGCCTTTCTAGTTGCAGTCATATTAGCTTCAATCTCTAAATCATCTCTCTCTCAATGTAAAGCTAAAATCAGCTTCAAAAACCCCAACAAAAACTACCTTTTCTCCTACAGTGGGGGCTTCATCTCTATAGGTAAATTATTGTACAATTTGTTGAATATTTTAACAAACTCAGAAATGTTTTCACTAGGCCTTCTTTTAATTGCATTAAACTCTTTCAAAGAGTAACCATGATCTCTCTTTTCTCTCCATCTCTGAGTGAATTGAGTTTCTAACTCTTCCCAATTATTTATTGAACCATTTTCTAGCCTCTCCATCTAGAGACTGCACAAATAGTCTCATCACAACATCACGATGTTCTACATTTAAATTCTCAGCAAAAGTGCAAAACAAGGGTAAATGTTGTTCTGCAGTTACTTCATCTTCTCCAGTGAAATGAGGAAGTAATTTGAGGTATTCTTGAGGCATGACATTCATTGGTTGAGCAATATTTAGTGGAACATATCTGTTTAACAAAAAGGCTGGTGCTACCATATTTACACCTTGGTTAACTGTTCCTTGGGTAGTTGAGGTTGATGAACCTGTTGTGAAAGTGAATGAAGGTGGAGGAAAAACTGATATGGGAGTGGGTTGATGAAAAATGGTAGAAGAACCAACAACTATATTTGGTTGAGCTTGAGTGAAGATAAAAGAAATAGATTCGAAAGAATGTTCTTCTAACTTAGTTTCTTGAAAATGAATGGGTGTGGAAGGAGAATCTTGTTCCAAGAAAGAGAGTTCCTTGAAAATATCTTCAAACAAAGCGTTATGAGAATTGCTGCCAGGAGCAGACAATGTAGGATCAGGTGTTGAAGGAGTTTCAAGTTTCTGAGCCTTTTTAGAAGCCAATATTTCTGGATTTGGCAAAGCAGGGACTATCTATGAGGTATCTGACCTCATGTGAGGGATTTTGAAAGCCATAATTTTGAAAATAACAAACACAACCCAAATATTTCCTCCTCACTGAACAACCAGAGGAAATAATGTGAAAAACCCAGGGAAAATAAACTTTGTTTCTTCATCCCCAACAATGACGCCAGAAAATGTTGTCTCTCAAGAAACAATCCCTTGGCTGTGGTAAGGAATCAATGCTTAAGAAATTTTATAAATGTATGTCACAATTATAGTGTCAAATGGCCTCTGTTTAACACCTTTTAAATTTAATTACTTAATACCCTCAATAATCTGATATAATGAAAGTCTTCACAATGCCATAAGCTGCTGATATTTGAATGAAATGAAAATAATAATTGTAAGGGAAACTCAAAATGATATGTTGAGAAACAGAATCTATCACTTTTAAGTTTCAAAGGAAATTCATGGAGAGAGAGGAAACTCGAAATAATATGTTGTAAACACATAATCTATTACTTTAAAGTTTCATCGGGATTTTGTGAAGGGAGAAGAGATGAAGTGAAGGAGCGCAAATTAAGGTTACTTAACTCTTACTCACCGATGTAATTAAGAGATCGGCTACTACATTACTTCACTTCATTCAAAAAGGAATAAACATAGAGCGAAACTGGAAAGACATATCAACATCAACAGGTGTAGGAAACTTGATCTTTTTTCATTAATTTCTCAGAAAATTCAGTACTAAACTAACAGTTATCCAGAGGTCCAAAACTCAGAACCCATTTTTTTTATTTCTATCTACTTAAATACAGCAAAGTAGTTCGTAACTGTTGAACTTCTTGAAACTACTCAAATACCTGAACTGTTAATATTACTTATGCAATCATACCGAGAAAACAAATTAAAACTGGAAATATTATTCATTTTGATTAATCTGATGTTGCTGATGTGTCCTTCCGATGTGTTGAGGTGTCTTTTCTGGTTATGATGCAGCAGCTGCACAATTCTGTAACGACGCCTCAGTGCCCGACTTGACCCAGCTATCATGCTTCCAAAAATTCCACTATACGTTCTTCTGCCCGGCTCTGCCTATGCCTCTGTGCTTCAAACAATGTTATACTATCCCCTTCTGTTCATGCCTGCAACGTTCCGCCTTCTCTCGCATTTTGGCATTTCACCAACTTTATGTTATAATCCTCTTTTCTTCCTCTGATGCTATTTAACACAAGAAATGCCTTGCCTCTGGATTTGAAAACCTTTGCAGTTCCCTTTTGAAACCACATCGCATCCACCTGCATATTGCACTTCGTACTTCGCTATTTTTAACTTGTTTTAGCACTTATCTTCTAAGACTTGCGATGTGCGCTATGCGATCAAATCCCACCGGGCATCGCACATCGCACTTCAATGACTTTAACATGAACCCTTTGCTCTATATTTTAAAAGTTGCGATTTGTGATTTGTGATCGGGCCCCACCGCATCGCATATTGTACTTTGGCGATTATAACTCAAACCTTTGCACTTAACTTTTGAAACTTGCGATGTGCGGTATACGGGCCAGGGCCATGTCATCGCATATCGAACTTTGGCGAATTTAACATTTACCTCCGTACTTATTGTTTAAAACTCGCGATTTGTGATCTGCGATTTAATCTGCACCGTCCATCTCTCCGCTTCAATTCTATGCTTCGATCCTGACCATTTGTTTTTCCATTTGCGCCTCTTCCAAAACTCTTAAGTGTCTTAGGGAAATATGCCATTTCTTCGCCTTTTGGAAATTAGTTTGTTTGCTCCACAATGTAACCCTCCTGAGCTTATTCGGTGTTATGCCGCACTAGTCCCTCCTGAGCTTGCGAATAAGCCCGACTCGACCCACCTTCACATCTCATCACGTAATGTTAATGTACCAACATATAAATCAAAATTCTTCTACAACACACAAAATTTTACATTTATTATCATATATGTTTTTTTGGTGTTTTGAAAAATATTTCGAAGGTAAATGCAAATGAGCTACAACACAAGGAGCACCCATGTTGCATACTTTCAATGGGCCCTGCTACACGAAAAATGAGAAATACATGAAAAACGGTATTACAACCATGTTTTTTCATGTATTTCTCATTTTTAGTGTAGCAAGGTCCATCGAAAGTGCGCAACATGGGTACTCCTTGGATTAGAATTAAATTTTGCATCCAATGAGTACTCCCGCTCGAAATTTGAATAAAATCTGAGGAAGATAAGTTGAAAAAGTAGTTTTATTATTTTATTATTTTTTTACCCAAAAAATGATCAATCATTCCCCATAGTTGACATCATCATCTTGAATCCTATAGGTTCTTAAAAAGTTTATTTAGCTGTACATTTTTCTTAGGAGGCCCATTTTAGACCTCAAAATTTCTCTAATGCAAGTTGGCTCCAAACTCAAGTTTAACTTATGAGTGTAAAATTAGGTTGACCCCTCCAAAAGAACACATGTGGATTTAGTATACATACTCATGCTTTGAGGCTCATTTGAGTAAGGAATTTTTTCGAGGCTGATTTGAAATAAAATCGCAGATATGAGGCAATATCCTAAGGCAAAACGAAGGCAATTTTACGGGCATCGATTGATCTATCTAGACAATGATTCTTCCATTTTGTGTTTGTTTTGGCATAGGATACGATGTCTTCTATATGTAAAGGGAACGATTAGAATGTTTGGAATTTGATTTCAATACTATGTCGTGATTGTTGAAAATTGGTTGTCATTGATGTCAACTCCAACAGAAGCTAGAAGAATGCATCATATGATTGTGAGAATGCATGTTAGACCATCACCATCTAGTAGTACTCATCATGCCATTTCTAATAGTAGATGGTACACCACGTGGCTTCTTGCAATTGAGGAGATATGCCCTCTTAATGTTTGAGCCATGATGTCTTGGTCAAGGTGCTCCAAAATGAATGTTAAGGGCAACTATATGATTGGTCTCAAAACTTGGCATAAAAATAAAGGTTTCTTATGTTAAATTTTTGGTAAATAGTTCAACCCTTAAAAGGAGGATTTTATTTTTGAAAATGGTTTTTAAAAATTGTTTAGGCCGACCTCATTATGGAGGTAATTTTTAAATTAAATTTGAAATTATTAGGGCAGGTCGACCCTCATTTTATGGCGCCCCTTCAAGTATAAATAAGGCACTCGTATGCCCTCAAAAAACATTATTATTATTATTAGCCATCTATTTATGTGAATTACTCTAAAATTCTGAGGCCAAATTACATGGTTTTTTTGGTTTTTATTTTTATCCTTTTTTGTGGTGAATCATTGGGATGAGACCAAGTTGCGAAGGCTAATTTGAGGCCCTTTTTGGGGAAGAATTTGACCTATCCCGAGGCAGAATTCTGCCTAATTTGAGGCTTGGTCTAAGGTAGATTGAGGCTAAGTTAGGGAATGAGATTAGGGCCAAATCAAGCCCGTGTAAGTCGCAAGAGATTAGGGTAAAATATAGCTTGTGTTAGTTGTAGAGAAGAGATCGAATTAGGCCTGTGGTAGCTACAAAGAGAGAGACCGAGTTAATCTTGACGAGGTCGTAGGAAAGAGGTCGGGTTTGGGCCAGTGAAAGCCGCGGTCTAGGGGCCAAGTCTAGGCATGTTTTGTCAACAAAAAGAGGGTTACTTTGGATGTATAAGAACTACAAATCAGGATGCATTTTGAGTCATTTTAATGGATGATTAGGGCTTGTTTGGAGGCAGGGAAAGGGGAGATTGATGCGACTATTAAAGGACAAATTTTAGGCTTGATTAAAACTTAGTAAAGGAAAAATTTAAGGGGCAGATTTAGGCCTGTTTAGCCCAACTCGAAAGAAATATTTGAGGACCAAATCTTTGGAAAAAATCTAAGGAAAATTTTGAAGCAAAATAGTGGCAGTAGAATGCATACTTAGTACTGGTAGCAAGTTTAAGGCTCATTTTATTATGTGGTATGGTCACACCCTTTCAAAGTTTATGAGATATGAGCTAGAACCTTTCCTTGTGTTGAAGTTGTACATTGAAAATGAACAGATGAATGCAAGATCTTGGATAAAGGGTTATAATTTTAAACTTTGATCTACAACAATACCTACCTAGATCATACTTGTCAGAATATAAGGGGAAAATTATGTATCAGTAGGAGCAATACTTAAGTGTCTCTTTTAGTGATCAAATAATATTGTAAGAGGGTCATTATCCCTAATACAAGAACCCACAAATTCTTCTTGTATATTTTATTTTCAGGGTGGTAGGGTGGTGCAAGGTCATTGAAGTCTCCTTTAGGTTGGTGCCTAAAAATGCTTCAACCTGACAAGGTGGTGTTAGGGTAGTAGATTGAAGCTAATAGGGTGTTAGTGCATCCTTTTAAGGAGTTGGTGCTTCCTGATAAAACGAAATGATTTTCTAACTAAGTACTAGGGGGTTGGTGCTAATAAATTATTGTATTCATCAAATATATTAGAAAGTGTTTTGTGGTTTTCTCCCGCATTGGGTTTTTGTTGAGAAATCTAGGACATTAGCATTAAGTGATTTCTCTTCATTAGTGATTGTTTATGAATTATTTTTACTTCTTTAGATTAGGATCTTCTTCTTCTTAGTTTATTACTGTTCTTCATCAAATAATAACCAATGCATAATCATAAATAGACAAGAGACACAACATGTAGTCTATGAGACAAGGCCAAAACTCTCACTCTTTGAGAGGAAAACCCACACAATTTCATCGTATAGAGATTCCAATTGATGAATACCAAGACCAAGACCCTTGCCTAGTACCCACTCCAAGACCAGGACACTATTTCTCTTGATTGTCTTCTCCTCCCTTCTTTTTCTTGACTCCTCTTCCTCTTTGACCTTATGGCACTGAGACATCATCATGACCTTTTGGCACTATGATAGTGCTACACCAAAATGTGATGATGCTGCACCGAACCTTGGACCTTATTATAGCACCAAACTGTAGCTATATTTTCTCCCAACTGTGTTTCTCTTTTAGCACTGAGACCTCCACCAAGACTTGTCTTTGTTGGAACATCATATAACACTGAACCGTCATCTTTGTAGTAGACCGAAACCTTTCCTTCTACATTGGTACTGAAATTTCAGAGTGATCCAAATTCTGTCGACTGTGATTTCCATCGAAAATATCAGAGGAATCCGAGCTCTTTTGATTGTAATATATCTGAGCTTCCTATCTGAGGTCATCCAAATCATATCTTCTGCAATCTAGTCCAAGATCTAAGGTATCTGAACTGTAACCCATCCAAAAACTACAAAGATGTATGAGCTCTGAACTATGTCTTCTGTGGTGACCCTAGCCTGGTATATATAGTGGTTGGTGCTCCATAAATGAGCCAACATGTGCATCCGAATAGGTGTGGCCCATGATGTGAGCCGACATGAAATCCTCTCATTTATCTTGAGGCCGACATAGCAAGAGGAAGATTGTGCTTGTCATTGGAGGGCTATTTAGACATAAAAGTATATACATGACCTAGGCTCAAGAAGATCTTTTCATACATGATATTAATTCCTTGATTTAAATGACAAATCCTAATGCTCTCAATGGGAGCCAACTAAAATAAAATCACTTCCTCATGAAATTCATGAAGCAAGGCTTACAATAATAATTTTAATTTCTTCATTACATCATTTACATAAGTCTCAATTACATGTCATTATGAATATCGAACCTATTTACACTTTTCAACAGTTTCTACGTAAAATTTCTTGTGTATTGTTCATGTGATATGTTATTGATTATCTGATTTGCTTTGTGCTAATGATATTTAATTCTCTGAAAGCGAAAAATTATTTAAAATAAGTGAAATATTGATTTAACCCCCTCTCAGTATTTCCAACAATTGGTATTTGAGCAAGTTCCTTCAAACAACAATCTAACCACTGGAGGGTAGATCATGGAGTGCACCAGAAATGAAACCTCATTGTTTGACAAACAAAATTATGTGTTTTGGAGCAAAAGGATAATAGGATTTGTGGAAGCCCATGGATTTGATATCTAGCATGCGATATAAAGTGGATACAATGCACCTACCTCTCTTCCAACAGATGATGCTGGTAAGGAACTTTGATAACAATGCAAAAACCATAACTGCTATTTTAAGCAGTCTAATAAATTCAGTTTATGTCAAAATAATGCATTGTAAATTAGTAAAAGAGCTTTGGGACAAGCTTCGAAGCATATGTGAAGGAAATAAGAAAGTAAAAGAGGCCAAGCTTCATACCTTCAAAGGACAATTTGAGCCACTGAAAATGAAGGAAGACGAAAATATTATGGCTTACTTTCTCCATGTTGATGAATAATCAACACCATGAAAGGATTGGGAGAACCAACAAAGAAAAAACTGATTGTTCAAAGGTTACTCTGACATCTTCTTATGAGATTTGATTTTAAGGTCTCAGTTCTAAAAGAAAGATCAGGCTTAGCTACGGTCAACATGGATGAGCTACATGGAATAGTTACAGGTGCCAAATGAGATTTGAACATGAAAATCCATCCAAAAGAGAAGCAATGTTCAACACATCCAAGAAGACAAGAAAGAAAAGGCAATATTCAAAGCTAAACCCTAGTTGTAGTTGTAGTGATCATTCAGATGAAGAAATAGCCAAATTTGTGAGAAAGATGGAGGAAGGAATTGAGAATTAGAAAGGTAAGCTTCCCTTTTAATTATGGTAAAATGTTCTTTTTACTTTGAAATTTCCTTAAGAAAATTTTTAGATAGTGATGATGAAGAAGAAGCTCCTAAGAAGGAAAAGAAAAATCACAATAGAGACAAGAAGAAAAGTAAAATAAAAATATCCAAGAAGAGTCTTTATTGAAAAGAAGATAGTTCTTCATCTGATGAGGAATGTGACAATGAAAATGACTCAAAAAGTGTTATCCATGGCAATGGAGAATCAAAAGGAAACCCCTGAAGATGATGATGTTGAAGAAGTAGATCTTGAGAGAGAATTGTTCAATTCCCTAAAATATTTAGAAGTAGAAAGAAAAAAGGTCAAGGCATTGGAGAAAAAGCTAAGTGAACTAAATGATAATTCTCAAAGTATAAAAAAAAGGTGTGAAGAACCAGAGAAGACTATCATCATTATGAAATTCTAGTTAGAGGAAGCCATAATGATTGAAGAAAAAATCAAAAACCAATTAAAAGAAAATGCTAAAATAAAGGAAAGTTTGGAAGCAGAGATAGTTTCACTGAGAAAGGAAGTTCAAAAGAAAAACTTCCAACAAAAATTTGTAAACAACACTAAAATTTTGGATGAAATGATCAACAGTCAAAGGCCATGTGATGAAAAATCTTGGTTAGGATACAACCCAACCTATGTTGATAAGGGTTCAAGCTCCATTATGACAGGAGAAGTGAAACAATAGAGTTATGTAGGTGCCATCAAGAGTCCTATTATGGAGGAATTCAAGCCCTCAAAAGAGAATGTTTAACTAATAAAAGGTTAATATCAGTCAATAAAGAGAATGTAGAATCAACAACCCGTTGTGGAAAGGACTCAAAAAGAATTTTTTTGGAGAGCTACACCACCTAGAAGATCCCCCACTCTCAGGTACCAAACTATATTTCTTGGTTCATGTTATTCCTGCAACAATTTTGGACACAAATTTTTAAATTGTAAAGCTTATGCTAGGAAAAAAAGAAACTATGGAAGCTACTTTAAGATTAACTATCCTAGAAAGCCTCATGAATATTATGACCGAAACTATAACAACATTGGATCATTAAGTAATGAAGTAGAATGTTACAAGTGCAACAATTTTGGACACATAGAAAAATATTGCAGATTGATAATTCCTCCAAAGTAGCTAAAGCACAGTTTCAACAATCCTCCAAAAGAACCTTCAAAATTCTAGAAAAAGAAGGATGAAAATTGTGTGATTTATCTACAAGCCCAACACAAGAAAAGTGAATGGTATGTTGATAGTTGGTGTTCAACACACATGACAGGGGACAGACATAGCTTTGTAGCCTTGCAAAAGGAAATGGATGGACCGATTTTGTTTGGAAATGATGGCTCAACCAAAATTACTAAAATTTTAGGAAATGGTACAATAAAGCTTGAAGGCAAGGATGTTATGGCATAAAATGTTTTGCTCATTGAAAATATGAACCATAACCTATTTTTTTTTCTAAATAAGATTAATCTATTAACAAGTGTGTAAAATTACAATATGACCGAGGTCAAAAACTACTGCTGTGGGGAGGGCAGAACTAACAAGAAGAAACAGATATAGAGATCGCCTTTTGACAGGGGGACCAGCCTGGTAAAGAAGACCAAGACCCACGTAGGGGTTCAACACCATAATCATCCTAGAAATGCAGAGTGTATACAAAAAAGACCAGGGACTGGCCAAAATCCACTAAAACGTCTGAACATAAACAAACCCTAATGAATGGGCCAAAAAGAAAGAGGAATGCACCACATTGAACAGACTATTCATCGGGAGGAACTTCCACAACGCGACACCATCCAAACGCTTGCAAATCCCTTGCCAGAGCATCTTCAGAAACCGAGGGCCTCTGTTCCGCAGGCTCCATCACCACTTCAGGAACGTTGTGAGCAAGAACATTCGGGGGTTGTATTGGCGCATTGTTAGCTCCCCTCTGAAGATTCGACCCATGGGCAGTGTTCTGGGCGAGGCTAGTTGGATGAGCGTTGGACTCCCTCGGCTGGACCTCCTCCTGAAAGATGACAGAGAATAGAACAGAAATTCTTGGACGGTTCAGGGCGTTGTCGAAGGTGAAACGCGCGCTACCAGTGGTGGGCGGAGGCACAGAGGCTGAAGGAATGAAGCGCCCTCTCCCACTGCGGGTTCGCGGATAATGACCTGTTATCAAGCCGCTGGAGCGAGAGGGCGCATCGGACGAGTGGCTGGAAGACGCACTGGGAGGACGACCCCTGGTGCCGCCCCTGCGGCTCCTCATCCGATGGCACAACCAAGGCATGGAGGAAGTGAGCGTGGGCGGGGTGGAAGTCGACCTCGCCCAAGGATCAGAACAAGACCCCAAGAGAGCTTCCCAATCGACAGCAGACACAGCTACCAGAAAGCAAAGGGCTGCAAGAACTATATAATCGATAGTAGACATAAGGAAAACAGAGTGGATGTGCGACTGAACAGATTGGATGAGCAAAACCTCACAGCAAAGGGAGCAGTGCGACTGAACTTCAATAGAGAGCTCCACGCCTCCCTGCTCTTTAACCTCCCCTTTCTTACTTCGAAAAGCCTTCCTCATAATTGCCGCATTGATGAAAAATGCAGACTCCAGCATGCTAAAGCATGCAGAGGCGGAATTCAGAGCGGATACCATGTTGTGAACACCAAACTCCCCATTTTCCATGCCTTTGAACTCTGCAATGAATAAATGCGAAGATCTGGTAAGCGATGGCGTGATATGATACTTGTCCTGGGTGAGCAAGTGTCGATCCACCTTGCCGCGCCCCTGTCCCATCGCCATTATCTCACTACCAAACACCCGCATCCGGGAGAACCATAACCTATTAAGTGTGAGTCATTAGAGAAATTTTGAGGTCTAAAATGGGGCCTCAAACCAAAAATGTACAACCAAAATCAATTTTTTAAGAACTAGTAGGATTCAAGATGATGATGTTAACCATGGGGGACGATTCACCATTTTTGGAGTAAAAAATAAAAAAGATTAAAAAAAACACTTTTTAAACTCATATTTTTAACTTATGTCCTTACGGTTTTACTCAAATTTCGAGCAAGAGCACACATTGGATGCAAAAATTAATTTTCCATCGTAGGAGTACCCATGTTGCATACTTTCGATGGATACTGCTACATGAAAAATGGGAAATACATGAAAAAACGTGTTTGCAATCACATTTTTCATGTAGCAGTGTCCATTGAAAGTATGAAACATGGGTATGCCTTTGATGAGGAATTAAATTATGCATCCAACAAGTGTTCCCACTCAAAAGTTGAGTAAAATCGCAGGGAGATAAGTTGAAAATACGAGTTGAATTTTTTTTTTTTTTCCTTTTTCCCTCTAAAATTTTATTATGTCGCCGAATATTATTTTATTATTTCCACTATTATTTTATGATATTCCTTAGGAGGCCCATTTAGACCTCAAAATTTCTCTAATGCAAATGTGTCACCAAGGACACATGCTTTTGTTCAACTCAAAGAAATGTGAATTAAGAAGGAAGGGATCAGGTAGATTAGTGGCGACAACAATGAATCCCAGTGACATATACGTCTTGGATGAAATTGGAAAGGAAATTTGTTGTTTGGAAAAGGAAGATGAAAGTTGGCTTTGACACAAGAGAATGGGTCACATGCACTTTGACAATCTAGTCAAAATCAACAAAAAGGAAGCAGTAAGAGGTATGCCAGAAATATCAAAACTGTTAAGAACCATGTGTAAGCACTGTCGGCTTGGAGAAAAAACAAGGGTCAAGTTTAGAACCAAGGAACATTCCACTTAAAAACCATTGGAGACGGTACACACTAATCTATGCAGACCGATGTGAACTAAAGGGTTGAATGGTGAACACTATTTCATGATTATCGACTATTACACTAGAATGACAGGAGTATGTTTTCAAAAGAAGTTAGAAGCATTTGAATGCTTCAAGATTTACAAAGATGTGGTTGAAAATGAGATTGATTTTAATATCAAGTGCTTAAGTTCAGATAATGAAGGAGAATTTACATCACAAGAATCCCAACACTTCTGTGAAGAACAAGGAATAAAAAGACAATTCTCAGCAACCAGGACACCTTAGCAAAATGGAGTCATTGAAAGGAAAAACATAACTATACAGGAAATAGCTAGAACCATGTTGAAAAAATCCAATCTAAGTGATATATTTTGGGTATAAGTGGTAGAAACAATTGCTCATGTTTTAAACAAAGGAATTCTCAGAAGTAATAGCCACAAGGCCTCATATGAACTATGGAAAGGAAGACTGTCCAATGTCAAGCACTTTAGAGTCATTAGGATCAAAGCTATATACAAAGGTTGGAAAATTTGACTCTAGGGTAGATGAAGGTATACTCATTGGATAGTCAAGCAAAAGTAAGGCATATAAATGCTATAATCTGAGACTCAACAAGATAGTGGGAAGCATTAATGTAATAGATGATGAAATGCATGAGCTAAAAAACAAGCAGGGAAGCACATGTTCAAGTGAGAAAGAAGTATAAGAACTAGAGCAAGAATAAAGAATAAAAGAACAATCAGAAGAAGAGCCAAATGTCAACCAAGAATAAATGGATGATAATTGGAAAAATATCTAGGTACCTTCTGAAGCACCTAAATGTGGTATCAGAAGAATCACCCAACAAAGCAGATCATTGGAGATATGAATATAGGAATAGAAACTAGAAGAAGCCAACGAATATGCATGCCAGAATAGACATATTTTTCTACTATCCATAGTTGAGCCAAGCAACAGGAAATATTGGTATGTAAAGGATATGCACATGTTAAAAGGATAGATTTTGAAGAAACATTTGCACTTGTGGCCAAAATGGAAGAAATCAAGATGTTCTTGGTTCATGCTTGCTCAATAAGCATCAAAGTGTATTAAATGGACGTAAAATCAACTTTTCTAAAAGGAGATTTACAAGAAGAATTCTACTTAAAACAATCATAAGGGTTTCCCTTTAACTGAAAAGGGAGATTATATCTACAAACTAAAGAAAGCCTTGTATGGTTTCAAGCAAGCACCTAGAGCTTGGTATGCAAGACTAGACAAATATTTACAACAACAAGGATTCATAATGGGAAGAAAAGATAATAATAATAATAATAATATATAATAATATATATATATATATATATATAGATATAGAAAGGTTGATCAAGAAAATATGACTATCATTAAAGTATACATGGATGACATCATCTTTGGAAGTGGCGATGACATGTTAAGTCAAAAGTTTTCCAAATATATGTTGAATGAGTTTGAGATGTCTCTACTTTGAGAATCAAACTTCTTTTTGGCACTCTAGATATCTCAAGAAGATGAAGGCATATTCATTTTTCAAACTAAGTACATCAAGGAATGTTGAGAGGGTTAGGGTTTTGAATGGAAGATTGCAAACTTGTAAGCACTCCCATGGTGATTGGTTGTAAGTTAAGGATGATGAATCTAAAGAAGCATAACAAAGTCTTTATAGATCGATGATTGGCAGCCTATTATATGTGATAACTTAAAGACTAGATGTGATGCAGGTAGTTGGATAGATGGAAATATTATAGGTAACACTAAAATAATCACATGTTTTAGCAGTAAAAAGGATCTTCATATATCTCAAAGGAACAACAAAATTTGGGTTATGATATCTGGAAGGAAACAAATTGACTATGATAGCTTATAAATATGCAAATTGGGCATGAAGTGTTGATGATAGATAAAGCACAAGTGGAGCAACCTTTTAATTAGGTGATTTTCTAGTGTTATGGTTGAGCAAGAAGCAATCTTCAATATCCTTGTCCACAACAAAAGTATAATACATTGTTGCAGTAGCATGTTGCACTCAATTCCTCTAGATGAAGCAAACTCTACAAGGTATACAAGTGAAGTACGATAATACCATTTCGATATTCCGTGACAACACCAACACTATAAGTCTCTCCAAGAATCCTGTGATGCACTGCAAGACCAAACATATTCCTATCAAATACCACTTTCTTCAGGAACAAGTTGCATAAAATAATATCAAGGTTGAGTACATTGGGACAAAGGAACATATAGATGACATATTCACCAAGTCTCTTCCACAAGAGACACTCGAGTATCTTCGACATAAGCTTGGAGTACTTCCAAGTTCACATTGATCTGCATTCAAACAAGACAAGAAGAAAGGGGGAGAAATGCATATAGAAATAAGGTTAAGGGTTACACTTTGTCATGAGAGTCACCTTTTCCATTGATGTGTAAGGGGGAGAGAAATATTAGATGCATGGAAACAGGGGGGAATAATCACATGGGGAGTATGAATGTTTCCATCAATGAAAAAGAGAGAGATTTTTTAAAATTGGTTTTCATTGATGTCAACTCCAGCAAAATCCAGAAGAATCCCCACTTTCCCTGCTCTTGTTATGGAATATGATCATGAGAATGCATGCTAGACCATCATCATCTAATAATACTCATCATGTTTTTTATAACAGTAGGTAGTACACCATGTGGCTCCTCACGGTTGAGGAGATATGCCCTCTTAAGGTTTGATCCCCCATGTCTTGGTCAAGAAGCCCCAAAATGAATGTTAAAGATCTATGATTGGTCCCAAAACTTAGCATAAAAATAATTTTTTCTTATGTTGAATTTTGGGTACATATTATGGGTCTTGGCAATTGAAAAGATCCTCCCTCTCACCCTTTTCATTGACCAAGTTGGCCCTTAAAAGGAGGATTTTATTTTGAAAATGATTTTAAAAACTTGTTTAGGTTGACCTCATTATGGGGGTGATTTTAAATTAAATTTGAAAATTTTAAGGAAGGCCAACCCTAATATTATGCCCCCTTTCAAGTATAAATAGGGCACTTGTATGCTATCAAAAAACATCATTACTATTAGCCATCTATTGATGTGAATTACTATGAAGTTATGAGGTCATGGAGCAAGTTGAAGATTTGAAGCAAAGGCCAAATCACATGGTGTTTTTGGTTTCATTTTTATCCTTTTTACTGTGGTGAATTTTTGGGATAAGGCTGAGTTGTTGAGAATGACCTGAGGCCTTTTTTGATACAAAATTTGACTTGTTCTAAGTAAAAATTTTGCTTGATCTGAGGCTTGGTCTAAGGTAGCTTAAGGCCGAGTTAAGGAAGAAGATCAGGGGTAAATTAGGCCTATGTCAGTTGCATGAGATTAGGGTTGAATAATTCATGTGTTAACCACAAAGAAAAGGCCAAATTAGGCTTGTGGTATCCATAGAGAGAGAAGCCAAGTTAAGTTGGTTGAGGCTGTAGGAAAGAGGTTAGGTTTTGGGCCAACGAAGTCCACAATCTAGGGGCCAAGTCTAGGAATATTATGGACGCAAAACGAGGGTTAATTTGGGTGCAGAAGAATGAAAAATCAGGTCACATTTTGAGTCATTGTAAGGACTAATTAGGGCTTGTTTGAAGGGAAAGAAAGGGGAATTTGATATAGTAGTTAAAGGAAATATTTGAGGCCAAATCAAAACTCAGTAAAAAGGAAAGATTGAAGGGGAATATTTAGGCTTGTTTATGCCACCTTAAAAGAAAGATTTGAGGACCAAATCTATAGGAAAAATATGAGGCAATGTCTAAAGAAAAATAGTGGCAGTAGAAGGCATACTTAGTGGTAGCAAGTTTAAGGCTCATCTCTTCTATGGTATGGTGAGACCCTTTCAATCTTTTTGAGGTATAAGATAGAATATTTCCTTTTTTTTAAGTTCTACATTGAAAATGAATAGATGAATGCAAGATCTTGCATAAAGGGTTATCAATTTAAAATTTAGACCTAAAATAATACCTAACTAGATCAAACTTGTCATAATATAAGGGGTAGATTGTGTATCAACATGAGTAGTATTGAAGTGTCTTTGTCAGTGATAACAAACTATTGTAAGTGGTTCATTATCCATGGTATGAGAGTCCACAAATTCCTCTTCTATATTTCATTTTTAGGGTGGTAGGGTGGTGCTAGGGAAGAATATTTAAGCTAATAGGTGTTGGTGAACCCTTCCAATTACAACTGGTAAAGCTAGGGTGTTGGCACATCCTTTCAAGGATTTGGTGCTTCTTGATAAAACTAAATTCTTTTCTAAGTACTAGGGGGTTGGTGCTTTCCTTCACTTGGTGTTGATAAAATATTGTACTCATCAAATATATTAGAAAGAATTTCGTGGTTTTCTCCCACATTGGGTTTCCACGTAAAATTTCTTGTGTATTATTCATTTGATGTGATGTGATGTTGATTATTTGATTTAATTTGTGCTAGTGATATTTAATGCTCTGAAAGTGAAAAATTAATTAAATTAAGTGAAATATTGATTCACCCCCTCTTCAGTGTTTTCAACAGTGATATGTGAAACAAATGTGTGACTGCACTTAAGACATTCTATAGTCTATGTGCTCTAAGGTGTAATACTAAGCGAGATCAAGACTTCAAGATGAAAGGGTATGTTTTGGCGCATGGTTAACTCTTTGTTTTGATGTGATTGCAGATTGAGGAGAAAGTGTTATACCCTGATGCATCTCCTAGCGAGATTTTCCCTCTCTCCCTTTTAATTTTCTAGGGATGAATTTATGGGACATGTGGACAATGCCCATGCTTACTCCTCTCTATGGCTTAGATTACTTCGCCTTTGCACTTGGACATGACTCCTAGCCATATGACACTCATTGTGTGAGTCTATGCACTTCTCCGGGCCCTATATTTCGGTACTCGCATCATAAGCATATATAGTATGGGATTTTCACCCTTAGTATCTGGTCTCGGCACCCCATCACATGGGCTTATTCAACATGAAGTCCAGGCCCTATGGTTCAGCCCCCACCCTTTCCATATGTGGACCAATAATCTTAAATCTTGGACCTAATAGTTGTTGATTTTTGGGTAGCATCAGATGTGCTCTAGCTCCGAAATTTTGTGGAGGGGCTAGAAAACATGAGATCTCCAAGGCCCATAAATCGTTTGGAGAAATTCCACCCAAAGTGAAAGTTATTCATATAAATAATTATTTTTAATGAAGCCTATGTTAAAACCTATGGAATTAAAATAATTAAAGTGAATTAATTTAACATGTGGGTGAAAGCTTCTAAGTGACGAGGATCAAGTCTAATTTAATATTAGTCGTTGATTAAGGATTAGATCATGATTTTTTATTCATAAACATGAAAGTATAAAAGAAGGTTTGAGAGTTAGTTGGAGAACACAGACATGGAGAGAAACACTTGAGAAAATTAAAAAATTTGGGGCGTTGTTTGTTGAGAATTTCAGAGTCATCTTGCAGTGCAGAGAGGAGAAGTTCGGCAGCGGGACTTTAGTCCAAGGCCGAGAATACAATTGCAGAGAGGCGAAGCAACACCAAGAGAGACAATGCAACACCAGAGAGGGTGACACAGAGCCAGAAGGGTGACACAATCACTGAAGAGGCAGCACTAGGGTTTCTGTGGGGCAGATCGGGCAGAAATTCAACAGATCAATTTTTGAGCCAGGAAGGCTCATGAGGAGGGTGACACAACTCATAGAGGAGGTGACATAGTATCATAGTAGAGCTTTCTACACCCATCGCTGCGTAGCAGTAGGGACAACACAATCACCCGTGGGGTTTCTTCAACCAATATGTCTGTCTCTGAATAGAGGTACTTCTGCCGGGATTTTCTCTGTTGGGTGAGTTTTATTTGGCACCCTAGATCGTATTCATAAATATGCTTAATAGTAAATCCCTTATATATTTTGCACCGTTTTTCCCACATTGGGCTTTTTCCGGGGATGTTAGTCCAAAAATAATTGTGTCCTTTGTGTGTTTGTCTCATTTATTTTTTAGTACTTGATCTGTATATTGGTGTAGGTTTCTTAGTATTTGCATTAGTATTTTACTGAAGTATCAAAAAATAACTTGTTAAATGAAAAATACAAGTGGTAATGCAAATCGGTTAATAGCAGTAGGATTTATGTTTGTAAGATTTAGAACTTTTCACATGGTATCAAAGGGATTGCAGATCAAGGAGGACTGAAGCCATCAACAAAAGGATAGAAGAAAAAATTCAATGGGAAAGCAGTTGCCCCGAGAGACTACACAGTCCTAGGCCAGAGAGGCAAAGGAAGGGTGACACAATCACCTAGGAAGGCTCATGCAGAGCCTGAGTCAACTTGCTAGGGTGACGTTGTAGCTGCAGAAGGCAACATAGTTCTTGTTGGGTCAACACAAAGGCTATTGAGTCTCAAATTTTTGGATTGTCGTGGCTAGAGGTGCAATACATTTTATTTCTGAAGTTGCTAGTGGGGAGCTGATTCTATTGGTGCAGAACAGTGTTTACTGGGGTATAAGAAAAGTATATGGAAGAAATTCCCCAGAAGATTTATTTCCAAGAAGTTATATCTAGTGTTGAGCAGCAGCAAAGCAAGATCAGAGAGGATTTTTTCGACATATGTTGGCAGAAGGATTCCATGAAGGAAATAGAAATTCAGAGGGAGCTTGTTCCTTAGAGGGTTTCAAGTGCCAAAGAAATCTAGATCCAAGTTTTGCTGGGGCAGCGGCGGAAGAGGGAGAAAGGAACTTGTTCGACACTTAGTTGAGCAAATATGGTTGTAAATGGACCGAGGGATTATTAGGACAGGTTGGATGGAGCATCCAACTTTTTCATATGGAAGGCCAGGATCCTGGCAGTTTTGGATGAACATCGCATCAAGGATCATGCCTTGAATACGATTGATGTTCCGGTTGATGCTGATCCTCTCAAGAGGTACGAGGAGGCTCAAGAAAAATAAAAACACATGATCATGGAAGAAGTCAAGGATCATGTGATACCACATATTGCTAAGAAGAACACAACAAGGGAAATGTGGGAGGCCTTGACCACTATGTACCAGGGATTTCCATCCAATGGAAGATGTTTATTGAGAACCAACTAAGATTGTTTCATATCTAGAAGGGAGAAGAGATCAATCCCTTCCTCATTAGAGTGCAAGGCATCCAAGATCAACTAGCTTCCGTAAGGGCTACATGAGATGGTGGACTTATGGTCAGGACTGCCATGAATGAAATCATTGAAGACTGGGAGACTTTTTTCCAAGGTATTTTGGGCAGGGCTGCTCTTCCAAGTTGGGAAGATATATGGGAAGCACTTTGACAAGAAGAGATCACACGGTGGACCAAGGCGGGAAGCAACAACAGAGGGATCAAATTCAAGGAGGAAGAGAAAGATGTGGCTCTCACATCTAAGGGAAAACAAGGGCAACAAATAAGGAAGAAGAAGGACCTCTCAAATTTCAGATGCTTCAGATGTGGGGAATTGGGATATTTCTCCACGCAGTGCCCTCTGAAGAAGAAGGGAAAGGAGGAATAAGACTCGAAGGCTGCTCTAGCTCAGGCTGATAAGGATGATGATGATGGATGTGCCATGAGTGCTCATGCACCTAAGAATTGGGGCGATATGGAGTTGCATATTGAAGCTATAGTGAGGGAGTAGGATCCTTGATGTGCCCAAACTCTTGGATTACATACAGCTACGAGAGCCCTTAATGACAGTAGCCAAATGACGAGAGTTTGCTGGTGCGATGGATGATGAAGAGACAATGGCAGAGCTATAGTGCCAAAGTCTGAAGCAATGTAGAGCAGAGGCAACAATAGCGTAGCAGTGCACAGTGGTTCATCGTAATGCAGAGCGGTGCTCATGTAGTGCAGAGAAGTGTTCACGCACTAGCATCAGAGGTGTTGAGCTCCAAGAATGTTCTTTCTTCCACCACATTCCACTCCATTTCTTTTGTCCATTATTAATCCCAGGCTCAAATGATCAATGAAATTAGTTAAAATTGCTTTAAGAATGAATATTATGACTAACTTGCTATGTTTTTATGATTTCATCATTATAGTGCTTTTTGAACTAGGACTAGCTACAGAATGCAGACATTCTGTAGCTAGTTGCCAATTCTGCAGCCGTCTTCATGTTTAAGCAGGTTCCATATGTCCTCTCAGAGAAAACCACACATGGTCATATTCCACATCACGCTTTAGAATTTGTTTCTCTCCATGAAGATTGAACGGAATTTTGTACGTGGTTATGCACGTGAGAACTCAAACAAGGAGATAGACTCCTAATAGGACAAGGACAGTCCAGATGTCCTTTGTCATATTACGATGCCACATTTAGAGTTCTAGTTCGATTTTAATATGGAAAGACAGTAATCCCTGTATTATCTCAAGTTCTGTTATGTAAATTTGCTATAAATGTAGCTCGGGAAACCGAGAGACAAGTTTAGATTTTTGTTAGATTTTATGGTCGACTGCTAGATCTTTGAAGTCCGAGAATACTCTGTTTTGAAGTGATTCCTCTTTAATGAAAGAAGCAGCATTTCCTTGAACGCGTTGAGTCGATCTTGAACTAGATTTCGTGCTACTCTGGTGGTAGAGGGCCCCTGCCTCCTGAGCAACCTTTTTTATACAGTAGATAAGTATTTTAGTCTTGTTTTTATTTCTAGTTTAGGCAAGTTTCTGAAGTTTATGTTCATACTTGTTTTCGTTAATTATCACAGTTGGACTTACTCTAATAAGCTCTTCCAAAATATCATTATGATGAATAAGGCATAGCTGTGGTATTTTAGGTTTTTATTACATTTTCTTTCGTTAATTATCACAGTTGGACTTACTCTAATAAGCTCTTCCAAAATATCATTATGATGAATAAGGCATAACTGTGGTATTGTAGGTTTTAGTTGCTAGTTTACACTAAGTGGCATAGCCAATCTTACTCTTACAAAGCTCTTCCAAAATATCATAACAATGAGTAAGAAGTAGCTGTGGTGTCTTAGATTTTAGTTGTATTTGCTTTCAGTCTTGTGTTTATGTTCAATTGCTTTGAATAATACAACCATACTTGTTCTCACAAACTCTTCCAAAATATCATTCATACTGAACGAGATGGGCTGTAGAATTCCTTAGGATAGTTGCATGTTAACTTAGTTATAGCACTCCAGAGGTAGAATGCATGTGATTCAGCTCTGTCATTTCATTTCCAGTTTGATAATGGCTTTTTAATTCAACATTGTTCATTGTACTTCAAATAGACTAGTGGCACTCTAGTTTAGTTTTAGCTCACTGTATTAGCACTCCAGTCTAGTTGTCATCCATTGCATTTTTAAATTATATTAGTTGTTAAATTAAAAACCACGGTCTTCATTATTTACAAAACTTCTTTTGTTCCAACCTCATATTAATACATAATCATTTGGACAGGAGTTGGTATCAGTCTAAGACCTAGAGTATTTTGCAACCTTTTTACCATTTCACAAACAAGCCTTTTCTCAAAAGACCATTCTAAAAATGAAATCTATAACTTCTGAGTGAGGCCTAGTGGTGTTAAATTGAGTTGCAGAACAGAATTAGAAGCTAGTTTAGAATAGAAATCTTATGATGCTACAAATGTTCTTTTCCAAATATATTCCAATAGATCTTTAAACATGGATGAGATGTTGTAACATTGTAAGTTGATTGTTTGATTGTTTAGTTAGGAGAAATTCATTTACACTTAACTTGCCCATTTCTCAAGCTCTTTCAAAATATCGTTAATGAATGAATTCGACAAGTTTAAGCTCATGTTGTGATTTATTTCCTTGAATTCATTATCAAGCTTTGTATTTGTTGTTTGTTAGCCATTGTTAGGCTTTGTTTTGTTTCAGTATTTTCATTTGTCATTTGCCATACATAATTTAGGCTTCACTCTGTTTTTAACCAATAGCTTATTCTCACCAGCATTTAGTTCCTTCCCTTGTGAACATAAAACCATAAAATAAAATAAAAACCAAAAACATCATAAAAGCACTAGACACAACGTAGTGAGAAACAAATACCTAGGCACATATAGTGCACCACACTTCAGCAGTTTACCAACCCTGGTTGACAATTAATGAACTCAATTTAGGAGACTAGGTTGAGCACAAACATTTTGGCACCGTTGCCGGGGAAGTGTAACTAGGTAGCCTTGTTTCTTAACTCCCAAAAACAATGATATGCGTAGAGAGAGAGACTCAAGGGGTAGATTTATAAGAAGTAGAAGCAGAAGTTTGATTCCTAGAACACCACTTGTTTCATCAAGATCTAGAGCCAACACATCTCCAACTTCGACCCACATTCCATCCCTTACTAATCCTAGACTCCCAGAGGACTTAGGATCAGATATTCCATTAGAAAGACCTTCCATTTCATCCACTGAACCTACCTTAGAAGAGGATTCAAGGACCTCTGCTAGAGACACAAAATTTTCCACTTCCACAGAAGAATCAACTATGGCAGAAGAGGGAGGAGGAGGAGTCTTTAATGGAGAACACACATTATTTGGAGGGGGTAGAGGTAGAGGTAGAGGAGAAGGAGGTAGAGGAAGAGGTAGAAGAGAAATGGGAAGCTCTTTTGGGTTTCCTATAGTAGATGAAGAAACTAATACAACCATGAAAAACATTTCACCCTCTGTCCTTCCAAACTTCTATGGACTTAAAACTGAAGATCCTGAAACCTTCCCATTTGAATTTGAAGTCCTATGTAGAACTTATGACTACTTACAAGATGCTCAAAAACTTAAATTATTTCCTTCAACATTGAAAGGAGCAGCATTGAAGTGGTTTATGAGTTTGATCAATAGTTCTATTAGGACATGGGAAGACATGAAACAAGAATTTCTAGAGAGGTATTTGGATTATTGTATGCCAGTCAATCATAAGGAGGAAGTGTTTAAGATGCTACAAAAAGAAGATGAAAACTTGGAAGATTTGTTGGAGAGATTTCATTACAACATCAAAAGAGCAAAACTGGAAAACTTAGATCAAGACACCTTAAAAGCTCTCTTGTTGAAAACAATTAGGGATGAATGGTTGGATATCCTTAACATGATGGGAAAAGGGGATATATCTCAGCTCACATTACCTGAAATAGCTGAGTTATGTATCAACCTTTCAAGAGGGAAATCTAAAACTGTAAAAGGTCCAAGAGACCCTGCTCTTGCAAGGGTAAGTAAGTCTTCTTTTGGGACAGTAAGTAGAGCAGAGATAGGGCATATGCTTGATGAATTCAAATCTGACATCTTAGGGAGTCTTAGTGAACAAATAGACACCCTTAAGTTACAAAACAAGCAAAAAGTTGAATCTGATGCTTTAGCAATCTTTTGTCCCAGATGTAGAAAGAAGCATGCCTTAAGAGAGTGTCCTTTGGATGCAAAAGTTGTAGAGACCTGTGTCATTTTTTCAGAAAAACATGAGACCAAGAGTTTTCTTTCACTTCCTGGTCTTAAAGCTGTCTTTCAAGAAGAAATTCCTACAAGTTCCACAGAATCTCTCAATTTTGTCTCTAGAAGGCCTTGGCAAGGACCTCAAACACAAGGATTTCATGATCAAATGTATAATCAACCTCCACGAAATTGGAATTACTGGCAGCAACCTTGGCCCCAATTTCAAAATAAATCTCAAGCTTGGGCACAAGGGGCACAAAATCCCTATGGAAGATACTCTCAGTACTATCAGTATCCACCATCTTATCCACTATATCCACATTTTTCTCAACAAAAAAATCCTCAACAAAATCTTCAAAATCTACAACATCAAAATCAACCACTTCCATTACCATTTCCTCAAAAATCAAATTAGTTGTCTGCTCAACCCATACCAAACCCCAACAATAAAAATCCTCAAAATACATATATGATAGAAGGCCAATAGTTTCCAACTTATTTAATTACTCCTCTAGATCTTAGTGATGTTCAACTTAGGTCTGGAAGAATACTTGAAAAGAGGAAACCTTCTGTGATTATACAAGAACAAGACAACTCTGAGGAAGATTCTCTACGAGAAAATAAAAGTCTTGAAGAAGACACATCTTTTCAGGACCCAAACATTGAAAAATCAAAACAAAAAGAACCAATAATTCAACTCATGTATTAGAGCAGACATCAACATCCATTCCTACACCTCCCTTTCCAGAAAGATTACAAATTGATAGAGGTGTAGAAAAAAAAATTATGGTGCCTAATTATGATTTCCTAGATGAGCTAAGAAATGTTTGCATTAAGATTCCATTATTACAAGCCATCAAGGAAATCCCAATTTTAGCAAAGACAATAAAGGAGTTGAGCATGAAGAAAACAAGAAAAAGAATAAGAGAGACAAAGAAAATTCAACTGTCAGGAAAAATATCAGACATTATGATGGGTAAGATTGCTATTCCAAAGTATCTAGACCCAGGAAATCCAGTTGTTAAGATTCACATCAATGGAATTGAGATCCAAAACACACTCATTGATTTAGGAGCAACAATCAATATCATGAGTAGACAAATCATGGATAAACTGAAACTTCCTAATCTTCTCTTTACACCCACATTATTACAATTAGCAGACAGATCTATGATTAAACCTGATGGGGTAATAATTCTTGGGAGTACCCTGTGGATTTCATGATCCTAACTCCTAAGAATAATCTAGGAGGACACCCTATTATATTAGGAAGACCTTGGTTAGCTATAGCTAATGCTTTCATTAGTTGTAGATCCGGTGATATGTACATCTCTGATGGTAGTTCAACTAAGAAATTCACTTTGTATCCTCCAGCAAGGACAATTACAGATTTAGATGATACTCAATGGATAGAGGATGAAGAAGACTTACAACCTCTCTTCACAATTTCATAAATTAGTGAAGATAGTCAAATTCTGAATACTTTAGAAAACTTTGAATCCTCTTCAGAACATAAACATGAACAATTTCAAGAAGAATCCAACATTGAGTTTTTGTCATCAAGGCATATGTCTCTCTATTCCATGGATAAATTTGGTAGCTCTACAATTGAGATATTTCCAGGCAAAACTTTAAACATAAACAAGAACCTAGAAAAATCTCAACAAGCAGAGCTAGTCAAGATATTACAGAGACATTCTTCTGCATATGCATGGGAGTACACCGATATGAAAGGGATAAGCCCCAAGACTTGCACTCATCACATCTATATAGAGGAAAATTGTAAACCAATCAGACAACCTCAAAGACGGATGAATCCAAATCTTAGGGAAATTGTTAAAGAAGAATTGCAGAAATTGTTAAATGTTAACTTTATCTATCCCATTTCAGATAGTCAGTGGGTTTCTCCTTTGGTAATTGTGTCAAAGAAAAATGGTAAATGGAGGGTATGTATTGACTACCGAGAATTAAACAAAGCTACTCTTAAAGATCATTTTCCCCTACCTTTCATAGATCAGGTGTTAGATACCTTAGCTGGCAAAAAGTACTTTTCATTTCTAGATGGGTTTAGTGGTTATAATCAAATTCAAGTAGCACTTGAGGACCAAGACAAAACCACATTTACCTGTCCTTGGGGTACTTATGCTTACCGAGTATTGCCATTTGGATTATGTAATGCACCTGCAACATTTCAAAGGGCAGTATTAGGAATTTTTTCAGATCTAATACATGATTGTGTAGAGGTATATATGGATGATTTCACAATCTATGGAAACACATTTGAAGAAGCTTTAGCAAACTTGGAAAAAGTTTTAAAGAGATGTCAAGAAGCAAATCTTTCACTTAGTCATGAGAAATGTTTCATGATGTTTACTGAAGGTATTGTTTTGGGGCATCATATTTCAGGGGATGGGATTAGAGTTGATGAGTCAAAAGTTGAAGTCATCTCTAATTTATATATTCCAAGTTGTCAAAAAGATGTTAGGAGCTTTCTAGGATTTACAGGATATTATCGGAGGTTTATAGAAAACTTCACCAAGATAGCATCTCCACTCTTTAAATTGCTTACCAAAGACTGTGAATTCAAATGGAATTCTGATTGCCAGTTAGCCTTTGAGACCCTAAAAACAAAAATTTCTGAAGCACCTATTTTAAGGGGACCTAATTGGAAGTTACCTTTTCATATTTCAATAGACGCCTCAGATACAGCTCTAGGAGCAGTATTGGGACAAAAAGACCTAATTCCTTATGCCATCTACTATACCAGTAAAAATTTGACTCCTACAGAGTTAAACTATACTGTAACTGAAAAAGAGTTTTTAGCTGTTGTTCATGCTATAAACAAATTCAGACACTATATAACAGGCTATGAAACTTTTGTTCACACAGATCATTCTGCAATTAGATACTTAATGAACAAATCAATTACTAATGGCAGAGTTATAAGATGGTTATTACTTTTACAAGAATTCAACATTACCATTCTAGATAGGCCTGGAAAACAAAACACAGTAGCTGATTTCCTATCTAGACTCCAAAACATCAAAGATGACACTCTAGTTGAAGATCAATTTCCTGATGAATATCTTTTTGCAGTTTCTACTCAGACTCCTTGGTTTGCTGACATTGCTAATTATTTTAGTTTCAGGGAAATTTCCTTCAATAATGAATGCAAGAGATAAAAGGAAAATCATTTATGACAGTGCAAAATATTCATGGGTTGCTAATGAGTTGTACAGGACAGGTCCAGATTTTATCATTAGGAGATGTGTTCGGGAAGATGAGATGCCTGAGATTCTCAAAGCATGTCATGATGAACCTTGTGGCGGACACTTTTCTGATAAGAGGACAACCTATAAGATCCTTCATTTAGGATATTATTGTCCATCCTTGTTTAAAGATGCTAAAGAGTATGTCAAAAGGTGTGACAGTTGCCAAAGGGTAGGGAAACCTTCTCCTTCAGGTGAGATGCCATTACAACCTCAGGTACATATTGAACCTTTTGAAAAATGGGCTTTGGATTTTGTAGGGCCTATTAGTCCTCCATCAAGACAAAAGAGATATATATTAGTTTGCACTGATTATGTTACCAAATGGGTAGAGGCCAAGCCATTACTTTTTGCTACTGAAGCATCTGTAGTTAATTTTCTTTTTGAGGATATTTTTACTCGTTTTGGTGTCACAAGGGAAATTGTTACAGATCAAGGAGCTCAATTCACATCAAGGCTAGTGGAACAAATGATGGAGAGGTACAAAATTAGACACAGAAAATCTACTTCCTATCATCCACAAGAAAATGGTCAAGTGGATTCTACTAATAAGGTTATTGAAGGGATCCTAACAAAGACTGTCCATTTAAATAGAAAAGATTGGGTAGATAGGCTTCCTGAAGCTTTGTGGGCCTATAGAACTACATGGAGAAGCACAATAGGCCATACTCCTTATGAACTTGTTTATGGAAAGCAAGTTTTGTTTCCCATAGAGTTCCAAATTCAAAATTTCAAAATGGCAGTTCAGCTAGGACTTGATCTATCATAGGCACAAAAGCATAGATTGGAGCAGATTAATGAATTGGATGAGATCAGACAAGATGCAGTTCAGAAAACCAGTATAGTCCAACAACAGAGGTATAGATGGCATGACAAGTACATCAAGGAAAAGAAGTTCAAAGAAGGTGACTGGGCTCTCTTATTTGATTCAAAGTTCAAGGATTTTCAAGGTAAATTTCAAACACATTGGCTTGGGCCATATGAAATTGTGAGAATTTTTGACAATGGAGCAATAAAAATCAGGACAATAGATGAAGAAGAAGTTACTTTTCTTGTGAATGGTTATAGATTGAAGCTATATCACAAACCACTCTCAAGAGAAGAATTTGTCAAGAAGTTCCAGGAAAACAGTGATGTGAAGTTAATGAAGAAGAATCTTTCTTCTTCATCAACTTAATTGAATTTTCTAAAATCAGACATATTGAAAATAATAATAATAATAATAATAATAATAATAATAATAAAGTATAGATATGAAAACCAATCACTGATTGGCATGTTTATACAAAAATATAGAGTGAAAATCAAAATCTTTCTGACACTCTAACTTTTCTATTTTTATTTTTTTACAAGCAGCTGTTACAAAATCATAAGTGCAGATCCATTTCACTTATGATCCATCTCATTTCACTTCATTTCATTCCATACTTCATTCATTTCATTCCATTCATTCATACCATATCTTATTCCATTCATTCATTCACACTTCATCCATTTCACTTCATGGTCCACTTCATTTCCATTTCAGATCTTTAAGTACGATCTCCTTTCTGCAATTGAATAACACATAACAGAAATTGCAGGGCACTTTTTCACTCCATTTCATAAGTTGTGATTCATTCCACTCCATTATTCATTTCATTCATACTCCATCCTACCATATTTCATTATTCATTTCATACAAACTTTCATCATTCCAGCTTCAAACCATATTTCAAGTCCTCTATAGGTACATTCTACAATCAGTTGGACATTCTGCAGCTAGACAAACATTCTGTAGCCAGGAAGACATTCTGCAGCCAGAGAGCCTGAAAGCAATGGCTAGTAATCATTTGATTTCCAACAAAATGATCCTACATATCTATGAACAAGCAAAATCAAGAAGGTTATGAAGACTCAAAAAGTAATGATTTTTAGGGGAGAGCAAAGCATATGAAGATCACAAGAAAATCAAAGCAAGGGCAGAGGTATGAAGTGATTATAATGACATATCATGAAAAAATTTAGCGTAGTTTAGTTGTATATTATTCAAAAAAGTGTTTTAATTAATTTTGTTGATCTTGCCTAATAAATATCCCACAAAAACTTTGGATAAAACTTCTTCTATTCCACCACTTCAAAACCCATATCCGATCATCATTTCAAAATATAAACGGTTAAAGTGCTAAAGTGATTGGATTGGTCACGTCACTAAGCATTTAATGATGATTTCTAAATTCGTTACAAAATATCTCTGCGGTCTTTTCACTCATTGATTCGTTTTCTTCACCTCACCTCATTAATTCATTCTGTAACCACTCCATATCACTCTTTTCCGCAGCCAACTCTTAACCATTTCATTTTGTAAAACAGAGGTATCTCTGTAACAACCATTGTCACCGTGAAACAGAGGAAACATTTGGGGAGAAAAAACAACTTGTTAACGACCATTCTCACCGTGAGCAGAAGGCTGGTGAATTGAAGATTTAAGAAGAGTTATGGGCCTCATCGTGAGAACAAAACCAGTTGGCACTAAATACTTGGAAGGCTATCCCCAAATCCGAGAAATCTTACAACAAGCGGGATGGTTGCAATTCCTTGAAAAATTCAGTGGCTTCCACAAAGAAGTTACTAAAACTTTTGCAAGATCTTTTAATGGGGCCGAGGTTGAAGTTGGAGATATTAATTCACTGTCACAGAGGATTTTATTGCAGAAGCAACGGGACTTCCTAGATAAGGAGAAAGGTGGTTTAAGAACAGAGAATTCCATAACGAAGCATGGAAACAGATACTCAAGTCACCAGGTATGGATGTCACTGTTTTTAAAAAGGGTATCCCTAGTTCTGCATTAAAGAACAAATGGAGAAACATGTTGCTTATCCTACAAAAATTCATCACTTTTGAAGGTAGATATGGTACTTTCTATGTTTACCATATTAGGTTGATAATGCATTTCCTAGAAGAAGAACTTAATTTGCCCTGTTTCTTGCTTCAAAGTTTAAAGAAAATGACTTCAAGTGTTCAAAAGAGAATTCAATTTCTGGAGACAACCTTATACCACCATGGTTTAGTCAAGATTTTGATTGAACATCATTTGAGAAAAATAGGGGATAATTGGAAAGAATTCTTGGTGAGAAATCACTTTGAGGAACCAAAAGAACCTTCACCTGAACATCAACCTACAAAAAGAAGCAGAAGATGGAAATCCTCCAAAACTGAAACTGGTAAAACAATACAAGAAAGTAGTGAAGAAATGATCTCTGAAAAATTAGTTCAGATTAAGAAGCAGATTAAGAAAGAGAGGATCATAAGAAAAGTTGCCAGAGAAAAAGGAGAAGGGCCATCTCAATCGAGGAGGAGCCACAGACTGAGGGGGATACTAAAGAAAACAAAAGTTAAACAAACTGGAGTTATAAACATAGAAGACGAAGAAACACCTACTGAGGAGGATTTTGATGAAGAAGTTCCAGAAATTGATCCTGCACAGCAAGAAATTTACAACTATGTTGAAACATTGGAGAGAAAAGTTTCAGAGAGTAGAGACAGAACCCCTAGTCCTCCACTGTCCAAAATAGATGTGCTAAGAAGAGATAGGTACGAGCTGGAAGTACTTAATAGACATATCAGGACTGAGAATGATATTCTGAGGGAGCAAGTTAAACTAAAAACCAGTATGAACTCAACCCTGTCTCTACAAATGGACAAAGTGGAAAAGGCTAATGAAAAGTTGAAAAAGAGGAACAAAAAGTTAATCAGGGCACTTACCAATTTAAGGTTCAAGTTAGTCATCAGAAAGCCCAGAAGGCCTTTAACTACCAGACAAAGCAGAAGAAGAGGATTGGATGTTCTTGCAGAGGTCTCTGAGTTCATGGAATAGTTGCATGAGGACATGCAAGAATCTAGCAGTGGGGGTATGTTGAGCTCCAAGAATGTTCTTTCTTCCACCACATTCCACTCCATTTATTTTGTCCATTATTAATCCCAGGTTCAAATGATCAATGAAATTAGTTAAAATTTCTTTAAGAATGAATATTATGACTAACTTGCTATGTTTTTATGATTTCGTCATTATAGTGTTTTTTGAACTAGGACTAGCTATAGAATGCAGACATTTTGTAGCTAGTTGCCAATTCTATAGCCGTCTTCATGTTTAAGCAGGTTCAAGATGTCCTCTCAGAGAAAACCACTCATGGTCATATTCCACATCACGCCTTTAGCATTTGTTTCTCTCCATGAAGATTGAACGGAATTTTGTACGTGGTTATGCACGTGAGAACTCAAACAAGGAGATAGACTCCTAATAGGACAAGGACAGTCCAGATGTCCTTTTTCATATTACAATGCCACCTTTAGAGTTCTAGTTTGATTTTAATATGGAAAGACAGTAATCCCTGTATTATCTCAAGTTCTATTATGTAAATTTGCTATAAATGTAGCTCGGGAAACCGAGAGACAAGGTTAGATTTTTGTTAGATTTTATGGTCGACTGCTAGATCTTTGAAGTCCAAGAATACTCTGTTTTGAAGTGATTCCACTTTAATGAAAGAAGCAGCATTTCCTTGAACGCGTTGAGTCGATCTTGAACTATATTTCGTGCTACTCTGGTGGTAGAGGGCCCCTGCCTCCTGAGCGGCCTTGTTTATACAGTAGATAAGTATTTTAGTCTTGTTCTTATTTCTAGTTTAGGCAAGTTTCTGAAGTTTATGTTCATACTTGTTTTCGTTAATTATCACAGTTGGACTTACTCTAATAAGCTCTTCCAAAATATCATTATGATGAATAAGGCATAGCTGTGGTATTGTAGGTTTTTTTTTATTGTATTTTCTTTCGTTAATTATCACAGTTGGACTTACTCTAATAAGCTCTTCCAAAATATCATTATGATGAATAAGGCATAACTTTGGTATTGTAGGTTTTAGTTGCTAGTTTACACTAAGTGGCATAGCTAATCTTACTCTTACAAAGCTCTTCCAAAATATCATAACAATGAGTAAGAAGTAGCTGTGGTGTCTTAGATTTTAGTTGTATTTGCTTTCAGACTTGTGTTTATGTTCAATTGCTTTGAATAATACAGCCATACTTGTTCTCACAAACTATTCCAAAATATCATTCATACTGAACAAGATGGGCTGTAGAATTCCTTAGGTTAGTTGCATGTTAACTTAGTTATAGCACTCCAAAGGTAGAATGCATGTGATTCAGCTCTGTCATTTCATTTCCAGTTTGATAATGGCTTTTCAGTCTAACATTTTTCACTGTACTTCAAATAGACTAGTGGCACTCTAGTTTAGTTTTAGCTCGCTGTATTAGCACTCCAGTTTAGTTGCTATCCATTGCATTTTTAAATTATATTAGTTGTTAAATTTAAATACCATGGTCTTCATTATTTACAAAACTTCTTTTGTTCCAACCTCATATTAATACATAATCATTTGGACAGGAGTTGGTATCAGTCTAAGACCTAGAGTATTTTGCAACCTTTTTACCATTTCACAAACAAGCCTTTTCTCAAAAGACCATTCTAAAAAAGAAATATATAACTTCTGAGTGAGGCCTAGTGGTGTTAAATTGAGTTGCATAACAGATTTAGAAGCTAGTATAGAATAGAAATCTTATGATGCTACAAATGTTCTTTTCCAAATATATTCCAATAGATTTTCAAACATGGATGAGATGTTGTAACATAGTAAGTTGATTGTTTGATTGTTTAGTTAGGAGAACTTCATTTACACTTAGCTTGCCCATTTCTCAAGCTCTTCCAAAACATCGTTAATGAATGAATTGGACAAGTTTAAGCTCATGTTGTAATTTATTTCCTTGAAGTCATTATCAAGCTTTGTATTTGTTGTTTGCTAGCCATAGTTAGGCTTTGTTCTTTTTTAGTATTTGCATTTGTCATTTGCCATCCATAATTTAGGCTTCACTCTGTTTTTAACCAATAGCTTCTTCTCACCAGCATTTAGTTCTTTCCTTTGTGAACATAAAACCATAAAAAAAAAAACCAAAAACATCATAAAAACACTAAACACAACGTAGTGAGAAACAAATACCTAGGCACATATAGTGCACCACACTTCAGCAGTTTACCAACCCTGGTTGACAATTAATGAACTCAATTTAGGAGACTAGGTTGAGCACAAACAAGAGGGTTAGCGCATATTAGTAGCAAAGGAAGCTTCAACATCGAGGTGCATCCAGACTGACCAATATGTCAATGTTTGGGATTTTTTTTAATTTCTTAACTCTCAGCAATGAAGTTGCAGTGCAACAATTAGCAGTGGTAGTGCTATGGGCATCATGATGCAACATTTTGAGAGGGAGTTGTAGTACAGATGCAACAGTGATAGTGGCAGAGTCATGGGAAGTAGTACAAATTGTAGCAGCGTAGTGGATGAGGTGCAGTAGATCGAGCATCAACATCATAGAGGACCAATGTCGTGGATCAGGGTGATGCTTATGGTGAGAAGTATTGCTAGAGCACATTCCTCGCTAAGAGAGAGTGTTAATTTTTGGGCAACATCGGATGTGCTCTAGCTTCGAAATTTTGTGGAGGGGCTAAAACACATGAGATATCTAAGACCCAAAATTTTTTTGGAGAAATTCCACCCAGAGTGAAATTTATTCAAATAATTAATTATTTTTAATGGAGCCTAAGTTAAAACTTAGGGAATTAAAATAATTAAATTGAATTAATTTAACATATGGGTGAGAAGCTTCTAAGTGACGAGGATCAAGTCTAATTAAATATTAGCTGTTGATTAAGGATTATATCATGGTCATTGATTCATCAACTGGAAAAGTATAAAGGAAATCTTGAGGGTCTATTGGAGAACACATACACGAAGAGCTGCAAACTTGAGAAAAGTAGAAATTATGGGGCGTGGTTTGCTGAGAATTCCTGAGTGAGCTTGCAGTGCAGAGAGGGGCAGTTCGGCAATGGGAATTCATTCCAAGGTCGAGAATACAATTGTAGAGAGGCAGAGTACTAATAGGAGAGACAACGCAGCACCAGAGAGGGTGATGCATGCCCATAAGGGTGACGCAGTCACTGAAGAGGCAACGCTAGGGTTTATCTAGAGCAGATCGGGTAGAAATTTAGCAGATCAATTTCTGAGCCATGAAGGCTCACGAGGAGGGTGACACAACTCCTGGAGGAGGTGACACAGTCTCATCGCAGAGCTTGCTGCAACCATCGTTGCACGACGCTGGGGAAAACACAATCGCATGTATGGTTTCTTCATTTAGTTGTTGGATCAACCAATATATCTGTCTTCGGATAGAGGTACTTCTGTCAGGTGAGTTAGATTTGGCACCCTAGATTGTATTCATAAATCTGATTAATAATAAAATCCTCATATCTGTTGCACCATTTTTCCCACATTGGGTTTTTCAGGGGACATTAGTCCAAAAATAAGTGTGTCCTTTGTGTGATTGTCTCATTTATTTTTCAGCACTTGATCTGTATATTGGTGTAGGCTGCTTATTATTTGCGTTAATATTCTACTAAAGTATTCAAAGCATAACTTGTTAAATGGAAAATACAAGTAGGTAATGTAAATCAGTTAATAGAAATAGGATTTATGTTTGTAAGATTCTAAATTTTTCACAATAGTTTTTCAAGGGCTTTTCCTTTAGCATCTGGCAACCAATAATGTACTT
This sequence comes from Pinus albicaulis, assembly GCA_034641835.2. Lineage (NCBI taxonomy): Eukaryota > Viridiplantae > Streptophyta > Pinopsida > Pinales > Pinaceae > Pinus > Pinus albicaulis. The sequence continues at coordinate 113,553,190 of CM076570.1, forward strand.
AAGAGGAACCCTTTCCCTGACCTTTGACACACAGATTATATATATATATATACACACAAGCTGACTCGAGCTATCCCTACTAAGCTTGAACTACTTCGGCCCAACTCATCTAGCTAATGCTTGACTGAACTATGTTCATCATTCATAAATAAATAAATAAATATACAAATACACACATACACACACACATGCGTAGATATATGTATATCCGAGATATCTCTCTAAAGCCTAATAATATTTAAACATGGCTTAAATAATATTTCCTTTCAAGTATATAGCACAACACTAGGGATTTACCAGTCATTTTCATTATGGCCCTTTTGATAAATTTCGATATCATCACAACTTACCAAGCTGTTGGTCACTTTAATTGTTTTAACAATTCAAGTGCTACATAAATTGTCAACCCAGGAAGGTCTGTTTATTCCAAAGGCAATCACACACTATATATGCTCAATTTCAAAAGCAAAGAAATGTTATAGTATTAATCACACTGACCACACCTTACTTTAACAAAGCTAAATCCTACTTGTGTTATAGCAAATACAATCCTTCTATTGCAGACTTTCATTAAAAGAATCGTAGAAAAGATAATGAAAGGAAATCATTCTGCAGAAAGGAAGATCAATTAAACTATAACAGAGAACAGGACCCTATTCCTCCAAGTAGGAATCTTCAGCACATGTTTCCTAATATCAAACTGTCACACACTCATTCCATAAACATATTTCTGAGTAAAGTAACTCACAGCTTCTCAAGAATGAATTGCATAAAACCAATGCAGTAAATAACGAAAACAGAGCTCTAACAATAAACACGAGATTTCAGAATTGCATAAGTAACTTCAGCAAATAGGGTTTAATAAAGGTGCCAATAACATAAACAGTTAACAAACTACAGGAACAAATGGGTGAATCTTGTGATGAAGGCGGGCCCTTTCCTTCTCACAAGATTCCCCAGAGAAAGGAGTTAAATGGAAGTGCTCAAAACAAACTTTTATTCATCTGTCAAAAAACAACATATTACAATAGAGTCGTGCTCCTTCTCTGTTCAGGAAAAATGAACCTCCCGCAGTCTCTAACCCCCCTTCTAATGCTGATGTCTCCTCTTTTTAAAGAGGAGACATCTATTACAGTTACATCATAGAAATTTTGTTTTTATCCAAATCTGATCTTCTGTTCTTCCATAGCAGAATGTTGTTACGATGGATACAAGAATACTGGCTTCAGAATGGTCCGTGTAACAGCTTCCCTTACTTGTCTTTTTCTTGTTGCCGTCATACTTGAAATACACCTTCAAAATCGCAAATCACAGGCTGTTTCAGCAACAGGATTTGTGTGCCTGTTGACTGTTTCAGCAACGCAATCTTCAAAATAGATTATCTGCGGTCTTTAAACTGTCTCAAAAACTATATAACTTCGATTAATGATTAATTATAAAAGTAATTTAGAATTATATGAAAAACAAATTAAACATATAGTAAAGAGAAGAACATTATATACCTTTGGGAAAAATGGATGGAAGTGATAATGTAAGCTTTAATTATGGACTAGAAAGAGTAAAGTGGTGACAAAATATGTAGTCAAAATGGTACATTATGAGGTCCTAACATCCCCCCAAATTGAAAGGGTTGCATGTCCTCAGGCAAATTTTAGTCAGAGTCAGAGTCTGGATATTGACTTTTTGCATGCAAATTACTCAAGCAATAACTATGGAAGGTGGTATTTGTTAAAGGTCTGAATCCCTGGTTACTTTGCAATTTCTGCCATGCTGCTGCTTCATCCCTGTTAGCCAATCTGTAATGAGCCTGATATTGTTCTGCTGGCATCCATAAAATAGGAAAGTGAAAATGATAGCCTATCCAATTCTCAGCACATTTCTGAACACTGTTGTAGTTTGGTACTCTAGACAGTGCAGTTTCAAGGTTAATAGGGTAAAGGTATTATACTCTTGTCTCTCCTTAGAGGATTGCTGCCACAACATGTTGTTTTCCCTCAGAGCAGCAGTTTCTTTGGCCCTGATAAACTAGTGACACTCTTGGAGTACTGAGGCTTGCAATCGCTGTATATGTCTAATCATTCCTGGCTTCTGCAAAAACTGATGACATTCTGCCACAAAAATGGCTGAGTTTCGAGGTTTTGGCCTTATCCAGAGAAGGCAATTATCCTCATTGTGCCTATTTGCAAGAAAAGCGGTTTTCCATGTGATTTGATTGGCAAGAAAGAAAACAAATGCCCTAATCTGTACATCACCAACAATAGGATTAAGATTGATCTCTTTGTTTTCAGGCATAGCCTCATTATGAAGATACAACTCACATAATAGATGTTGATCACTAGTGGAAGCCTCTGCAAATGTTTTGACAAACTTCTCAGCTGTGAGCAGCTCATGAGGTCTTCCATCCTTAACTGCTTTCAACTGGAAATAAACAAGACATTCTGAAAGAAACAAAGAATAGTTAAAAGATGGTTTCCTGGTGGCTAACAGTTTTTGTACTAGTTGAAACATTAGGAGCAGTTTATCTTTTAATTCTTTATTCTCTTTCTTGGAATCTCTAAGTTGCTGAAGTGTCTGCTCCCAGTTATCCCAATTGGAATACATATGATTTTTCCAGGTCAATTTATGCTGTTGTAAAAATTTTTCTTGATCAATAGCATACTGCCTCTTCCAGTTATTCATTATTTCCAATTCTTTCCATGGTGGAGTTTGTGTTTCGGAATTATAAGTAATGGGCTAAGGCATAGTCTGAGTAGCAGAATCAATTAATATAGGGCAGGATACTTGTACCTTAGTTTCTTTCTCCAAAGTTTTTGAAGGACCTATTGGTTCTTGTGTAACAGTAGGGCATTCTTCCTTAACTGCAGATGATGTGGATGCTCCAGTCATTGGAACTTTAACTATCTTGTATCCTGCCTGTTGATAGATGTTTCCACACTAATGACACATGCATTCTTTATAGGGATCGTTCTCTGTATGTTTTTCTTGCATGGATGTTGTATGGGCCAAGGTATAAAGATTTAGTTCCTTGTCAAAGGCTTCCCTTGCCATTACCAATTCTTTCTTGTAGGCTTCTAATTCTGACTTTAGAAATTCATTTTCCTCTAAAAGAGAGGCCATGGTGACTGGACCATGTGTATCGGTTGCTTTTTCTGAAGTTGATTGTTGTTCTTCAGCTGTAGCTAGTTCTTGTGTTACATCTATAGCTGGTTTCCTTGTAGTAGCATCTTGGATGTTTAACTTTTTCATGTTAGCAGCTGGTTCTTGTGTTTTAGCTGCTGAGTGAGTAGCTGGTTTTTGTGGAGCAGCTACTGGTTGTGTAGAAAATGATGTCATATTACCCTGGGCATGTGGTTCTTGTGGAGCAGTGCCACAGGACGAGACATGTAATGATTCCAGGATTTGGAAAGGTGGTGATGGCTGGAGTTTTAGCAAAATGGTTGTAGGGTTAGGGGTAATGTGAATGGTTTCAGATTCAATGGTTGTTTTCATTTTTCTCCTAGGTAGGAAAGCAGAAAAAGCAGTAGCTTGCTTTTTCTTTTTATAAGAATATTTTTTCCTAGGAGAAAGGCTATTGGAGGAGGTGGTTGCTTTAGATGCAGCCCTTGTTTGCCTTTTTGATATAGAGGCGGTTGTAGTTTGCCTCTTTCTTTTATGAATAGGGGGAGATGGTGGTGTTTCAGCCTGAGATTCATCACTAGGGATGTGAACGGTAGGATGGGATGACTCTGCTAAATGAGAGGGGCTTGAAGACAGGTCAACTGGATTGACTAGTTCTGAGGATGGGATCGATGGAGGATCTAGGATATTCTCCAATTGCTGCTCGTAGGAACTTTCAACGATTTCTTGGGGGTTTTCAGCTTCTTGGGGAATTTCGAGAGCTTGCTCGGGCGGTAAAGGTAAGTTGTTTAAAGGGAGGTTTTGTTGAGCAAAGCCCCTCTGGATCAATATTTGACAAAGACGATGATGAGTAAGGGAAATTAGTGGAAATTTTACCCGTCTACAGTAATATGACATATTTCTAATACATCCAAGAAAATAATAAGGAATATTTACTAGTCTACCAAGTCGTAAGTGGCTCATTAAAACAAAGTCGTGCTGATAAACTACCTGATAGCGACCCTCGCAAGTTAAATAATGCTTGACAAATTCAGCTACCTTTGGCCATGGAGGAGGTAATGAGTGCAGTCCTACGCCACGACCTTTAATCTCAACATGTTCTCTTGGAAGAAGGAAGTCCTGTTGCGCCTTTAGGATGATGTGCTTCTGACTAAACCACCGAGCACCTGTGACTGGCAAACCCCAGACTTGCGCTATGTTGTCCTCTGAAACCGGAATTCAGACCCTCTGAACTGTAGAATGGTCCTCCTGAAGGTTCTGTACAAATTCCAAGACCTGCTGAGGGTCGAATTCTTGAAGTATTTCAAAATATGCCACCCATCCTGCCTGTTGGAAGATCTGATAAGCATCCGAAAAAAATTCAAGGAGAGCTATTGAGCCGGGCTCATGTCCAATGGCCAGTCCTCCCATAGTTACTAGCTTAGGTAAAATGCAGAGGCAGAGAGCAGAATTACCAGGCTTTGAACAAATTAATCGTTGTGACTGAGAACATGGAGTATCGGTAAAGGGCTGAAATAATGGGTGTAAAGAGTGACGGTAGTTTGCATGCTGTGAAATGATGGTTTGTAATTTCGAAGTCCCCCCCCATGTATGGTGAAATGATGTTTTTGAGTGTGCATAGATTATAGTCATAATGAGCAAAATCTTCTCTTTAAACTATCATTTAATTGTATTACATAAAATTCACATACCTTATATTTACCTTTTCTTTGTGATTCGAAATATATAGTGCGTGTTTATGATAGCTTGATATTGATGGAAAAACTTTAGAATTCTCTGAAATGTAAGGAGGATCATATTAGAGTTTGCTTAATCATAAGAGAGAGGTAGTGAATGGACAATATTCACACAAGGAGTATGAAGAATAAAAGTGAAGGACTGAAGAAGTTGCATAATGATGTTTTTAGGGAAAAGAAATGGTGTTTTAGTAACGGAAAGATAAATGACATGCTACTGAAAGTGGTGTTTCAACAATGGAAAAATAAGGGAAATGTTGCTAAAAAGTAATGATTTAGCAACGGGAAAATAGGGGAAGTATTTGCTGAGGAATGATATTTCAGCAGTAAGGAATAGAGAAAATACTTGCTGGAGAATGGTGTTTCAGCAGTGGGTAAAATGGGAAAAATAGGAAAATGATATGAAAAGGGAAAGAAAGAATGAGGGAATAAGTGATGAAATGTTTCTGGGAGATGAGGAAATGAATTTAAATAAGGGAAGCAAAGCTTCTCAGATTGAAGCTTAGATCTTCTTGTGATGAAAGTTTCCTCCTTGGTAAATTCTTCCTTAATCTACAAAATAAAATTGTAACATGCCAACCCTTGACAGGGATTATTAGTTTTAAGAAATCTAATCTAATACTAAAAATGTAGTGCAGAAAACAATTAAATGCTGTGAGGAGCAGAAGACTCCCCTAGAGAAAGATAATGTGCATCTGTCATGCAAGTGGCCTTAAATTCTTCTTTAGAAATAGGGCACTGGTACAAACGAAGCCTATGACCATTTATTAGTAGAGGTGTTTTAGAATTATCAATTGTTAAAAGTCTTACTGTTCCATTGGGAAAAACAACATCTACTTCATAAGGTCCCAACCATCTTGTACGTAGCTTGCCTTGAAAGTTCTCAAACTGAGAATCATACAATAAGGCCCAATTACCTTTTGGAACTGCTTATGCTTGATGGTTTTATCATGCCACTTTGTTCTTTGTTGTTGGATCATGGTTGTCTAATGAATGGCATCTAATCTCTTTTCGTCCAGTTCAAGAAGTTGTTGCAACTTGGCTGTCTGCACATCAGTCAAATCAAGGTTAACAACTAAAGCAGTTCTTAAATTTTTAATTTCAAATTCCACAGGAAAAACAACACTTTTACCATAAACCAATTCATAGGGAGAAAATCTTGTAGTATTTCTCTAGGTAGTTCTATAAGCCCATAGTGCTTCAGGGAGCTTTTGAGACCAATCCTTCCAGTTATCCTTCACTGTTTTGGTTAGAATGGCTTATATTACTTTATTTGTACTTTCCACCTGTCCATTGGCATGGGGGTGGTATGGTGTAGTCATTCTATGATAAATATGATATTTCTAAAGGGTAGATTTGAAACCATGAGAATTGAAAGGAGGTCCTCCATCTGTAACTAGCTCTCTAGGGATTCCAAATCTAACAAAGATTTCTTCAAATAAGAAAGCTAGGACAACTTCTTCATTAGCTCTAAGAAGTTCTTTGGCCTCCACGCATTTGGTCATATAATCTGTACAAACTAATATATAAATCCTTTGATTGGATGGAGGATTAATGGGTCCTATAAAATATAAGGCCCATCTTTCAAATGGTTCAATTATTACTTGGGGGTTTAATGTCATTTCATCTCTATGATTAGGTTGACCCATTCTCTGACAACTATCACAAGCCCGCACATATTTCTTTGCATCCTTAAAAAGTGAGGGAAAATAGTGACCCATCCTCAGAATTTTATGTGTCGTTCTTTTATCAGCAAAATGCCCTCCACAAGGGCCATCATGACAATATTTTAGTATGGCATACACCTCATCCTCTCTAATGCATCTTCAAATTTCATGATCAAATCCTATGTAGAAAAGACACCCACTTATCCAGCTATACCTGGCAATTTGTTGAATAATTTTTCTCTTTTCTCTATGTGACAGGTGTGATGGTAACTTTCCTGCATCCAGATAATTGGCAATGTCTACGTACCAAGGTGAGTGAGCAGATACTGCAAATAAATACTCATTAGGAAAGGAATCATCTACTGGAATATTATTATCAGTTTTGTTGTGGAGGTAAATCCCCTCTGCGGACAGAGGCGATCCCTACTAGCCCAGACCGGGTCTAGCAAAAATTTTTCACGCTATAGTGCAGGTTCCTAATTACTGATAAACCAACTAGCGATGAAGGCTTACCTGGAATCCAACGCTGTCACTTGTAGAGAAGGTAGCGCTCCTATTCCTTAGCTCTGGCAGATCACAATCCTCACGATCTCCATGATCGGACACCTACACACGCAAGAAACAAAACAAACACAAGCATAAAATCCAATGCAGACAACTATATGTCAGTCAGAGAAGACATAACTCATGATCATCATCAAGAACAAGAGTGGAACCATAACCAATAGTCGCTTATCATTAATTAATCAAAAGAAGAATACAACCATGGTTCTGACGCTGAATTCTCCTTTGGTGGGTCGCCAGCAGAACACGTCTCGAAAGCCTGTCAAGGATGGGACAAACCTCTCTCTTCGGATCTTGACAATAGTCTCCTTGCTTAGATTCGGCCTTAAGGGAATTATGGAGGCTCTTGCAGCATAAGGCTCTTGGGAATTTGGGAACTTGAAGACTAGCTTGCAATGGAAATGGACAAGATTTTATAGATGGAGGAAGGGGAGTTGGGATCCCTATAATCATGGGATTGGCCCTATCCTCAAGGAAGCTTCCATGAGAGGTGGCAAACCACTTCCTCTACATGGAAATCCGGAGCCAAACCTCCCAACTCAAGATAGATACCAGTTCATGAATTGGTTAGGATGAAACTTTCGCCATTTATTTTTAAAAAACACTCCTTAAATTGGCTGGCACGAGTGCGACTCTGGGACAGAGCGCCAATTGGCGCGACCTCTTTGAAGGATTTTCCCCATTGGCGCGGGTACTGAACTGTCTGCCCGCGCCAATGCAAAAAGGGCCATTTTTAGGGTTTTTCACAAGGAGATGTCTTCAGGGCAATGAAAGCTCTTGTTCAGAGGGATGTCACAAAAGTGGTTTCAAGCCATGTTACTGCTCAAAGGTCACGGAATGAGACCTCCAATGTGTGGGATGGGGATTGCAGGGATGGTGACAAATTACTGTGTAACAGATGCCCCCTAAAGCATGAGGCCCGAGAGAGAGAGAGGGGTGAAATGCTTTACGAGAACGTGTCCAACTGAAAACACCGCCGTCGGAAAACCTGCGTAGAGAAGTACAAATGATATCTCAGATACATGATATATATGCGGTATGGGCGCATCCATCCATAACAGAGTATACAATAATCCAGATCCAAGGCATGGGTGCAGCCATCCAGTGAGGATCGATAAATAGACTCAGGTATGGTCGCAGCCATCCAGTAAGTGAGTCATGTAATCAATCATAATAATCCACAAAATCACAGCCTGGATTACAACAGACACAATCCAGGGTCTTGCGCTCCATCTTGACCCGAATACAGTACAAGTCCAAGCATGTGAATAAATGGGCTGAAGTCGAACATGCAAGAACATCATCTGATTACCAGCCAATGATGAAAGCTGTTAACAGACGCGAGAGGTACCACCATTAATGCCAATGGTCCTCAAGGTACTACAGGTACAATCTACGGCATGTGAATCAATGAGCTGGCGTCGAACACCCGTAGAATCACTCGATCAGAGGCCAATGATGAAAACCTCGCGTCAAATGCGAAGAACCTGCCATATAGGCATGCAGGCTCCAAGGTACCAGAAGGGAGTCTCTAGATCAGCTTCTTGGATGATGAGATGAAGTCGACAGGAAGTGACCTTGATCGAAGGTGGGCCATAATGTTTCCCACATCATCGACACGAGACAGAGAAACATAATGTTTTTTGTGAATTAGGATCATATGAGAATCAGAGGGACGTTGATACTTGCAGAGGTCAACTTCTCTTGAACATATAAACGACACGACAGTGAGTTTTGCAGCATTTGACATCAAAAGATCAGAGGTCATGATGACGAGGCAAAGAGCAAATGAGAGGTCAAAATGGATCACCCAAACCCACGGAGGCAAGTGAAAAACGAGATGAGATGTCCCCAACCCGACATGAATGCAGACAAGTGCCATGTTCAAGAGCGACATACTGCCGACACGACAATGATATTGGTTCCATTTTTCCCCACCATTTCTAGTGAGTACCTCTTTATTTTTACACAAGCTTGAAGAGGATACCATGTGCTTGTCATATAAATCCGTCCTTCGGACGAATCCATCCTAGTACATTTAACGAGCCCTAGGAAGGAGCGACTCGAATACCATCATCACGACTAAATCCAATGTCATGAGGGTTTAATGAGTCTGACAAAGGAAGAACTCAGCGTCTTTTCATGTTTAGAGAGTTTGAAAGGACAGCGGAAAAGTAAACTCCAACGGTCCCTTTTCGTAAATAGTTCCTCACATCCGAAAAGGTAGAAAACTATGTTTGAGGAAACCTCCTAGTCGCGATAAGCTAGGGTATTCCTTTTTTGTAAATAATCTATCCCAGCCTGAAAAAGGGGTAAACGTATACTGGGTAGATTTCGTTTTGTGTCCACTTTAATGAGATCGAAACGACAAGGGACTCGGCAATATTTTCATGTTTAGAGAGTCAGAAAAGAGCTGAAAGATGACTCCTCCTGGAGGAACGAGTGGTATAAATGGTAGCAACTGGTTCCAGTAATGGTGGAACTGCTCAAAACAAGATAAAGGTCAAGAGGCTGGCTAACAAGACCACTCATTGCAGTGGTTCCTCAAGAACGGGTAAAACAACCAAGTGAAGGCATATGATCAGCCAAGCAGATAGTGACAATGGAGTGAGAAAACCAAGGCTCATGTAGCAAAACAGGCTGATAAAATGGAAATCACAAGAGGTAAAATGGGAATGGTTTCATTTTTACACAAGCTTGAAATAAAAAAAAACTTTGCTTGAAGTTGGTTTCATTTTTACACAAGCTTGAAACAAAGATAAACTATGCTTGAAACCGGTTTCATTTTTACACAAGCTTGAAACAGAAACAAACTATGCTTGAAAAAGTAAGCATGCCCCCCAACATGGTGACTCAATTTGAGGTACATGCCCCCCAAGATTCAGTCCATATGAAAGGCAGATGGAGTGAAGGTTCAAGTTACGAGATCAAGAGAAAGTCTTGACTGGGAGTTTACGAGATCTAAACAAAGACTCGAATTGAACGGGAACGTGTTTCATTGTTTTAACGAGGTTGACACATTAAAGGAACTATCCTCGTGAGACCTTGTTTCATTTTTTAAGGAGCTTGACACAAGAAAACGAACTGTGCTCCGAGTAGACCCAGTTTCATTTTTTTTAAGGAGCTTGACACAGGAAAAGAACCATGCTCCGACAGACCTTGTTTCATTTTTTAAGGAGCTTGACACAGGAAAAGAACCATGCTCCACCAGACCTTGTTTCATTTTTTAAGGAGCTTGACACAAGAAAATGAACTGTGCTCTGATAGACCTTGTTTCATTTTTTAAGGAGCTTGACACAGGAAAAGAACCATGCTCCGCCATGTTAGCGCTCAAATCTACCTCAGGCTGAAATGAGATAAAACTCAAGGCTACATCAAACCACGCTTAGCCTCGTAGCTAGCCCTACGAGGACAGGAGAGGGCTCTCTCCGTCAATCTCGATAAAATGAGCAATAGGGTGCGAGATGACTCTGGAATGGAAACTGATTTTAGGCTAGTAAATGGATAGGGGAGTTTGTTTTAAATTTTTGGGTTTTCGTTGGAGAAATGGGAAAAACAAATTTTGGGTCCGGGGATAAGGTTAGACCTTTGCAGATTTCGAGTTGGGGCGAGGTAGGTGAATGTCTTGATGCTTTTGATTAGATATACGGACAGATTAGACCGACGAGGAGCTGAAGAGGGCAAAGAAGAACTTGGATCCTCTCCAAACAGTCGAAAACATATAGAACTAAATGAATTCAAAGGCAGAGCACGGTAAACAATGGATTCAACCTCATCTACTCATTCAATTTAGTTCAAAAGCATATGAAAGGAATGGCATACATTAAACATGAAGAACTTACAGTAAACAGAGAGAAAACACCATCAAGAACAAAACACCACAAGGATCCCAACAAGTTCCGCAAAACCTCTGATCTTTCCTTAGCCAAAATATGAAAAAATATGTACAATGGTGCCAAAAGTCTCCCAAGAGTCCAACCTCTCCAACCTCTGAAAATGATTGATAAATTACATCATATAGATCACTCTAACCCCTTCCCATGCCTCTAGGGGTCGAATTCCTTCTTCAGGGATCAGTTTCAACAAATTCTAAACAAGGAACTAGAATCTAGGCATCTAAACAACTTGCCTCTAAAAAAGTGGAAACTGATTCATTTACATGATTTTCACTTTTTTGAGAGTGAATCTTCTAGAATAGGTAAAAATGAACCAAAGTTACATGAAAAACATAAATTTACATCATAATAACTAAAAAATTTCATCCCCAAGCAAAACTGGTCCAAACTGGCCGAAAATCTGAGATGGAAGTTGAAAATTCAGCCAAAAATTTAAGTGGGTCGCATGCCTGAGCCAAGTGGGTCACATGCCTTTCAGCCCGATTTTGAAGTACTTCCCGGCATCCAAATTGAGCTCATGATAGCTCGTTGGAAACCCCTGGATGTTGGCTATCCAACCCAAGTGGAATTTCCCAATTTGGAGCTCATTTGACCCTCCAAAACTTCTTTCTCCCAAAAGTACTTCCTGCTGGTGCAAAAGGTGGCAGCAAGGTGGTTTTTATGGTGTTTTTTAGCTTTTTGACCATCCAGAATCTGATGAAATGCTTTGGAAATGCCTGAGGATGCATAACTTATCATGAAAAATCCAAAAATGCAAAGATTTCCTTCAGCAAGTGTCCCAAAAAAAAGTGAGCATATGAGTGCGAGACCCACTTAACTGAAAAACCTGTTTTTAGACCAAAAAATTTCAAAATGACAAAATTTTCTCCGAATTTGCTCAAATTCGGAGCGAAGATCCTCCATCATGTATCTTGCCCAGTCAATGAAGCCTCGGCCAAAATCCGAAGTGGATCAGGCCTTTTCCGCCGTTTTAGTGCTTCGCTCAACCTCCTCTTCAGAATCTTCATTCTTGCTTTGCAGACATGCATGCGAGCCCAATAATGTCCTTTCATGTGACGAAGCATGTCTTTGTCTCTATCATGATCCTGTGAATGTACCTACGCTGATGAAGAAGGCGAGACCCCTTCCACGCCATGTGGAGATAGTACTCGCGCTGCTGATGAAGTCAACGAGACCCCTTCCACCCCGGGTGGAGATAGTACTCGTCGTGATGCTGAAACAAAGCTCTGTGGCTTCTCTGATATGTTACCACTACTGGTGCACTGCTATGCTCCATCTCAGTACATCAACCTCAACGATTGAGTCACTGTCCAACTCCTTCTCATACTCTGACTTCTGTCTCTGACATGGCTTTGAACAAGATATTTGCAATATGTATATATTGATATAGATGCAGTGATGTCAAAGTTTCAATGCATTCTCAAAACCCAAATATATTGCATATGTACCAAAGCATCATAGGAAACACACAATGGTAATAGCTCTGTTTAGGTGGATTGGGATAAAAGAACAGTCTCTGTTTTGATTACAAGTGGATCTTGACAAATGAGTACCAAGTGCAAAATGTGGGGTGCAGCCTTTAAAATACCGGATAAAATTTGTCAAAGGGAACAATGAGTAGAAGACTGTGTTTGTCAATGGGAAGTGAGACACAATGTGACAATGATCACAGTGAAACAAAAAGCCATAACAATGGTAAAATAATGATGATGACAACAGTGGTAGAATGAGTGTGAGGGCAGTGAGACTTTGACAATATATGCAGAGGTATATATATCAACCATACAAGGTGGGAAAACCTTCACAAAACCATCCATATGTATTTAAAACCCTAAGGAATAAATCTGCCATGAATATAGGGTTTCACCTCTCTATTTCAAATAAATCAATTTTCCCACTTCAAGACATCACAACCATATTTAAAATCTACTGAGCAATGATTTAAAACCTGTTTGGAAGCAGCTGGAGTCGATTCAACACGAAACTGGGCGCAAAACATGAATTTTCTGGGCTCTGTTTTTAAGTGGGTCGCAACCACTCAAGTGGGTCGCACCCCTCAAGTGGGTCGCAACCACTCAATTTTACACTGGCTGAAACGGTCAAGTGGGTCGCAACCCTCAAGTGGGTCGCAACCACTCAAGTGGGTCTCATGCACTTTATCACATAGTGCATTTTGCAGGAGGATTTTGGAGGCCTTCCCGGTGTCCAAATCGGGCGTGTGATAGCTCGTTGGAAAGCTCTTGGAGTCTAATTTCCAACACAAATATAATTATGCAATTTGGATTTCATTTACCCTGTCAAAAATCAAATCTCCCAATACTAGTCAAAATGAGCAGAATGAGGCTGCCTCAAGGCAGAGCGCTGTTGCAGTCAACTTTTGAAGGTCTTCCTCAACTCCAAATTGAGCTCATGATAGCTCATTGGAAATATATTTTTGTCTAGTTATCATTTGACTCATCATGAAAGTCATTTGGCCAACCATGCTAGGAGAAAACTTGATTTTCCCAAGGTCACTTCAGAGGTGCATTCAATTCTCCTGAGGCAACGGTATTTTTGACATTTCTCTAAAACCATGATACCTGTGTAAAAAGTGAAGGAGGTTTTTCTTCCTTGGAATGTTGTGGACAAAAACCTCTCTCAGTTTCCCAAATTTCATCTTTTATTGCTCTGAAACATCTTTTGAGTGAAACCGATCCCGATGTGTGGAACAAGGGATTTTGTCGAAATGAAGCGAAATGAAGGGGATAGGGGGCTTCTAAATTCTTGGGGAAATTTTGGGAAGTAGGGAGGGATGTTAGGAAGCAGGGGAAAGTGGAATCACAGAGATTGAGGGAGGGGAAGGGGTCCAAAAGGGCAAAACACAGGCCTAGCCTAGAAAATTGCCAAGTTGTGGCAAGAAACTAGGGTTTGTGCAAAAATGAGGAATTTGGGGGATCTCAGTGATGGGAAGTGTTTAATAAGGTAAATTAATGATAGGGGAAGGTGTGTGAACATCAGGATACAAGTTTTTCGATGATTTGACCATCCAAGAGGAATTACCTCCAAAACCCTAGGAGAGGGAAATGGACCTTACCTAGGCACAACTGAAGCATGAACAAGGCGTAAAATGACTCAATGGAACCTGAAATGATGATGAAAACCCTTTGAATGATGATACACTCAGCTGAAAAGGTGACATGGACCGACATTTGGACAACTTTGGAAGGAGTGAAAGCAAACCCTAGACCTAATGCCTAGTGACCAAATTTTGCTTTGAAGACTCATTGAAATGACAAAATTTGACCTTGACACCTTAAAATCACTTTGTAAGAGCATGTTTGATCACTGAAGGAAGGCTACAAAGGCTGACACTAACACGCCAGACCTTGTTTCATTTTTTAAGGAGCTTGACACAAGAAAATGAACTGTGCTCCGACAGACCTCATCATAATGAACAAGAAGTCATCGCTTCCAAGAGTTCCACTCCCGATGGAAGGAAAAGATCATGGAAATCAGGACCCAATGCCCCCAGTACCTGATGCACAACGACACTATTACTGGGTACAGGCACGAGGTAGGTAGCCACATAGTTGACCTGCGGTGTGGCAGATACAACGGGTGGATAAAAACTAGGAAGGGATGGTGGTGGGCCAGCTACCACATCAGGACCAAAGAACGAAAGCTGATCAATGGTCACGATCCGTCCTTCATGTGGAAAACAGACCACACGAAAAAGGGAGGAGACGAGCGCTCCCATGGCATAGGTGTAATCGCGCCCCAGAAGCAGATTGAAATCCAAGGGGCCTGGAATAACCATTACGTCCATATGGACGGTTTTACCTCCCAAAGTAACAGGTAACCTTGGAAGGATCCCTAATGGTTGAATCGTTCTTCTGTTAAATGCTAACAGATTCTGCGTAACAGGCGCAAGCGGTGGTGAACCAAAAGCTTGCCAAGTAGTTAAGGATAGAACACGAACAGACGCGCCTTCGTCTATAATGGTGCTGGGTACGACTAGACTAAAAGCCTGTACTGTTATCTCGAAAGGCACATAGGACGGAAGGCGGTATCCTACAAATCGACTCCAATCAAAGGAAGCGACCAAACTACTCAGAGGGGCTACCATCGAACTGAGATGGTCTTCCCCTGGTGTTACGGAAGAAGAAGGAGCATTCTCCATGACCTCTGTCTCGAAGGCAGGAGGAGTATCCTCCGGGACCTCCATCATGGGAGGTGGAGGAGCAGCTTCTTGCGATATAGGGACAGGAGAATCCTTCTCCAAGTCTGAAGAATCTGAAGAAACAAGAAGAACCTGAGGGATGTGAGGTCCACTCTCAACGGAAAAGACCTGGTGCACCATAGATGGGGCCAGCTCAACCGATCCCACGACTAATGGTTGGTCGGGGATGGATTCCTGGATTTGAATTTCCGAGGGAGCAGGATCGACCAAGGATGACTCTTGACCAATCGTAGGATCAGCTGAGGGAGTACTCAAAGAAAGCTGTTTATAACCAGCTGGAAGGCATGGTGTAGAAACAGTTGCGTTGTCCAAGACTCTTTTGGCTTCATCCATATACGGACAAAGGTGAATGGTATGGTGCCCTTCACAAAACTTGCAGGGATTGGTAATCTTACCCTACTTCTTAGGAGCCTTACCAGCACCAGCTGAAGACGTGCCCCCAACCTGACTCCCAGAAGCCAAAGGCAACGGCGGGCGACCGTCGGACCATACTTCGAGAACCTTGGGAATGCCAGGGCAGTCTCGAAGAAGATGGTCTCCCGTGCAAAACATGCAAGGGAACTTGAATTTCCATGGAGGGTTGGAAGGTTTATCGATGGAAGACTTATTAGGCGCAATAGCCGCAGAGCTAGCCTCTCCTTTATCATAATTATTCTTCTTTGTATTCTTCTTCTTCTTCTTAGCCACCTGGTTACTCAAATCCAAACTTTCAGCAGGCGAAGTAGAAGAGGAGGACACAGAAACAGGGGAAGAAGGGGAGAGTTCCACCTTGGAATCAACATGATGTTGTTCAGGCGGAGGAACTGATTGAACAGTAGCTGAGACATTCGGGACCATAGAGGTTGAGAACAACCAAACAGGCAACCCAACAGTTAACCCAGGAAGGGACAACGTTGCCATATAAGGAGCACCAACATTTCCAAAAGGAGGAAAAGGACCAGGATTCCCTTCGGAGGGGATTCCTTGGTTGGTGAACTCTGGAAAAGTTTCCATCAAAACAACTCAAAACCACACACGGGCTGAAAACCAAGGCACACAATCAAACGGCCAACAAGAAAACTCTAAAAGGGCGTGTGATCGTAGGTGATTTATTTTACCACATTGAAACTTAGAAACTTCACCGTTTCATGTTTTAAGAGTCGAGAAACGGATGAAAGGTGACTCTATCTCTTTCAGTTTTGAAGCAAGTGTGAAAGGACAAGCGCTTGATGTTCTTTTCAAATTTAAAGAGTCAGAAAAGATCAAAATGACTGCTCAGGAATTCTAGGCAAAGAGTGTACCAAATAACCGTGAACTGCAATATACACCTTGGTTTCGAAATGAAAGAGAAATCAATCAAGGACTTAACGTACGTGCAGGCAATCTCCCCGAATGTTGTGTCTGGTGTATCACGGGTATAGGGCAGCAGACTCGGCTTCCTATGGATAAAGGATAGAAACCTAGTGGGGTCTCCCCTTATATACGCGATGGTACGGGGAGCACAAGTCCGTACTAGCGCTGTCTAAAGCCAAGAGGCGAACGATAGATACTAGGTTTTAAGACGCCGGAACACGTCTCTAGCCTAGACCTCTAAATGTGTTTCGTTAGATTTCAATGCTTCCTTAGGTAAATTGATTAAATTTTATGGTTTATCTTCAATTATGTTTCGGTTTCAAGGCCCTACCATATGTCATATGACAATCTCCTATATGCAGCTATATGAGAAAAGAAAACTTTTCAATTCAATGAATGCTATCTAGTTAAGGGAAGAGCTTCAAACAATGATGCGACATAAAACAACACTGTAAACAAAATCTTTTCCAAACTAGATGACTTTCACTATCCAAAATTAATTTCAAACATTCAACGATGCAAACAATGCAATGTGATCTATGCAAAATCCTTTTTTTTTTCAAAAACTATGCAATTGTAATCTATGCACAATTTCCTTTTCCTTTTCAAATGATAAGAATGCACTCAACGCATTTTTCGATGAAATGAGAATCTACTTAATGCATAATTTTAATGAAAGAGAATGCACTCATAGCGATTTTAGTTTTCAATCATTAAACAATGTGATCTAAGTTCAATGATAAACCTCAAAAATACTTTCCAATGCAATGTGATCTAATGCATTTTAACGAAAATAAAACTATGAGACAAAAACTAAAAGAACACAAATCTTCTTAATGGAAGGATGAATGCAAAAAGGATGTAATCAAACACTAAGAATGCAATCGTTGTTTCAAAACACTTTGTCACGAAATCCCTCAAAAGGTGACAAGACATATGAGGTCAAACACAAAGAGGACTTCCAAAGCAAGAGATCAAAACAAGGCATTCATTCCCTTTTACATCAAACAATCATGGAAATAAGACATTTCAAACAATGAGCAATGTAATCTATGCTCATACAGTGAAAAGACTGGAAGGGAAAGACACACTGGTGAAGGATTTAGGGAAAAAATCTCAATTTTCACACACCCTGAAATTGGCCCGACTTTGTCATTGACAACTAGCGCCAACGCCTGAAAATGAAAGAACAAAGAATTTCTCCCAACCAAGACCAGACTCACCACTTCAGGCAAGATCTAAAACAAACCCAGAAGCAAAGTACCGACCAAAAGAAACTTCCGAACAAGGGTAAACCCTATCACTTATAGGAGATGGCGCGACTGTTTGGCTGTAATCCGCGCCAGACAGGGGATGGCACGAGTGATGAACTGGAAACCTGCGCCAATTGGCACGACTGTCAAGGCAGAAATCACGCCAATCAAGCCAACCATGAAATGATGAAAATTCGGAAACACAGAGGTTAGATCTGATCCTCTGGGGGCTGAACAGAGGTTTTACTCGAGAAAAAGAGAACCAAAAGAGCTGATTAAGCAAGCAAAGTCAAGAATCGACCGAAAAGACAAGACAATACTCCAAGTGTTCAGTTCATAAACTAAACCGGAGATTGATTGAAGCAGCTTTGATCTAATTCGCTAATGCAGAGCACTAGCGTTTCGAAGGCTATCTGGCTAACTTCAGGCTCCGTCTGTAGCT
This sequence comes from Pinus albicaulis, assembly GCA_034641835.2. Taxonomy (NCBI): domain Eukaryota; kingdom Viridiplantae; phylum Streptophyta; class Pinopsida; order Pinales; family Pinaceae; genus Pinus; species Pinus albicaulis. The sequence goes on from CM076570.1 coordinate 113,571,416, forward strand.
TATAAAACAGAACAACAACAAGCTAGACGATCCCTAGTGGAGTCGCCAATTTGTTGTGGAGGTAAATCCCCTCTGCGGACAAAGGCGATCCCTACTAGCCCAGACTAGGTCTAGCAACAATCGTTCACACTATAGTGCAGGTTCCTAATTGCCGATAAACCAACTAGCGATGAAGGCTTACCTGGAATCCAACGCTGTCGCTTGTAGAGAAGGTAGTGCTCCTGTTCCTTAGCTTTGGCAGATCACAATCCTCACGAACTCCATGATCGAACACCTGCACACGCAAAAAACAAAACAAACACAAGCGTAAAATCCAATGCAAACAACTATATGTCAGTCAGAGAAGACATAACTCATGATCATCATCAAGAACAAGAGTGGAACCATAACCAATAGTCGCTTATCATTAATTAATCAAAAGAAAAATATAACCATAGTTCTGATGTTGAATTCTCCTTCGGCGGGTCGCCAGCAGAACACGTCTCGAAAGCCTGTCAAGGATGGGACAAACCTCTCTCTTCGGATCTTGACAATAGTCTCCTTGCTTAGATTCGGCCTTAAGGGAATTATGGAGGCTCTTGCAGCATAAGGCTCTTGGGAATTTGGGAACTTGAAGACTAGCTTGCAATGGAAATGGGCAAGCTTTTATAGATGGAGGAAGGGGAGTTGGGATCCCTATAATCATGGGATTGGCCCTATCCTCAAGGAAGCTTCCATGAGAGGTGGCAAACCACTTCCTCTACATGGAAATCCGGAGCCAAACCTCCCAACTCAAGATAGATACTAGTTCATGAATTAGTTAGGATGAAACTTCCGCCATTTATTTTTAAAAAACACTCCTTAAATTGGCTGGCACGAGTGCGACTCTGGGATAGAGCGCCAATTGGCGTGACCTCTTTGAAGGATTTTCCCCATTGGCGCGGGTACTGAACTGTCTTCCCGCGCCAATGCAAAAAAGGCCATTTTTAGGGTTTTTCACAAGGAGATGTCTTCAGGGCAATGAAAGCTCTTGTTTAGAGGGATGTCACGAAAGTGGTTTCAAGCCATGTTACTGCTCACAGGTCACGGAATGAGCCCTCCAATGTGTGGGACGGGGATTGCAGGGACGGTGACAAATTACTGTGTAACAAGTTTTTAACCATGAAAGTAAATCAGCCACAACATTTTCTTTACCTGTTTGATCTACAATTGTAATATAAAATTCATGCAGTAACAATAACCGTCTGGTAACTCGAGCATTTGTGACAGACTTATTCATTAAATACTTAATAGCCGAGTGATCAGTATGGAAAAAAGTAGAATAACCAGTAATATAATGTCGAAATTTATTAATGGCATAAATTACTGCTAAAAATTCCTTTTCGGTAACTGTATAATTAAGCTCAGCAAGGGTCATATTCTTACTGATAAAGTAGATAACATAAGGAAGATGGTTTCCCTCTTGTCCCAAGACAGCTCCAATTGCAATATCTGAAGCATCAGAAGATATATGAAAGGGAAGTGCCCAATCAGGTCCTCTCAAAATAGGAGCTATGGATAACTGATGCTTAAGTTCTACAAAGGCTTCTTGACAAAGATTAGTCCACTTAAATTCAGAATTTTTCATAAGCAACACAAATAATGGAGAAGCTATCTTGGAAAAGAAAAGAATTTCTTCCCTTCTTTGTGCAATTCTGATTTGATTATACCCACTGAATCCATCTAAAAAGGAAGAGAATTTCTTCCCTGACAAACTATCCAACACCTGATCAATGAATGGTAAAGGAAAGTGATCCTTTTGAGTGGCTTTATTTAAGGCTCTATAATCTACACACACTCTCCATTTCCAGGTTTTCTTAGGAACTATTATCAATTGGGAAACCCATTCACTGTCAGATATGGGGTATATGAATCCTGCATTAAGAAATTTCTGAAGTTCCTCTTTAACAATTTCTCTTAAATTAGGGTTCATCTGTCTTTGGATTGGTAGATTGGTCGAAAACCTTCCTTAATATAAATCCGGTGAGTACATAATTCAAGAGAGATTCCCTTCATATCCGTGTAATCCCATGCGAATGCTTCCTTATTTTCAAGCAGTAACTTCATTAACTGCTGTGTTTTAGCAACTGTCATATTAGGATTTATGTTCAGTGTTTTTCCAGGTTCGATTTCTACTGTTATGCTTTTAGAAGAGATGGTAGCTGATGTTTGAGATGAATCTTTGGATTTAAGCTTCTCCTGGGTATCTATTTCCAAAAGTGCAGTCAATTGATTGTGTGTTTCAGCAGTCACAGAGGAGGGTTCACAGATAAAATTATTAATTACTTCATCCTCTATGTTGTCTTTAAGAGTTAAATCTTGTCTGATAGTCAAAATAGGTTGAATAGCATTATCATCATAATCCATCCACACAAAATTCTCATTGTTATTCATGGGTGTAGCATGAGGGTAAAGAGTGAGTTTTTTAGTTTCATATCCATTGGAAATTGTCATTGAACCAGATCTACGGCTGATAAAGGCATCGGTTGTAGTTAGCCAAGGCCTTCCTAGAATTAGAGGGTGTCCCCCCAACTTTGTTTTAGTTTGTAACACCACAAAGTCAGCTGGGTAATTCCAGGACTCAACTGAGATAACTAAGTCTTCAACAAATCCTTCTAGTTTAATTGTAGAACGGTCAACTAGCTCTAGGATGGTTGGTGTATCTCTAATTGTGTTCTTTAGCTGTAACAATTGTGAATTTTCGAGAGTCATAATGTTTATAGCAGCACCTAAATCTACCAAAACTTGAGGGATTATTTTTTTACCAATTTGAACTGTCACAGTAGGATGGCCGGGGTCACCATATTTCACCGGAGGAGTTTTACCAGACATTAATGCAGATAGGTCACCCATAACATGAACTGTAAGGGGATATTTAGCTTTCTTTCCAGGTTTCTTAACAAAAAATGTCTCTCATAGTTCTGGCATAAATTGGTACATCTCTTAGTGCCCGTAAAAGTGGAATTTTAACATACAGATTTTGAAATTCCCCTAAAAGATTAAAAGCAGGTGGTTCAGGCATTTTGGTTAAAACTAAACGCTCGGGGAATGGTGGCTCTGTTATTTCAGCACCCTTATTAGAGGGTGGTTGTACTTCTTTATGTGAGTCATGTTTCTCAATTTCTTATTTATCAGAATCGGAAGAAGTTATATCATCAACGATGGGTTCTACTATTTTCCCAGATCTCAAATGAATATCATTACATTGTGTAGGGAAAGTAGGAAATATAGGCTGGTTCTGAATATCAATGACTTGCACAAATTTATTATTGGGGTTAGGATTTGGTTGTATAGGTAGCTGGGGTATCATTTGATTATTTGGTGGAGCTCCTGATGGTAGAGGAAGTGGTTGTTGAAATTGAGGAAATTGATTTGGGAATGGGAGTTGTTGGCCCCTCCAATTTGAATTCCATTGATTAAAATAAGATGGTTTTTGTGGAGGCCAAGGAGTCCACATTGCAAGATCTACAAAGGGAGGGTTTGTTTGTTGCATGGTGGGTAATTCATTTTATTAAAGAGTGGGTATTGCAATTGGTTGAAGGGAGGGTAATTTGTTTGACTGAAAGAAGGATAATTGTTCCAATGATTAGAAGATGTGAATGGAATACTAGAATTCATACCTTGTCCTCTTGGTTGCCATTGTCTCCTTTGTGTTAGCAGATAGATTGCTTCAGCTTCTTCTTCTGTTGGTTGCAATGCTGCCTTTATTCTTGGTAGAGAAGGGAATTTTTGTGTTTCGTGATCTTTCTCACAAAGGGTGCAGATTGGTATCGTGTCCAATGGGCATTCCCTTAGTGGGTGTTTGTCTCTACATTTGGGACAAAATATAGCCAAAGCTGCTTCTGCTTCAGCCTGCTTCTTTTTAACTTGCAAGGTGTCAATTTGTGAAGCAAAAGAACTTAACATTTCAGTTTTAAATTCTTCAAGTAAATTACCTATTTTAGCTCTTGTTGCTCCCCCACTGGCTGATTTCTGAACTCTTGAATATGTGGCATCTCTGCTATTTGATATGTTCCTTGGAGCTCCTCTTGAACATCTTTTACAAAGGTCAACAATCTCATCATATGATTCTTTAGATATATCTCCTTTACCAAGCATGTTTAGCATGTCTAAAAAATCATCCCTCACTCCTTTCAGTAATATTGTTTTAAGAATATATTTACTTACCCCGAGATGATCAGATCTCTGCAGATTGTACTGCAGTTTCTCCACAAAGTCCTCCAAATTCTCGTCCTCCTTTTGTACCATCTTGAATAATTCCTCCCTCTTTTCTCTTGTCCGACAATAGTCTTGATATTTAAGCAGAAATTTTTGTTTCATCTATTCCCATGTTGTGATTACCTGGCTTCCGAGGCTCATGAACCACCTTAATGAATTTCCCTTTAATGTTGTTGGAAACAGTTTCAGCTTCCGAGCATTAGTAACATAATCATAACTTCTACATAATATATCAAATTCAAAAAGAAATTCGTCAGGATCTTCAGAGGATAAACCATGGAAGTTGGGCAGGGCTGACAATGGGATATTCTTCATAGGAGTTGCTCCTCTAGGGAGATCAATAATAGGAAATCCCAAGGTAGAGAGAGAATTTTCATATTTTCCTTCTCCTTCAGGATCTACTCGTCCTCCACCAAATAATCCTTCGTTGTTTCCCTCCATTGTTTGATCTCCTACTGCACTTGCTCGATCCTCAAAGTTTTCTATTGGCTCCTCAATGTTTTCCATTGGTTTTTCAATGTTTCCTGCTGATTCCTCAACGTTCTCTGCTGATTCTTTAGTGTTTTCTTCTGGTTCTTCAACACTGTCTACTATTTCTTCAATACTTGCTGTTGGTTCCTTAACATTTTCAGGGCTCACAACTTCTTCTGTTTCATAATTTGATTGAGGGGAGCGTTGAGGCTTTGGTCTTCGAGAGCTTAATCTCTGAGAAGATTTAGCCTTTGATACAATTTCGTCAATAAAATTATTTCTTCCTCCCCTTCCTTTGCCCTTGCCACCTGTAGGGTTAGTTTTCTTATGGGTTCCGCGTCCTATCATACAATCTGCAAATCTAGAAGAAAAACATCAATGCTTTTGAAATCTGTAATTGCCTTCCCTGGCAACGGCGCCAAAATGTTGGTCACTTTAATTGTTTTAACAATTCAAGTGCTACATAAATTTTCAACCCAGGAAGGTCTGTTTATTCCAAAGGCAATCACACACTATATATGCTCAATTTCAAAAGCAAAGAAATGTAGTAGTATTAATCACACTGACCACACCTTAATTTAGCAAAGCTGAAGCCTACTTGTGTTACAGCAAAGACAATCCTTCTATTGCAGACTTTCATTAAAAGAATCCTAGAAAATATAATGAAAGGAAATCTTTCTGCAGAAAGGAAGATCAATTAAACTATAACAGAGAATAGGACCCTATTCCTCCAAGTAGGAATCTTCAACACCTGTTTCCTGATATAAAACTGTCACACACTCATTCCATAAACAGATTGCTGAGTAAAGTAACTCACAACTTCTCAAGAATGAATTGCATAAAACCAATGCAGTAAATAACGAAAACAGAGCTCTAAAAATAAACACGAGATTTCAGAATTGCATAAGTAACTTAACCAAACATGGTTTAATCAAGGTGCGAATAACATAAACAATTAACAGAATGCAAGAACAAATGGGTGAATCTTGTGATGAAGGCGGGCCCTTTCCTTCTCACAAGATTCCCCAGAGAAAGGAGTTAAATGGAAGTGCTCAAAACAAACTTTTATTCATCTGTCAAAAAGAAACATATTACAATAGAGTCGTGCTCCTTCTCTGTTCAGGAAAAATGAACCTCCCGCAGTCTCTAACCCACCTTCTAATGCTGATGTCTCGTCTTTTTAAAGAGGAGACATCTATTACAGTTACATCATAGAAATTCTATTTTTATCCAAATTTGATCTTCTGTTCTAAAACAGGGTCTTTCTGTTCTTCCATAGCAGAATGCTGTTACAATGGATACAAGAATACTGGCTTCAGAATGGTCCGTGTAACAGCTTCCCTTGCTTGTCTTTTTCTTGTTGTCGTCATACTTGAAATACACCTTCAAAATCGCAAATCATGGTCTGTTTCAGCAACGGGATTTGCGTGCCTGTTGATTGTTTCAGCAACGCAATCTTCAAAATAGATTATCTGCAGTCTTTAAACTGTCTCAGCAACTATATACCTTCAATTAATGATTAAATATAAAAGTAATGTAGAATTATATGCAAAAAAAATTAAAAATATAGTAAAGAGAAGAACATTATATACCTTTGGGAAAAATGGATGGAAGTGATAATGTAAGCTTTAAATATGGACTAGAAAGAGTAAAGTGGTGACAAAATATGTAGTCAAAATGGTACATTATGAGGTCCTAACACAAGCTACAAGGCTCTTCTCAAATAATGAATAGAAAACAAGCCCATGGGTACATACAGGAAACCCTTCGATTTACTCAGTAAATATATATGGACACATCCTTCCTCAAGCAACTAGAAAATATCACACTTCATGACATACATACCAAATCAACACATTCAATACATATCAGTACATGCCTTCGGCCAACACAAGACTTAAACCATTCCATATACATGCCTTTAAACAACAATGTTCATCCAAGTACGAATACCACATTACTCAACATTATAATCCATGATTAAACAATACATTAAATAAGCATAAAGCTTTCAAAATATGAGAGTCATAAGTAGACACTTACCTTTGATAAACTGAGCCGGGAAACTAATATTAGGAATTAAACTCTCCACCAAACCCTAGAAACATTGCAACCAAGTATTTCTTGCAGTTGTCACCTCTTATCTAGATTCCAGAGCTCGAGGATGAGTGCTTAATGGATTGAGCCAAAATCCCAACTAAAACAAGGACTCCAGACGACCATCCACCTACACCCACCAACTACTTCATGCAATCAATATTTCATAGGGGAATCCAAAGGTCCACTACTTACACCCTTCAACTACTTCAATAAGAAAATGTGGCTCTATCGTTATAGACCAAATCATGGAATCCAGCGGCTCATCTTCATCCAAAACCGATTGAGGGAATCAAGAGGTTTATCCCTCAACAAATTATTTCACATAGTGCTTCCACCTGATCCTAGAAATCCAAAACCCACTGTATAAACCAAAAAACAAGCAAGGGGGGTGAACACTTTTATAAGAAATCCAAGAACAAGTCTCCACCCAATCTATTAAGGAAATCTAGAGACTATTGTCCTCACTTGAGGGATATTGTTACCATCTCTCAATGCTCAACTGAATATTTTCCTACTACTTACCTTTTGGTAGCGACATAGAGCTATGTACTCTTTTCCTTATGCATTATCCTTTCTTTGCTCTTCTTCAACATGGAAAATCCTTCTGCGAACATCTCCCTGAGGATTTCTCCCCTTGTCTTATTCATCGAGCTTCTTTATCTGTTGTCTTGCATTCTCTTTTTTTCTCCATTAGTGTAGAATGATCCCCTTCCTTTCATGGAGTCTGTGATCATCCTCCCCAATCACACTGTCACAATAATTTTAAGTTGTGTGGGCATACATTCTTTGTCGCCCCTGATTTCCACTCTAAACCATGGTGGTTGTTTCTTTTTTGAGTGGTGGTGGGGATGTTGTTGTGTCATATCTCTACCCCATTCTCTGGTTGGTTGGCTTCAACTATCCCCATACAACCCATCCTTCATAAAATTTTGTCCTTTTTTCCTTGTGAATTTGTCCAAGGCAAGCATGGTTCTTTTTTCCTCTTGCACAAATTTATTAATTGATATGTTCAACCCAATTTAAAACATACCTACCATCCATTCATGGTTGTAATAACAAGTCAAACTTCCTCCAAATTCCAAGCAATCTCCTCCCTCAAACTTTGGAATCTGTGTCCCAATTCTCAAAACTTTTTTAATTTATAATCAAAATACATGAAATATTTACAATGTATGTAAGAGGAGAATTTTCCCAAAGGGGTTTTCAAAAAGGAAATATTAAAGTACTCTTATTAAAATATCAAATTACAAGGAAAATAAATGTATTATAAAAGTTAAAAGTGGGTTATTTTTAAAATTTTAAAGTAGTTAAATGTAACCCTAATTTATTGAGAAGTAAAAGGGATCAATAGAAAACGAAGGACGATTCATTTATAATGGTTCCCAAGCATAATTTGTGGATTTTTTACATTAAAGGAGAGTATTTAATAAATAATATTCATATTATTATTAGAATGAATGAAAAGAAAATTACATTAATATTGTTTTAGCAAATAAATTTTCAATTTCATAGGTAAATATAGGTAAAAAGGAAGATATTTTTATTGCAAGAAACAATACACAATTAAGGATTTGCAAGTGACAATGATTATGAATATATATCTCAATTAAATGTTACAAAAATGTATAAAGAAGATACTGACATAATTCTCAATTTTACCATAGTTTGAAACTTTTGGTATCTTCATTTTAAACACATGAAAATTGTTTTGACATTTTCCTATAAGAAGAGGAAGATGATACTTAGGACATTATAGTGAAGTCAGATTCAATAGTGCCTTCATAAAAATAATAACAAGTGGTTATGTAGGAAAATCAAAAGTTAATAACAAAGATGTAAAAATAATTTAGTGGAGTTATCAGGGATAAAAAGGAATACAATTCTCGCCTTAAGGACCGTAGTGAAAAATTACGAATATGTAAATTAAAAATATTAAGAAGGATAATAAGCTATTGGAAGACAAAGTACAACAACTTATCGACAAGGAAGCATCAAAATTTTCAAATGTGAAAATACAACTTGAGAAGGGAATATATACAAATCCCATTAATATTGGAGCTCAAGAAAAGGACAAAATAATTGTAATAAAAAAATACTCGGACATTGCAGTAGAAATGATGAAATTTTCAAGTGAAGATTTAGTGACCAATCAAGCAACATCAATGCATTAAAAAAATTATATACCCTAAGTAAATAAAGGAAACACCACAAACCCGATAAGGGGAAATCATGTTACAAGAACTTATTATTGACATCCAAATCATAAGATTATATATTTTAATGAGATAGTAAATCAGTATGACTAAATATGAAAACAAATGACTTATCTTCAAAAAAATATTCATGATAGTGCAATTAATTCACGTGATAACTTTGATTGGTTGGCAACCCTTGGCATCCACAATCCCTTTTGTTGCTCACCCAAGTCTGAAGTTGGATGAATATGAGCTTTGAGAGGTGGAAATCAATGGTGAAAACCCTAGTTTTCATACTGGTGGACTTAACGGTGCAGTAGAGTGGTTACAAATGGGAGATGAAAGGATGGCAGGTGTATGGTTGGAGGGCAGGCTAGGTGCTGTCGACTTGGGACGGTGAGCTCCACTTGGAGTTTTTCGCATTTCACCTTGGGGCTCAGAATCACTGTGTCTGGGAAAAATTGTCTAGTTGGGTTTCTGCATGTTTTTCATTTCTTTGAGGTTGGTTATCGTGGTTTTGGTCCCGGTGGGTGGCATTTAGCTTTTTTTCGGTCCTTTCGCATTACTCTGTCAACGAGAAGAGACTCCAGTATTTTTGCTGTCATCCTAGGTCAGTCGGCACATGCTCCTTGCGCTCGGTGGTGGTAAGTTACAATTTTCTCTCCCACTGTGCATTAGCTGTTTACTTCATGGTTTTCTCTCGTCTTTGTCAGAGGTTGTCTCGTGGTGAGAAGGGTAGTGGCTTGTCATATTAGTCGGAACCCTATGAACAGTAGGAAGTTTAAGTTCTGTTACGGGAGGTAGTTATAGGGTTTACTTTACATCATTTTGGGTTACCGTGTGTTGGGGGTTTCACCGATTTCGGTGATTTGCTCCATGGGGAAGTAGAAGGATTATGTTGGAGTGGAACCAGTTGCAAAGGACATTCTGTCAATTTGGGGGTTAGAACCAACGAAATAGAACCTCGCTAAGGTTTACCTCCTGCCATGGTCACATGCTGAGAGGGTTGGGGAAGAGAATCTGAGGTGGAGTCCGCTGGAGGGGTTTGTTTTGCTAAAGGGAGTTGACCTAAAAACCCTCACTCATCGGGTCATTAACAGACTTGGGTCAGGATTTTCCCTAGTTTCGACAGGGACAGGGGTGGAAAGGGATATCTCATTTTTTTCTCTGGTGGATAGGAAACACTTCCCAAAACTCTCTCTATCCCCTTATTTTTTCCACTCTGGTGGTCTATAGGATACAGTCTATGGGGCTAGCTGTGAAGGGAAGGTGGGTTTCATTTCTAGAATAGGAGTTGGGAGTTTGAATGAATATGCGGTGAAGGCTGGGGGGGCGACTGGCGTGAAGGCACTGAGAACCTAATCTCATTTGTGGGAGTTGGCTCTTTTCTTCCGGTGGGCTTAAGTGAGAAAGGCACCTCTGAGGCAAAAGGCCTATGCTAGGGAACACAAGGGGGTTTCAGAAGCTTCACTTATGGGGGGCTGAGTGGAGGTATTTCTGGCCAACTGGGGGGCTACTAGAGAAAGGGAAGGGGAAAGCTTTGCAGAGGGTGAACCGAAGAATTGGGAAGTTGGAGGCGCGACCCCGACAATAAGGGTTTTGGCTCAAATCCAGAGGCCAGTAAGGGATTAGGGTAGTCTAGGGGAGGGAATAAAAACTTATGAGGATCTAAAATAGGGGGAAGTCTCAAGGGGGAGGGAAAATTCTTCAAGGGTCTCAGTGAAACATGATGGAAAAACGGGGGTCAAAAGAAAGAAGGGTAAAGTTATAAAGGAATTCACTGAATGCCCTAATCTGGTGTTTGGGGTCTATCTGCGATTTGACAGTGTGATGGCAGCCTCAGAATCGATCCTGGTGGGCAGAGCAAGGGGACAATGTTTCTCGGCAGAATACATTTCGGATTGGATAGAAATGAGTTGGGTTGAGGTCCCAGACAGAGATGTGGAGGTCATTACCCTGTCTAAAGGATGGTTTATGGTAAATTTTAAGAACTCGTCTACCTTGGAGTGGGTTCTGGAGAGACAACGGGGTTTTGATATTGCCCCAATACTTTTCAAGAAATTGACCCCATTATTCGACTCAAACAAAGAACGAGTGGATGGAATTCCTGTGTGGGTAAGGCTCCCGACCCTCCCTCCTCATTTCTAGACAATGGACGTGTTTCAGGAAATTGGGAACAGTTTGGGTACTTTCTTGGAGGTAGACATGACTTTCTTAGAAACTCGCTCCAAAAATACTGCACGCATTTTGGTGAAGTTAGCCGCAAGGGAGGGGCTGATAGCAAAAATAGATCTAAACATGGAAGGCCATGCCTATGAGAAGTTGATTGATTACGAACACCTGCCTTTTTGTTGTCATAGATGTCACAAACATTGACACTTGGTCCGGGATTTCCCTCTTGTACTTAACAAAAGTAGGCACCATAATAGTGGCTCCAAACATGGACTGGGGCATAGGAGAAAGGGTGTTAATCAGGAGGATATGTATGGAAAGTAGGATAAGGGTGGTGAGGATACTTTACCAGAGGCAGCAGAGGCAACACCTATGGACGCGCGTGATACACAAGTTAGACTAAAGGCACTGGGTGCTAAGATGGAACCCAGCCAGGAATAGACAGTGCCAATCCCTATCGATCTTGCTTCGTATTTAGCAGGTAATGATCCCTTCCCATCCTTTCCTCCTTTAAACTCTTTTAACCATTTTTTAAAATGCATGAGGATGCCTGGTCCCTCCAGGATAGATCCAAATACGTCTCTGAGTGTTAGAAATATCTCTTTGGCTATGGAAAGTATTATAACTACTATCCCTAAATTATCCATTGATATTGTCCCCTATAACTTGAGACCTAGAGATAAGAAGATGTTGGAAAATGAGATGTTTGGTGGGCTAGGGAAGGCTCCCCTTATTGAAAAATCAAGAATGAAGAGGGGTAGGAAATCAGATCTCTCAAAATCTCAGTGAAAATTTATGATTGACATAGTAGATGGCAGACAACTCTCCCTCAAAGGGGAAGTTAGAGCAGCAGTATCCCCGAACCTTATGACCAAATGATTGTGTTATCTTTAAACTGTAGGGTTTGGCTAATGCACCTAAAAAACCTTATTCTCACCTACAAACCTGATATTCTGTTGCTTCAAGGGACATTGGGATCAGGAGTTCAAGTTTCAAATTTTCTTTCTTCTTTCCTCCCTGGGTAGTCTTTTGTCACCTCTACTGTAAGGGGAAAATCTGGAGGCCTAGAAATGGGTTTAAAGAATGGTATAGTTAAGTGAAATAATTCCTAGACCTCTGATCACCTGATTGGGGTGGAGGTTTCCTCGTTGGAACTTGTTATTGATTTCACATTAGTAAATGTTTATGTCCCATGCTCTAACAAAGTGGGCTTCTAGAACACTATCCTTTCCAGATCTTATATGACTGGTCCAAACCTGGTGGTAGGGGGTGATTTAAACTTCTCTTTGGGAAGGTCTAAGACGTGGGGTCCAAATTCTAGGTTTGATCCACTTGCTGAATTTTTCTTAAAAAAATTGAGGGATGGAAACCTGATTGATTCTAACCTGATTAAGGCCACCCCTACCTAGAGGAACAAACGAGTGGGGGAGGCACGGGTCACAAAGAGGCTGCATCAATTCCTTCTTAATGATGAATTTTCCAATAGGGTTGTTGGCTTCCATCAATGGGTGGGCAGTGGGGGGAATCCGATCACAACCCTATTCTCCTGGAGATGGTGGGCGAGAACAAAAAGCCAGGTTCTCCTTTTAAGTTTAATGTTGGATGGCTAAAAGAGGAGGATTATCAACAATTGGTTATTGACTCATGGCGCCTTATATATGGGGATGATGGTGGCTCTTATGTCGATGCCTTTGTTAATAATATGAAAAACATTAAGAAGGCTACTATTAATTGGGTTATGAGGGTTATCTGGATGAAGGTTCGAGAGAAAGATTAAAGGATTTGGAACTCAGGAGAAGGAAAATCCTTCGTGATAAGGAAGAACAATGGAGGTTAAAAATTCGTGCTATATGGCTAAATGTTGGTGATGAAAATACTAAATTCTTCCAAAATTATTCCAAGGGAAGAAATAACTCAAATACCATATGGGATTTTGAAAATCCCGAGGGAGGGGTGGCTAAATATTTTTAAGATCTCTCTAATTTGGGGAAAATACATTCCAAGAACCTTTATGGGAACTAGGAAGGGGTTTTGATTGGGAAAATTATCCAAGTGGCTCAAATATTTCCTAGATACACGGGTGTGGAGGAAAATAATAATCTTTTGGCCCTTGTGGAGAAAAAAAAGGTTGAGTTTTTCTTGAAGGCTATGCAAAAAGACAAAAGTCCAAGACTAGATGGTTGTACGGTGGAATTATTTCAAGATTTTCTTGAACTTATGGGGGACTCTATTACAAGTGTGGTGGAGGAATTTCAATCAAAGGGAGTCATCCATGGTGCCCTTAAAATGACATTTCTGGCTCTCATTTTGAAGCAGGACTCCCCCACCTCTTTTGATGACTTTAGACCTATCTCTCTATGTAAATGTATTTACAAAGTCATTGAAAAAACTATTGCTAACAGGTTAAAACCTATGTTATCTTGTTACATTTCTAAATAACAGTTTGGTTTCCTAGATGGCAGGTAGATTCATGAGGCCATAGGTGTTTCCTAGGAGACTCTACATAGCATTAAATTGACAAGAAATAAATGCATGATTTTGAAGATTGACCTATCAAAGGCATATGATTGTATCATCTGGCTTTATTTAAGACTCCTAACTCATCTAGGTTTCAAAGTTGATTTCATCAATTCGATTATGAGTTGTATTTCTAATGTATCTTTTGTTTTTCTTATTAATGGGGTAGCGTCCCTTTTTTTCCAAAATTAGAGAGGGCTAAGATAAGGGTGCCTCATTTTTCCACTGTTTTTCCTTCTAGCCACGGAGGGTTTAAGTCAATTACTTCATCAGGCTAGGAGAAGAGGGGATTTTAGTGGCATTGAAGTGGCTACTAAAATTTACATCTCTCACCTCTTATTCGTGGATGACATTCTCTTGTTCAGTAATGGGAATTAGATGGAAATTAAAAAATTGAAAAATATTATGGATCTCTTTATGAAAGAAATGGGGATGTCAATCAACAATCAGAAGTCAACCATTACCCATGATGGCATCTTAGAGGCTGAGATGGCATGGACCTATAACCTGCTTCCTTTCAACCAGATCACTTTGGGTTCAAGCATCAAATATCTAGGTTTCTATATGAAGCCAGACTCCTATTGAAAAAAAGACTGGTATTGGTTAGTCACAAAAATTGAAAAAAGGATTAATGTATGGAGTCACAAGTGGTTGTCCAGGGTAGGAAGGATTGTGCTCATAAAATTAGTCTTAATGGAAATCCCAGTCTATTGGATTGCCCTGGCCTAGGTCCCTATAGGAATTATTAATAAAATTAGAAGTATCTGTAGCAGTTTCTTATGGTTTGGGAAGGAGGATAAGAAGACTCTTCCATGGGTGGCTTGGGACAAAATTGAAAAACCTAAGGAGTGGGGTGGTTGAGGCATTAAACATCTCCAGATGTTTTCTATGTCTCTGGATGCAAAGTTGGGATGGAGAATTTTAACAACAAACAATCTCTGGATGACGGTGGTAAAAAGAAAATATATTGACCCTATTCCTGTGGATGAATGGATTAGAATCTCGGAAGAGGACACTTACAATGTCTCCACGATTTGGAAAGCTACTTTGCTAGCTCTAAGCCTGGTGGAGAAAGGTTTGGCTTGGAGAATTGGTTATGGCAAGCAGTGCAGGATAGGATTAGACCCATGGGTGGGGTTCAGCAATAGATACATTCTATCTGATGGGATCATGGAGGCACTTGGTCATAGGGGGATCTACACTCTAAATCAGATAGATAAGCCAGAAGGTAGTACAATATGGGCTCAATCTTGGCTGTTAGTGGAGGACCTAAGGCTTGAAATTCATTGGGAACAAGAATGACAGGGCCATATACACGAAATCGACCGGTCTAGAGTTTGCCAAAAATATTTTCTGGACTCTCTCTGTTGGGTACATTCAAAATTGCGTGTTTACTCCCCCAAAGAAGGTTATGATTACATAATGAAAAAAAATGAAAGAGGGGGGCATGAATGGTGGTTAAATTCTCTATGGAAAATGGAAGGTCTGACGAAACTAAACTCTTTTTCTAGTGCATTATGAAGAGGAAGGTTCCTACATGGGATATCCTTCAAAGGAGGTTTTTGAACAGGTTGGGATGGTGTTGCTTATGAAAAAATGCAGAGAAAAAATTGAACATCTTTTCCTCTCATGCATTTTCTCTAAAAAAGTATGGGAACATACATTAACACTCTGTGACATTAAGGTTGTTTGGAGGGGTGAAAATTGTAGCGAGTCCTGGAGAGACTGTTAGGCAACTTGTAAAGACCAAGACTACAGATGCCTCCACATCATAAGTTTGTGGGGAATCTGGCTAGCTAGAAATAAATGAATTTTTAAGGATGTTTCTTCATCCCCCTCTTTAGTGGCGGTGGAATGTAAAACTATTTTATCTTTCATCCCCACTTCTATCTCTTCCAAAACTCCAAGGAACGTTAGGATTGAAGAGATTTATTTTGAGATTACATGGGCTTATTTCGATGGTGAAATTGACAACCAAGGAGCCTGTGGGGTTGGTATGATTATTCATAAAAATCAAAATGTCTCCATTTCCGCCTCAGTGGGCCTTAGAGAAGGCAAACACAACTTTGAAGAAATTCAAACGCTTAAACTCCTCATCTGCTGTTTCACTCATTTGGGCATTGATTCGGTTCAAATTTTTGGGGACTCCTTGAATGTCATAAATTGGGTTAACAACACTCAGAGATATCAAAAAATTTTGTTACTTCCAATTATTGAAGAGATTCAGGCTCTCAAAATACATTTTTTATTGATTTATGTATGCCATATTTATAGGGAATGGAACGGGACTACTGACCATTTTTCTAAGGACGGTCTATGAAAAATTCCTGGGATGTGGAAAATAGAGGAGAAGAACAGGTTGGTGGTCTGTGTGTCAGACAACAAACCGTATTTAATTTTTCCTTCTTTCTACTTTTCAGGTTGTTTAATATTTACTCCAACAATGCTATATATCCTGGAGTTTTTGTACATACATCACTATTTTGGACAAGCTGTAAAAAAAAATTCTTTCATTTTTCTGCTATTACTATGACATGGATAATACTGTTGCACTCTGGAACTTTATTGGGGCTATTTTCCCTTAAGGGAGGCCTGGTTTAGTTCTTTTTTTTGTGACTGTGGGTTGTTTCTCCAATATGGAGGCCTTGATCTCTAGTATGGATTATGTTTTTTATGCTCAAGGCTTGATGATACACTGTATTTTTTGGTGTTTCATAGTCTTTGGGTTTCTAGTTTTTGTCTTGATCTAGACAGACATCTCTGCTAGCCCCTCTTGCTAGTGGGCATTGAACTCTTAAGGAATTTTGCGGCATATAGAATGTAACTTTTTGTTATATATGTGTGTGTGTGTGTGTGTGTGTGTACACACACACACATATATATATATATATATATAAGCTCAATTTTTTTTTCCTCTAGGAAAAATAAGAAGTCTCGTGATAACAATTCATTGTGGAAGTGCAATGGTCCATAAAAGATTGAATGAAGATGGTTATATTGTTTTGCATTTTGAAAATTCTTATCAACATTCATAAGTTTATATCATCTCATTTCATTAAATATGATAGCTTCAAGAACTAATGAAGATGTTAAGACATTACAAGACAAAGAAAAATATATCAAGCCTCTCCATAAATATGATTTCTAGACAAAGCATTTTTTAAGGAGAAGGAAATGTAATGAATATAAAAATATAAATATTAGTAATTATAATTAATATGTGATAATTAGTAATAATGAAAGGCCATGCATTTTCTAAATGACATGAATATTTATGAAGGGGCACTCCCGCATATATATATATATATATATATATATATATATATATATATATATATATATATATATATATATCATATGATATCAATTCTTTATACATTACACAATATATTATTTTTATCCTTGATGGATTTCTTTATTGTTTTCTAAGTATTTTTGGTACTTTATTGGTGAGCCATATCTGGTTATGATAGTTCTTAGTTTGCATGTCCATGAGCTTCAATTAAATGCTTTCTTAGTCCCCTACCTAAAATATGACTTATGGTGGTTTGGGTCATTAATAAAATCCATAACTTGGAAAAGGAGGGTAAATCCAAGTCATTTCCTATAAATAAAATCAAAGAAAGTTGGGAGGGGGAAATGTGTTGGTGGAAGAAGGTAAGAAAACCACTACAATATGAAAACTAAGGACCAAGTGGAGTTGAGTGAATAATTGTGGAAGTTTGAGAAGCAAATGTGTTTTCAATGGAGTACTTAGAGAAATGTACAAATAAGGCATCCAATGGACCTTCATCACACTTGAGTTAGGCACACCATATATTAATCTTTTGTGGTGTTTATATTATTTTGGTTGAATATTATGCTATGTAATCAAAGGAAGATGTAATCCTTTATTAAAAAAGTGCATAAGAGATTTTTTATAGAGTGATGGAAAGTGCTCTTGATGACTTTCGAACATTTTTGTGAATATAATGCACATGAGAGAAACCAAGCAATGGAGGAGGAATTGGGCACCTTGAAGGTTATTGCCCAAAACAGGTTACAAAAATATCAAATTTAAAAGGTAAAATATGCCACGTTTTGAAGAATATTTAAAGATGTTACCTTGAATAAGGGATGCAAGAAATCAAGCCCCTGCCCCCGTGTCTAATGATGACTAGCATGCTAACGTTCAAGTTTGAAATTTATATAGTTATTTATTATACCTCCATGTCTTAAAATACTTTTAATATTAACCTAGTTCTCAATTTGAAGTTTGAATTGGCCATTTAATTCAATTACCTTCAAAATGTAATGTCCCAAGAATTTTAAGTGGATGCTAAAAATTATGCGTTGATTTTTCTCTTATATCAGTGATTAGATGTGTCTCGTGAAAAACGTTTTATAGAGGGTAGAGATGATATATTTGAACATAATAAAGTTGATAACATGAATTATTTATAAGATGTTGAGCTACTCAACTCCAATTAAATATATGGTTGTAACCCAAATTGTTTATGTTGTCATTTCTATTTACAATTACTAAGTGGTATTAAAATTAAAGGCTCTAGTAGGGAGAAAAATGACACTAGCTAATTTGGGAATTCACACAATTTCATCGATGTTATAAATGAAAAATTACTTGGGTTATATGTAAAGATCATATGACCTTTTGAAAAATTTTCTATAATCCTAACACAATTTAGATTCTTAAGGGTGAATTAATGGCTTAAAAAGTTACATAGCTTTACTCTTGACCATCTTGAAAACTTTCCACTTAAAAGAGATGATACATTCATAATTGATATGGAGTCAATGCTCCTCAATTAGAAATCTTCTATGTAAACAAGCAATATAATATGGCTTGCAAGGTCTTTGTTGGATTCATTACAAATGTATACCATCGACAACCAAAATTTAACCTCCTTACATAAAGTTAGTGGGATGCCATACTCAACTCATATTCTAAGGTTTCTAGGACAATCAATACACCATGAATTCACATTCTCAACTTCCATTCCAAGGTTTTTAAGAAACTCAACTACACTTTTAGTTTGCAATTTCTAACGCACAACATAGACCTTAAATTACAAAATCACTTATACCAAGGCTAGAGTATATGACTAGAGAATATATACGACATTAAATATCCTAATGGTAATCAAATAAATCTAAACAAAATTCCAGCACCCTATATTTCCCAAGGCCAAATTTTATTTCTAATCTCTACATATTTACACTAAATTGGAATATATTGCTTCATGTGGGTCTAATTAACTTGCATAAATTATGACATTAAATTATCAATCTAGGTGTTTGTAAATTTGTGAGATGCATGCACTCTATTTGCAGGCTTAGATTTAATGTCACAGTAATCAAATGGAAAATTGATTAAGTTAACTATTCAAAGAAAGTTGAAACTAAGGATGTTAGGGTTTAACTGTGAAGTAACTTTTACACTAATATATAGGATTTGAATTGATACAAGAAATAAAGCATGAAAAAAAACTATAAATTATATATCCAAATAGTATAAAGGAGCTAATCTTATCAAATTAGATTACTTGAGCTTACATTAACAAAATATCAATTTATGAGGTGAAGTATGTTTTTCGAGAAGGCCCACACAATGGTGCTCTATTCAATGATGTAGATTGTTGGTTCAGTTAGAGGTTTTAATATAATACTTTTGAAAGAAAAAATAAGGCACAGGAATCAGTTAGAACTACTTGATTGATCAAATATCCATTAGTATCACAAATAGAAAATTGAGATGTGGTGTTTATGGCATACTCCCTCAAGTGGCTCAATGCCTTGCAATAGTATTTTTATGACTCCTTAATCCTTAATATCATCATCAAGTTAAATTATAAGTGTTAAAATTAAATGAAACCTTTAGGAAAAAGTAACTAAAGCTATAGTGACTATGCCATTGAAATATAAAATTAAAACAATGAGTATCTGAATAATAAATTAGTGAGAAGCTAGTAAACGCATAACACAATAAAACTCATCGATTACCATGCAAACAATAAACCATTAACAGATATAAAGAGTGTATAAATAATTTAAATTAATAAATGAAACATAGAAGATATACCAAAAAGGGATCTACAACAATTATACATATGGAACAACAATGCACAAAATGAAGAATGGGGGCCCTCCAAGTCAACAGATTATGCTTTCAAGTGCTCTCAGCTTGAAAAACTCAATGAGGATGCTTATATTAATTAAAAGAATAAATAAAAAAATCCAAAACTACTGTAGATATCTTGAGAATCAAAAATCAAGAAAAATATCTGAAGCCAAAATATGAAAATATGAATGTCTTGACATGTTTGATTAGATGTACATCAAAGTATGAAACTAAAATCAATAAAAATTGTACCCAATTGACTAATTAATATATTATAAAACTAATTGGGTTGAATTCCTCCCTTCAAGTGCCAACGATCAATCAAAATCCCATGATTTCCAAACATGTTTTGATTTTCAAGCCTAAAATAGGGCATTTTCCCCAAATCTAGCAAAGTTGATCATGTGTTAATTGGGCACATGTGAAGGATTTTTCACCAAATCAATAGGAAGATAACCATATAGGGAATACAAAGGATGAAACCGATGTTTGCATTTTCTCCCAACTCACCTAAAATATCTTAATGAATGAGAGATTAGCAAAATGCCTAACTTCTCGTAAAATTTGGTAAAATTGATTTTTTAATGCATAAAATTTTCCAAAAAAATATTTACAAATGGAAAGAAAATGATTTAAATACATTTCTTTATATTTTTTAAAAACGAAAATGAAGATAAAATATGGAAAATGGGGTGTAAGATGGGTTTACTAAGACTATATTAGGGTTTAATATAAGACTAAATGGGCATAAAAAGTTAGACTCAACACTTCCTATTTAACAATTTGTGTTGCTTCATTTCCTTTTGATTATTTGAAGATATAGTAAGGGGTTATTTTATTTTTCATTTCAAAGGAAATTTGTATGGGATTATACCATCTATCTTAGACTAATCAAATGGAGGGTTTCCCAATTTCCAATCGCAATAATGTTTAGTAACCCTTGGGGGTTTGATCAGATTGAATTTGTGAGCTATGATTCCCTTTCAACAACATGCCTTAGATGTGTGGTTCCACCAATTGATATAACACTGGATTTATGAAAGGAGCAAAGTTTTCAACCAAGTTGGTGGACCTTTAACATATTAAAATAGGAAGTTGAATTGTAAAATATATATAACAAGTAATACTACATTCATTGACTAAATTAAAATAATACTTGGATAATATCTTATGGTAAGGAAATTAATGAATATAAAAATATAAATATTATTAAATAATAATTATTAATTATTAATTATTAATTATGAAAGATTATGTATCTTCAAAATGTCAAGACTCTTCATGCAAGGGAACTCCCACCTAGGTATATATACAAGACCCTCATTTGTAAATTATATCATATCAATTCTTAATACATTATTTGTATCGTCAATGAATTTATTTGCTATTTTCCAAGTATTTTGGACACTTTATTGGCAAGCCCTATTTGGTTATAATAATTATCAATTTGCAAGTCCATGAGTTTCAATTAAAGGTTTTCTTAATACCTACCTAAAAGATGACTTATGGTGGTTTGGGGCATCAGTAAAATCCATAACCTGGAAATGGAGGGTACATGAAAGGAATATTTATAAAGAAAGACAAAGAAACATGGGAGGGGGAAGTGTGTCAGTGAAAGAAGTTAAGAAAACCACTACAAAATGCAAACTAAGGGCCAAGTGAAGTTGATTGAAGAATGACAAAAAAATGAGAAGAGATTGTGTCTTCAATGGAGTGCATATAGCAATGTACAAATAAGGCCTCCAATGGACCTTGGTTACACTTGAGGTAGGCACAACGTGTGTTAAATATTTTGTGGTAGTTATATTATTTTGGCTGAATGTTACACTAGGAAATTAGAGGAAGTTGTTGGGAAAGATGCAATCCTTTATTTTAAAAATGCATGTAAGATATTTAATAGATTTATGAAATATGTTCTTGATGACTTTGAAACTTTTATGTGAATAATGCATGAGAGAGAAACCAAGAAATGGAGGAGGAATTGGGCACCTTGAAGGCTATAGTGGGCCAAAGCAAGTTATAGAAATCTGAAAGCGAAAAGGTGAAATATGGCACAATTTGAAAAAGCTTTGAAGATGCTATCTTGAATGAACGATACAAGAAAATAAGCTAATCCATAAAATGGCACAAAAAAGATACACTTATCTCCTCGCACCATGTCTAATGATGACTAGTAGGCTAACATTCAAGTTTGAAATTGATATGGTTATTGCGCTAAGAGGTGCTCTACAACCCAATATGGAGGAGGTGTTGTAGTGTCCGTAAATGAGTGTAAACATTTTATTGTTAGCCTAATAAAACTTTATAATAGGGGAGATATTGTAGTGTTTGTAAATAAGTGTAAACATTTAAATGTTGACTCAATAAAAAAATATTTCAAAGATTATATATGCCCATATTACGGTTAGAATTCCACATGACAACTCTTTATATCACATGGATTAATATAAATAAATAAATATATACTCAATTAAATAAATATATTTGCCTAGAGTCACTGCCTATGATAATTTGAACAAATATTTCCACCAAATTAGATAGGATTCATGTGTAATTAAGCATACTTACTAGGAATCACTACCTATTATTATTTATGCATTTCATAGCATAAAAATAGATAAAATTGAAAATTTAATAGTTGCTTCACTTAATGTCTATTTTAGCAATAAAAAAATCATATATAAAATAAATATAAGATAAAATAATACTTATTGATTATTTATTAATTTATATAATTAAATTACAAATAAATAATGATATACACTTATCAACTTATATTAATAACCACATTATATAATGCTTATTTTATATGCATTTTAGTATTATAATGATTTATGATATTATTTTAATATAAACTATATATCTTACATTATATTTAGTTAGATATCTTACATTTTATTAAATTATTTATGTGAGAAAAGATTGTTGTATGTCTTGGAGATATATATTAATGATTACATTATATAATGATTATTTTATAACTATTATCATATATTAATTATTTATGATATTATGATGATAGATTTAATATAAGAAATATATCTTACATGATATTAAGTTAGATATTTTATATCCTATTCAGTTATTTAAGTGATATAATATTGTTGTATCTCTTGGAAATGAATGTGATGTTTCCTTCATGGAATTCTTGAAGCGTTTGTCGCAAATAAACTTCAAAATGATATAAAAATAAGTGAAGATTGTCATCGAGGGTTTCTTTGGACATTTCTATCCAATTTTCCCTTACTATAAGTTGAGAGATGGTTGCAAGATCACACATTTAAATAAATAAATAAATAAAATAATATAATATTGAATTTAATATTAATATTAAATCAAATATTGATATTAATGTTTAATATTAACATATTATTAGATTTAATTACTCTGTATTAATATAATATTAAGTTTAATATATTATAATATATATTAATGCATTATGCTAGACATATTTAATATAACACTATAATGCAAAATATTAATATTGTAATATTATATTAATTTTCTTCTTTTCCATGGAAGAAAGGTGAGTAATATTATTTATATAAATTAAGTTACATCTATATGTACCTGTAGCATTCCAAAGGTTATTGCAGGACAAAAATGATTCCAAATTGGCATCAATTGTTCATTTTTATACAAAAATGGTTCTTATCCTTGACTTATGAGATGGGTTATATGTCAAGAGCATATGACCTTTTGAAATTGTCGTTATAATCCTAACACAATTTTGCTTCTTAATGGTGAATTCATGCCTTACAAAGGTGCATAGCTTTACTCTTAACTATCTTGAAAACTTTACCACTTAAAAAAATGGTAAATTCATAATTGAGAAATGGAGTCAATGCTACATAGTTAGAAATATTATATGTAAATAAATATTATATGGATTGAAGTTATTTATTGGATTCACTACAAACGTACATACCATCAATAACCAAAAATTTGACCTCGCATCAAATTAATGGGATTCCATCCTCAACTCATATTCTAAGGTTTTCTAGGACAACCCATACACAAGATGAATTTGGATTCTCAACTCCCATTCCAAGGCTTTTTAAGACACTCCAACTACACTTTTAGTTTGTAATGTCCAACACACATCATCAACCGTAAATTAGGGAATGACCTTATTGTTATCCTTATAGTCTAGCTATGGACAAAAATAAAAGTTTAGTGATTGATGCATGCATCATCAAAATATCAACTCTATTAAGCAACAAACTACATATTGCATTCGTATTATTACACAAAAATGAATAACATAATTATGAATTGAGATACCACCAAATCATAATTCAAATGAAATAAAATGGATAAATGCTTCCCAAACTCGTCAACAATGATTCATGTTCGAAATTATGTTTACCAATTTATTTAATGCTCAAATTACATTCTAAGTTATTGTGTTTCATATGTACCTAAAATCTTCCAAAATTAATTTTTTAAATGATATTGTAGATTGTAGTAAGAGAAGGAGTGATTGCCTCTAATACTTTATATTTTTCTATGAATTTTGGAAAATATTCAATTCCATACCAACTAGGAAAAACACTTATGTTATAGGTACGCACACAAATATATATATGGTATTGAATCTCTTAATGGTATTCAAATATATCTACCAAAAATTCTGACACCCTATATTAGCCAACGCTAAAATTTATATCTAATCTCTACATATTCAATCTAAGTTGGGATATTATAAAATATCCATTAAGAATTACTTGGTTATTGCTTATTATTTAATGATTTGTATTGCTCCATTTCATTTTGATTCTTTGAGGATATGTAAGGGGCTATCTTCTTTTTTGTTTCCAAGGAAATTTGTATGAGATTCTTTTTGGAGTAATCAGATGGAGGGTTTCCCAATTTCCAATCACAATAATGTGTAATAACCCTTGCACACTTGATTAGGTTTAAATTTGTAACATATGGTCACCCTATTGGCAATGTGAATTTTGGTGGATCATTCCACCTATTGAACTAACAAATGGAGCTATGAAAAGAGTAATTTTTTCAACCAAGATGGTGGAAATTTAGTATTAAAATAGGAAACTGAATTTTAAAGTATATAGTAACAAGGAAAACTACATCCATTGGCTAAAGGAAAATAATACTTAGAGGAAGTATATAAGTTTTGGTTTGGAAGATCATTTTTTATTTATTATTTCCTCGACAAGTTTCTAAATATGGTTAAATACTCTCTAATTACATTTTTGAAACAATTATACATGATGAAAAATAAATTGGTATATATCATTTTTCGTAGATAATCAAGTTATTTGAATATTTTAAAATTACTCTATCTTAAATTATTTATTTTCATCAATAGATATATAAGTAATCTAAACATTTAACTGCACTTCACTAATTACCAAAAATATAAGATGCATCCATATTAAGGGTTTATAAGGAGCCCCTTATCTTACTCTTTATTCTAAATTTGTATAGTATTAATGTTGAAATTCCCCATAAATAAAACTAAGATCTCATAATTAGTAATATTACATCTATCACAATATATAAATAAATTAAACAATACCTTTAGTTAAAAAAATATAAATATTGACATTAAAATGTTTAATAACAATTTTGAAGTTTAACAATGGTCAACAAATTGGGTCTACTAGGGTAGAATAGATGGTGACAGGGTGTACTGTTAAGGCATTCCACGGTGAAAAGGTCACCTGTTTGAAACTCCGTGGGCAAAAATCTAGGCATGTTAAAGGTTGGTGTGGCCTAGACAAAGTGTGATCTCCAGGTGTTTTTAACAACTTAGATACATGTGGATTGAGATTTCTCAAACCACAAGTTAGACGCATAAGTCATCTCAAGACTAACATTACTTAACAAACAAACAAAAAATAACCAACAAATTTAAAATATAAATTCCTTAAAAAATTTTAAACTTTATAATTGATTTAAAGAAAAAAAAATCCATATTGTAACATTGACATCTTTGCTTTAATTAATTATCTCTACATCTGCGCACTTTATTAGTCCCTGCCGCCTGTGGCATGGGCAGGGACTATAGTAATCAGTTTTGTTGGCTAGCATTAGTTCTTGTTCAAATTAACCCAAAGTATTTTCCTGATTCATAAAACAAACCGTTTATTCAACCTATAAGATCATGGCACCGTCATTTGTGGCCAATGTCTAGTTTTGTGGTCTTATTTGGCCTCTTCCCGAGGCATCTATTTATATTCTTGGTATATTCTTCACTTATTCCTTAAGACTTAAGGGTTTTCACCATTGGTATTTTCTCAACTCGCAGTTACTCTAACTAATGCTAGAATTAATGGATTAGCATTAAATGATTAATTTAATTAAAATATGAAATGTTGCTTCCCCCCTCGCTAGTGAACCTTGCGGAATTCACCTTACTCCATATCAATGGAGTCGTCTATTGATGGACTGACCACTTTTATATGATGCCATGTGTCATCTCCATACAGTAGCAAGTGATGGTGAATGGAGAAAGCCAATGGTCTTGTGCAACCCAACCTGTCTCTCTTTCCTTAACCCAGCGAAGCTCTCCAGGTTTCCGTGCTCTAGCCCTTGCCCTTGCTCCTGCTACTGGCATGGGATATGGATATAGATCTCAAAGGTCGTTTGGATCTCGTTAAAGCTATGGATCTCGAAATGTCAGATATGTCGCTGGTGCTAGATCAATAGAATCAAGAGCATGATCAGAAGACTCAATAGCAGAATCAAAATCATATTGGGTTCAGTTGAGAAATGAATATCCCTCTTTTGCAGCGGAGTCGGAGGTGACGAATTTGGAATTGTGCATGGAGGCCGCTCAGAATGCAAACGTTTCCATCTCAGCAGGCTGCTGCAATGCCATCCACAAATTATCCACTGATTCTGCCTGCCTCTACTCCGTCATGCTCTCCAAAACAGCCAAAGCTACAAGGATCGATCCCGTCGTCGCCATATCCATTCCCCAGCGTTGCCAATTCACCTACAGACCTGTTGGTAACAAATGCGGAGGTAAGATAACACTAGATTTATCATTTTCTATATGCATTCTTTCACTTCATATTTGATTTTAATGACAATAATTCTAACGATTCAAATTCCAGTTATGCTTTATAAAGAAAGCTTCATAGAAAAAAAACATTCAATAGACTGTTATTATCATGTGAGTGGAGAAATTAGATCTGATTCTAGAATTCATTCACTCCAACAAGTTAGCTATTCAACGTAGTCCCCACAAAAAAACAGTTCATGGAGTGCTAGGCACAAACTCAATCATGGACACCAAACGAAGTTATAATCGGGTGAAGTTGAAGTCTTCATAGTTGAATGTATACCGAAGATCAGAATCTATACCAACTGTACTTCACTTGTTTCAGTTGGCGACTACGAAAGATATGCAATATATGAAAGTCAATTTATAGATCAAATCACAGACCTTATAATGTGGACCCAAATTTTGCAATTTCTATAATGGATTTATGGAAGAAGTTTCAAACCAGAAAAAATTTGCATGCATCTCTTTGAGAATTAAAACCATTTTCTTGTTGCATTTCGTGCGAGTAAGCTATATCATATCCATAGTGGCTATCGTGATACATAGCCATAGCCTACAACAACATACCTTTGACCATGATCATATATTTCCTGGAACATGATCATATGCTAGGCTGGTGGTACTTCAGTTCTCTTAGTCCTTAAGTTGGTTTCCCTGGCTTTTTCTTGCGGGTATGTTCTTTCTCATTTTAGTTTTTTTTTTTAAATAATCTCATTGATGATTATGGTGTAACATCCTTAATTATTTTCCCTTACTAACTAATAAAAAATAAAAAAATATAATCTTCGCAGCCAAAATAAATTCATCCTAAATTATTCCAATTGAAGCATGCGCGGATCAGCTGTTTTGCTTCGTTCAGAAGAAATCTCAAAATGAAGAATCAGAAAATGGATATACATACTTGATACATCTTCAGTTGAGTGAAAGATGGTTCATCAATCTCATTATTCCTAAACCTGCAATAGAAAACAATATCAACAATGACATCAAACTGGAAGGTCTGCCGCCATTCTATGGCAAGTTCTGTAGAAATTTGCTGAATAATAATTAATTATCCACCGAGACTATCCTGATCACATACAATTCGAATTTATATGCAACACATAATCTCTTCCACTGAGATCATCACACATGCGGAAATAAAACAAGCGATAACACATCAAATCATCATACACATTAACACAGTATGTATGGGGAAAGCTTATAGCTGAAAACCCCACAGCTATTGTGTATATTATAATGGAGAAATCATGTAACAAACTCAGTACAATACTCCTCACAAGTACTCAGTACTATCTCATGAATTTACACACAAACTAGCTCAGTTTTGAACAGGTTACTGGTTCAAAACTCACTGCCAATTGCCTTGCCTCTATTGCGCAATCCAGGCCTGTCTATATAGAGATCCAAGGTTCGAATCTCCTTGGCTTGATTGCGCAATTGTCATGGACAAATCCTCCAAGTGTGGTGCAAATCTCATGCACAACTGATGTCGCCACTGATAGCTAACTCCACCCTTTCATCTACCTCTTTCACTGGTCTCCACTGAACTGATCATGCACTGTAGTGAACTGATGTGTTCTTGGGTTGAATAATGAGTTACTAATTAATGAATTAAATAATATTTAATTCACTCCACTCATAACTAATTGATTAGCTAGTTAAACTAATCTCAACTAGTTCGACTAAAATAAACAGAACACAACTCCACTAGCTGTCTCATTAACTCCACCAAACTTCTGCCACTGAAGTCCTAACTGAAGTCAACCATGCATGTGCCATCAAACCCTTGGGAATCACGTGATTCCTCTGTCAGATGCATGAGCCACTTCTGTAGCTCGAACTGAAGTGCTCCAAGAGAGTAAATTGTTGTTTAGAGTCCAAATATTATTAAGGGTAAATAATATTTGACTTCCCTATTTTTAGGAGAGGCAGTCTAAAAATAGACTTCGACCTCTTCAACCTATAGGTCACAAAAATAGAGTCCCATCTATTTTTACCAACATGACCAATGCTCCAAGAATCTCAAACTGGAATCCTCGAACCATGCTCCATATGTCTAAAAATAGACATAGTCTAAAAATAGACTTTGCGCCAGAATTTTCCTTCGGGCCCACTTGGTGAAGGCGACTTCATTTCACCAAGCTCCATCATCTTGCTGCATTCTCAACAAGTTCACATGCATGCACGACAGCTTCAACATCAGCACCATTCACATGGAAAATGGGCTGGTCATATGAAGTTCCAAGGTGGTATTTCACATCCCCGGAGCCAGTATACCACCCGGTTTCGGCACCGGCTGGCTTAATCCCACCGCTAAATTCACTGAAAAATCTGCGCAAGGGTTTCCTTACCACATTCCCCAGTACATTCAACCTTCCTCTGTGAGAATGTGTCAAGTTGTGAAGGTTCCTTCTCTCATGGTCAGTGGGTGCGAACTTCCGGAACTTCTGCGAGCTAAAGAGATGGAACTACTGAAGTTGCTTCCTCCGTTTTGCGACTGTCCATTTAGTGGCCAGAAAGTTCTCAAACTGTGCACTCCAAATTAGCCTATCCAAAATAACCCACTGGCGGTTTGTTCTATCAAACATCACCACTGTATTGAAATGATTCCAGCAGATAAATTGTTTCCAGGTTCCCTTCCATCCCCCTTCCACTGCTTCCTCTGGTCCAGAAAACAAATTGGGAAAGCTTTCTCGGGTCCAGCAAACAAATTGTTCCCAAGTTTGGCTATCCAGAGAAAGAGTTTTCGACATGGCAACAACATGCATATGGTCCTCCGAATTTTGTTTGCTTAACATCTCTCCACAGACCAGGGCTTCATTATTCACTCAACATCTCCTCTCCACAGACAGGTTATCATAGGCAATAATGGCAATGCCAGTGGAAATGACTAGTTAACGTGAACTTGACAAGTTATGATAGCCATGCATGCAACCAATGAAATATATATGGAACGTGGCATCATGGTTCAAATTTAAATTTTGTAAAATATGTTTCTTAGGTGGCGTTCATGCATCAATATGAAACGTGGCCATGCTTACGTGCAACTAAATCTATCATTGCATTAAGTCATACATTTCCAAGGTGGTTCCAATTAAATTTATCGATATTTTAAGTCAAACAACAACATCGAATTCCTGGCATCGTGGAAAATGCTAAAAACATACTTAAGGTATGATTAAGCTATATAATTCATTCACTTGAGATATAACGTCATAAAATGTATTTTTGGTTGTTCTCGTGACTAACTTGCATACAGGTCTCCAGGGGAAATATATACTCTTGTATGTTATTATTTAGGTTTGACTAACCTGCATACAGGTCTCCAGGTGAAACATTATTTTATGTTTATTGATTAATTCAAATCATGTCCCTCAAGGAAAAAATCACCACCGCCAAAATTAAGATTTGTATTCATCTATGCCAACCTCGAAAGATCATCAGTTGGAGACACAGTCAGCTTGGTCCAACGATTTTGAAACAACTAGCTGATCTTCCTTAGAATGAAAGGAAGCGGTAAGGAGAGAGATGCAAAATATTGATTGTCTTATTGTCTCATCATCACTTGCAGTACTAACAATCCAAGGATACTCATTGTGAAAATGAACTGTCCGGATGTCGTCAATGAAAATTTGTCAGTATTTGACAAATTTTAGCTCCATCCTCTAACTAAATCGTTGGGATTGTCAAACCCCGCCACCCTACTCAAGGCAGGGATTAGCTGCAATGCAGTCTTTCTTGTTATAATTTGATCTATGTACAAATACATAATTTCTTGATGTGCACATGAAGGTGACAATTATCAACATGACTTTCCATGAACATATTTGTCATTAAAATTTCAACTCTACAAGTACTTTCTAAAAAGAATTCTCACGAGATGGCACAAAAATTCAACGTAAGCAACTTATTAACCATGCATTATTCACCAACCAAAGGTTATAAACGTTTTTTACTACAACAAGTACAATAAATTAAGTGCATCCTTTAGAGAAATATTAATGGTCATATTCCACAATAGTAGTCTTTCTTTACAAATATTTATGGATGTTTTTAGTTCTATGGTTAACTTTTTAAAGATTAGTTTCATATATTTTTTAATGTAGCAAACACATGTTAAATGAACTTGATCATTAGTGGTTTAAAATGCAAATTAAACTATCTTAAATTAGAATTTTCAAAATAAGGCATTGAATTTAATATTTCAAATTTAACCTCTCATAAATATTGTACGGTTTTCATTAAAATTTATTTATATGATTTAGTTTTTTTCATTAAAATTTATTTATATGACTTAGTTTTTTATATCACTATAGTTCTGTATTTTGTAGGAGCTCTAATGTTAAAATGAGAACTCTTATAAATTCATGATTTTAAGCTTAAAATACCAAAATCAATTTAGAACGGAAAATGTACTCTTTTCATAATTATCATTTTTTTCAAGGTTAAAAAATTACAACATTTTGTAATTACGGCCCTTAAATTGTAATATTTTATGAAAAAAAATGTAAACCCAACTTTTAAATTGAAAATTCATGTTACTAGTAATAATAATTTATAGCAACTTGATTAAAACCATGGTTTAACCATCAATAATATCATAACAACCAAAATATTAAAATCTATTATGAATTCAAAAAATGTGTGTTTTTTTTTTTTTTAAACTTAAAATGAGTTTAAATTTGTTTGAACATTATTAAGTGTTACAAATAATATTCTTCTAAAAAGTTTAAAATTACAACACTTATAAAATGTGATCCAAGAAACTTATTCAAACTGAATCGTACAAGATGAAAATATATATATTTTTTGTAAGCTTGGCATGACCTTTTTCATTCATTTGCTTCAAAAAGGACAAGTTACAACCAAAATTCAAGTGGCTAGGTGGCCTCAACCCGCCCAAAGGGAAGCCAGAACTGTTGGCCAATTAACTGCATTATAGGCCACCCAAAAACAAAAAAAATTAATACTATCAAGCATATATATGTATGCTTGAATATCATGTATCATTATATATATTAAATAACTAAAATCAGAAACTATAATGTGCATATACTTCATATGAAAAAAGAAAATCCAAAAATAATTCAACCATGCTACTAATCATCATAAGAATCCACTGGGGATGGATCCTTCGCGCTTGATATAGGGAGTTCTGTCTGTGGGAGACAAAGAATATGTCTCTCAATGTGATGGAGGCATCCATTATGTTGTTGGAATTGGAACTAAATCAATTGAAATTCCTTATGGATATATGCAAGTCCATGATATATCTTGGAAGAGTCAGCTGGAGGATTAGGCAAGGATTTGGCTACAATGCTCTTCATTAACCAATAAAGATAATTTTTATTTTTTTTAAATATTGTGAGGACTTGCCTCTAGAATGGCCAGGGTCGGGCACCAAATCCTGCCAATCACCCAAACCCACATTTGTATCTGTTGTCTGTTGGTTCAACTCAACTTCCTAACCCGAAACTAACTGTCATAGTTGTGATGGAGTACCACTTTGGAATGTGTGAGTTACTTCATGGATGAGAGAAGAGGTGGTTTTGCGGCCTCGAATCCTCACTGGGCGAGGTTGGGGCTAGATACCATCACGAATTGACCCCTGCTTCATGTTGCATCCATGACCTCTGCTAGCTGGAGAGCCTTTTATAGAGGAGGGGAGAGCCATATGATTGATAAAGTTTTGACCACAAGAATGGAAAATCTTAGGACAGGAAATTATAACCTCGGCCTCACGGCGGGTGACTGACTTAAAATGTCGGGACCCTCTCGAAATAAATAGACATGTAAGGATACCATGGCATACATACAAATATCAATGAGTACTATGGTTTTCTACCCAACAATTGTATTGGAAAATTTTATGGGTTTGGCCTAGGAGATTTGAGACCACCACCCAAGACTCCCCATGTCATTTGAGAATAGGATAATGCGACATAGAGAGGAAAACCATATCCGGGAAAACCCAAAACTTATTGATCACCAAAACCAACAGACGGTCAAGGTAGTAAACACAAATTACCAAGCATGAGATATAAATAAAATTCCAAACTGGAACACCCAAATACATACCCATGCGAGAAATCAAGATGCCAAAATAAACAAAAACAACAATGCAATATTTAGACAATCCTTTAGATAAACCCACTATTTCCTTCCAACATTCACGAGTGAGCTTCCAACTAGCTCCGAACATCGCTATATAAACACTTCGCAAATGAAAAAGCAGAGAAACTGAGCAAATAGGGGAGGATGAAACATCAAAACCTGTAAAAGATACATACCCACTAAGGTAGACTGACAAGGGGTGAAGGTCGTTTGCACTCAGGTGACGGACCACTTGAAACTTTGTCTCGTTCGTACGGTGATCTCCCAACCAAACTAGAAACTTATCCTCTCTAAGAGAATGGAATCTGTGGAATAACGTTGAGGGAATGTCATCATAAAAACCTAGTATGAAATCGGTCCTACCACCTTCCCCTTCACCATAAATTTGATACATGCGTGATTCCACCTTTCTGTTCAGTTCAAATGTGCAAGGGATGCAGTACTGCCACCCTCCAATATTACCTTCCACCATAATAATCATGTCCTCAATCCCAATGTAGCTGGCTCGCACCCAGATCGGGGATGCTGGTTTATAGATTAGATAGAATGGTTGCTATCTCCAACATCTTTTTCCATGATGTATCTCAGATTATTCACTCCTTGCTTGCATTTTAGGGGGGCCAAGAAAACTCTAGAGTCCTTCCCGTGATTGAACATCCCTAGTTTGCTAAGAAACCAACTTTTTTATTTCCTTCTCTCCTAACATGTGAAGGGATACTATAATCAAAACAAGGAAAAATATCACCTATGTCCTGAACCAAACATGCAGTTATCCAACTATGTCCGAGGTTATCCAAATTTGATCTATGATTCAGGTTTTTGATAGTCTCAATCACCAATTTTGAGTCCCCTTCTACCACCATTTTTTTGTACCCTACTATTTTAGCAATAAGAATACCTTGCTTTAGTGCATTAAATTATGCTTCATTGTTAATAGCATAACCATATTCTACAACATATATGAATCTAGTATGGTGTTGAAAATCTCTACAAAGACCACTAAACCTAGTTGGCCCCGATTTTCCTTTAGATGCCCCATCAAAGTTCAACTTTAAGAAACCAGGGGGGGGCCACGGGGGGGTGGGGTGGGAGAAGAGTAACGAGGAGAGGATGCAAGGGATACCATGAGTTTCCATAAGATTGGGGCAATAATTTGTGGAGATAAATTCAAGATATTGATGATGTTAGCCTCTTGAGGAGAGACCTATCAGTCATCAAGATGCTAATGATTTGCTAGGGTTGTTTCTCTTATATTCTGGACGATCTTGTTCCATACTCCTTCCTGAGTGTGGAGTTGATCTTTGAAAATTTGTATGTTCCTTTCTTTCCCTATAGCCCATAGGAGGAAACCAAGTGGTACTCCCTATTGAGCATGATTTAGGACTCGGATTGAGAAGTTTCATTTTCTCCAAATTTCTATGGATTCCTTGATGCTATGGTGATCTTGATATAGAAAACCAAAAAGGTGGCCTAACTTGTTCCATAGTTGATTTGAAAGGAGCATGAATTGAAAATATGTTCCATATATTCATTGTGGAAGACACATAAGAAACATAATGAGGGGCCTTGGATTCCTCATTTTTGAGGTTGATCCCAGGTGAGGATTCATCTTCGATAGACCAACAAAAACAAAATATGCAACCATAGGCCAAAAATTCCCTATCCATATCTTCCTCCAGAGAGGGCTAAAATATTCCTAATTTTCATCAGCTGCTAATTAGTAAGATTCCTTAATATTTAACATTGCTTTCGTGGAGTAGTCCCATATGAGGATGTCATGACCTTCCTACTATACAATTTTCCTGGTTTGAAGTTCTTTATCCAAAATTTTCCATTGGTTAGAAGTTGGTGGGTTTACCGAGTCCTAGGGGCCTTCCATTTTCGCCACATTGAATCCATCTAAGGGGGGTACCAAAATTGGTTCACCGAGGAACAATTTTGGTCATTTGTAAAAATGAATATATCTCCTAGATCCCATCTCCCATCATGGGTTTCCCAAAATATGTGTTGATTTATGAGGTCTTTGTTGGAAGACGCAAAATTCCAGATTGAGGATCCCTTTGGAAAATTTGAGTGTCTTAATTTTTCCTCTAGAGAGATTGTCATGTGGAATTTTCTGGTCCATATAGTTTTCCACAAGTTTGGACCAACTTTTTACCTTCTCCACCAGAGTTTTTCCCCCATAACTTGATTCAAAATATACGGATCTCTGAGATCCAATCCTCCTACCATATTCAGTTTGAAAACATTGGTCTAGGACACCAAATCCCATTTCTTAAACTGCTGAGCTCCTCTCCACATAAAGTTTTTAAAAATATTGGTCATGGTCGTGCATGAGGATTTAGGAACAGACATACCCGAGAGATTATATATTTGTACGGATTGTAAAACAACCTTTAGTAGGACCACCCTACTGGCTAGATTTAGAGCCCTAAAGGTCCATCTAATGAAGCTCGACTGGAGTTTTTGGAGAAGGTATTTTCAAGAGGAATTTTTTAATGAATTGACCACCAGGGGAATACCAAGGTATTTGATAGGAAAATATCCTATACCAAAACCAAGGGATCGAGAAAGCAAGGCTTGGATAGAGACAAGGGTGTTACAAAATAAAATATTTGATTTATCATTGTTAATCAAGGTTCTAGAGGTGAGCATAAAATCAGAATGAATATCTTTAACTTTTCTAACTTCCCGGAGAGATACTTGAAAAAATAACATGATATCATCCAAAAAAAATGATGGGTGATGGGAAGGTCATTACCCCATAGATGAAAGCCTTTTAATTGGGATGCTTGAGTGGTCGATCTGAGATATCTACCCAAGCCTTCAACCGTAAAATGAAGAGAAAGGGGGATATAGGATCTCCTTGCCTAATACCTAAGGAAGGGTTGAAATTTTTGGAAGGGGAGTCGTTGAGCAAGATTGAGAAGACTGGTAAAGAGACGAGGGAAAAGACTCAATTGATCCATCGATGGTCAAAACCAAAAGCCTTGAAAACACTGAGAAGGTATGACCAGCTGAGACGACCATAGGCTTTCGACAAGTCTAGCTTAATAAACATTCCATGGATATTGATTTGTTTAAGAGAGTGGACCACTTCTTGTGAAGTGAATATATCATCAAGGAATTGGTAGCCTTTAACAAATATAGATTGTTAAGGGTATATGAGATTAGGAACGAGGGGTTTTAACCTTTTGACCATAACATTGGAAATAATTTTGTATATAACATTACAAAGGGAAATGGGTCGAAAATATTGCAAATCCTTAGAATGGGACGATTTAGGAATTAGCGAAATAAAAATTGAGTTAAGACCAAGGCTTACCTTTTTTGTTCGACGAGACTCCTCCACCACATCCAGGATATCTTTCCTTATGAAGCTCCAGGACGCTTGGAAAAACTTGGTTGTGAATCCGTTCGGTCCTGACACTTTATTTGTGGCCATCCCCGTGAAAATATCCTCTATCTACTCTGGACTGACTACCCTCATCAGTGTCAGATTTTGATCCCTACTGAATAGGCAAGGAATATGATTGGTTATTATTTTAATAACTTTTGATCGATGTAGGGAGGGATCCATAAGGAGGGATTGGAAGTGGTCCACCACCAGGATTTCCATCTCCTCATGCTGTGTGGGATTGTTTTCAGAGGAATCCTTTAAAGATAATATTTTTTTGTGTTTTCAGTGTTGAATCATCGCCTTGTGGAAGAATTGAGTATTCCTCTCCCATTCCCTAAGCCACTGGATTCACACTTTTTTCTTCCAGAGGATATCCTCTTGTTTCCTCCCTTTCTCAAGTTGATTAAAAATTTGGCCTTCCTCCATTACCAGTTCCTCAGATCTCCCTTGATTAATTATCATTTTTTGTATCCCTTTCATCCTATCTTGAACGTGTCTTTGTTCCTTCATAATGTTTTCAAATTCCATATGGTTCCAACGTTTTATCTGTTGTTTGAGATATTTTAATTTGAACTGGAAGGTATTCATATAATTACTACCTTGCATCGTGATCCCCTTCCAAAAACTCTCCACTTTACTCATGAAGGAAGGATCCCTAAGCCAAAAGGATTCAAATATGAAAGGTCAGTTCCTTATAGGGGCTACTTTTAGGTCCATTTCCAGCCTAATCATCCAGTGATCGGACCCTTAAAAAGGTAGAATTTACGCTTCTAAAAAAAAATCCCTGCTTATCAGGTGTTATGAAACTATAAATTTGTCAAGGCACGAGGCAACTTGATGAGATCCCCCTCATCAATTATTCGAAGTATAGACTCCATTGATGGTTTGCATATCAACCAATTTCAACTCTGTGATTTTATCTCTAAATGCTTCCATTTTTGTATCCATGCATCATATCCCTCCCTTATTTTCCTCAACTGAGGAGATTAAGTTAAAATACCCTCCAATTATCAAGAGATCTTCCATGCATATACTTCTAATCTTTCCCAAATTATGAAGGAAAGCCTCTTTTTTTACTAGAATGTGAGGACCATAAAAAAATGACACTAGCGCCCAATCTCGGGTTCCTATGTATCTGAATTTCCCCAAGAGGATCTGAGGCAAGCTTACCCAATTGCCGAAGATACTCTCTGTTGGATTCCAGAGGATAGATATACCCCCCGTGCTTCCTCTGGCATCAAGTTCCATCACCTCATACTGAGGTTTGAATCCTCTGAAAATTGCTTTTAATCACTCCTACGATAATTTAGTTTCTTGGAGCATCATAATGCTTGGTATTTATTTTTTAATTCAAACTTTCAAGTACCTATGCTTGCCTCTGTTGTTGAGGCCTCTCACATTTCATGATATAATATCATTGAGAATGTTTTTTATTTGATGGAATAGTGCCGAAAGTGGTACCACCCTTCCCGAATTAGCCAATAGGTCCCTGACTATCTTGATCGATTCCTGCAAATTCTTCCTACCTCTTTTCTTTCCCCCTTTTCCTAGTGCACTTTGATCCTGCCAATTACTTTTTTGCGATACCATATGCTCTGGTTGATCCAAAGAAATATGTCCTTGATTAGCTTGATATTGCTGAAAAGTGTCATGATAAAGTTTTTTTTGGTCTTCTGGAATAAATCTTTCATCCATATGCCACCATTAATTCAGGAGTCACTTAAGGATTTATTCTTCTATGCTCATCTCCTCCCTTGACCCATTGATATCCATGTTTTACTGGTCTTTGGGTTGTTCAATTTACTCTTTATCGTG
Organism: Pinus albicaulis; assembly: GCA_034641835.2. Taxonomy (NCBI): domain Eukaryota; kingdom Viridiplantae; phylum Streptophyta; class Pinopsida; order Pinales; family Pinaceae; genus Pinus; species Pinus albicaulis. The sequence goes on from CM076570.1 coordinate 113,609,596, forward strand.
TTGCTCATCATAGGCTTTCCTTTTGGGCTTGGTGGTTTCATTGGGTGGAGTTATAACAATTTCCTTATTGGCTTGTTGCCCTGATTCCCTGGGGTATTTTCCTTCTTCTAGTAGAACTTCATAGCGATTATTAATAGTCGGGGTTTTCTGCTGCATTGTTTGTGAATTGGCTGGAATTGATTTTAGATTCCTTTTTTTTTAACCTCTTGAAAACCCTAAAGGTCTTCATGTGGCTTCATGGGCTCTTTGGAGGTATATGATTCTATTGTTCCTTCTTGATTCAAGAGACATTCACGATACAAATTTCCATATTCATGATGCCTTCTGCAGTAGAATAGAATGTGCTCATAGTCCAGGGGTTGTTGCCACACTTCGCCCTGGTATTCTAGCTCAATGAATTCAGGAAGACGTTCGGTTATATTCATGTATACATAGATTCAATCATAGGAATTGTATCACCCTCTCTGAGTAGAGTCGGATACCTTAATGAATATTCCAAAAGAGTTATAATTTCCTTCCGATATTTATGGATCCCAGAAATCCACTCGGAGGGAAAATAATCTTACTCACACAGGGGTTGCCATGAATTTTTCTTGATCCAGGTTGTAGCATTCTTTCCAATGGTGCATAAATAGGACGGCATTATCAAAGAAGTATAACCATTTTCAAAAACCATCTCCTTATCCTCCATACTCGTAAAAATTAATGTAAGAAAACTTTGAGCCCCGAGCTTCAAGTCAATATACCCCTTTGACTACCATTTTAGCTGGATCCATTTGACTAGATATGTCTCAGAGGGCCAAATTCTTATGAACTTGAAAATCGGGGCATGATCCTTCATAAAATTACAATAATTGTTTAGTTTGTTACTTGGAATCACAAATATGGGGTTTTTCACAGCTAGCATCATGCATTGGCCTCGAATTCGGGCTTTCCATTGTACCCCCAACACTTGGTTACCTTTAGCACCTTCGTCATTTTTGTTTTTCGTCGCAACCCCACCATGATTGCTTGATTCGCCAACCGCAACATTGCGATTGGAGGGGGTCTCTCCCCTCCCATCAAGATCACTCATTCGGGTTGTCAAAATTTGATGTGAAGTTAAAAAAATGATTAGGGATTAAGGAGCGGATGTTGCAGAAATAATTCAGAACCAACAGATCGAAACCCTCACAGAGCACATTTCTCCTAAAGTTTGTATTTTGTAAGTTTGGAAGGACTACATCTTCATCATGTCCAATATATCACCTGGATCGAGAGGGCGGAAGCGCACTACAGAAGCTGAGCGACTGGCTCAAGATGTAGAGAAGGTTGTAGGAGCACCTACATCACAGTGCAGATAGAGACAGTCACCTGATCGGTACACTGGATACATGGCTCTTGTGAGCAAGTGTATCGTGACAGAGCCATCCTCTTTCGAGGAAGCTGTGGAGGACCCCGCATGGGTAGATTCCATGGTGGAAGAGTATGATTCGATTGTCAGAAACAGTGCATGGGAGATTGTCCCGAGGCCAGGGGGGAAATCAGTGGTGGGTTTGAGATGGATCTAAAAAGTGAAGCAAGTAGCTGACGGGAGTGTGGAGAATTATAACGCAAGATTTTTTGCTTGAGGCTTTTCACAGATAGAGGGGATTGATAATGAGGAGACCTTTGCACCTATCGCAAGGTATTCTTCCATACGGACGATTCTTGCTCTCTCAATGCAGATGGGGTGGCACATTCATCAGATGGATGTGAAGATTGTGTTCCTCAGCAGGGTGATTGAGGAGGATGTACATAGAGCAGCCTGAAGGTTTCAAGATCTTCAGCAGCGAGTCGCATGTGTGTAGGCTCAAGAGAGCGTTGTATGGGTTGAAACAAGCACCTCATGCTTGGTACACATGGATAGACAGTTATTTCACCAGACTTGGATTCTCCAAGAGTGAGGCGGATCCTAACCTATACCAGATTGTGGTGGAGGGTAAGTTTCTGATCATTATACTTTATGTAGATGATTTTATTTTGACAGGTGATGAACTGTTGATACACTCATGCAAGGCTGATCTTGCAAAGGAGTTTGAGATGAAGGACTTAGGCCTCCTTCATTATTTCCTGGGATTGGAAATTTAGCGTACTTGATGGTGTTGTTTGTTTCTCATGATAGAAGTATGCCGGGAATGCGGAAGTTTAACATGCATGGCTGCAAGCTTTGTTGATACTCCTCTTTCTTTATGCGGAGGAAGGAGGATGCCTCTTCGAGCGGAGGTAGTGGATGCCACTGTTTATCGACAGTTGGTTGGGTCGCTTATGTATCTGGTCAATACACGACCCGACATATGCTATGCTATTAACTAGCTTTCACAAGCTATGCTTAAGCCTACCAAGCTCTTCTGGAAGGCAGGCAAGCATGTATTGAGATATCTCAGAGGCACATCGGGATATGGATCATGGTACAGATAGGAGGATGAGTTGAGGCGGCATGGCTTCACGGATCAGTATCATCATAGCAGAGATTGTGTGCAGTGGAGAATCATGTTACTTTCATATATTCCCACGGAGGATCAGGATGCTGATATCTTGATGAAGGCGCTCACCAGGAGCAAATTCGAATACCATAGAGGCAGGATAGGGGTTGCGGATAATCCATATCTTGTTGAGAGGGAGTGTTGAAAATGCAACAAGATGATGGAGCTTAGTGAAATGAAGTCGCCTTCACTAAGTGGACCCGCAGGCTATTTTTGGCGCAAAGTCTATTTTTAGACTATGTCTATTTTTAGACAAATGGATCATGTTCTATGAGTTGCAGGATGCTATTTGTGGATGGTTGGTCAAGTCGAGAAAAATAGATGGACTTCTATTTTTTGGACTTTCAGGTGATTTCTATTTTTAGACTGCCTCTCCTTAAAATAGGGAAGTCAAATATTATTTACCCTTAATAATATTTGGACTATAAACTTCAGTTTACTCTCTTGGAGCACTTCAGTTCGAGCCTTGGAAGTGGCTCATGCATCTGACAGAAGAATTACGCTATTCCTAGGGTTTAAGTGGAGCTATTGCATGTTGACTTCAGTTAGAACTCATGTGACAGAGTTTGGTGGAGTTGATTGAGGAGTTAATGGAGTTGTGTTCAGTTTAACTGAGTTAGACATAGTTGAGCTAGTTGTATCTAGTCTAACCGATTGATACACTAGTGAGAGTGGTGTGAATTAATTATTAATTAATTCACTAATTAATCAACTAAAGAATACATCAGTTAACTTTAGTGCATGGACAGTTTCAGTGGAGACCAGTGGAGAGGTAGGTGAAAGGGTAAGTGTGACTATCAGTTGTGACTATCTTGGTGCATGAGTTTGCACCACACATTGATGGAGATGCCAATGAGAAGTTGCGCAATGAATACTAGGGGATTCGAACTTGGATCTGCACATTATTCATCTTGGATTTCCACGGTAGAGGCGAGGCTAACGAGGTGGAGTAGATTGGAGCATGTGTTTTTGCTAGATTTGAGCTTGTGTAGTGTGTAACAATTGGAGATTGTACGCAGAGCTTGTGAGGAGTTTGTACAATGATTGTTACATGATCTCTATCATTATAATATATAGATAGTTGGGAGTTTCAGCTTTAAGCTTTCCATAATCTTTGTTTTTATATGTGTGATTTTTTATGGTTTTAATGTGCACATGCAATTGATTTTATTTCCGCATGTAATGATCAATGGTAGAAGAGATTATGTATTGTGCATGAAGCTAAAATAGTGTGTGATCAGGAGAATCTCGGTGGATAACATATCAGTTATTAAAATTTTCTACATGGTATCAGAGTGATATTGATCATTGGAGCAATTGAAAAACATTGAAGCGGTTGAGTTTTGTGCTGGTGGAATTCGAATTTGCAGTAGTGTTTTCTTGGTGTAAAAGTTGAGATGTATTTTAATGGATTGCGATTGGAGTATTCCCTTGAGGGCAGCTTGAATTATATTGCATGGAAGGACGGGATGGAGGTGGTGCTGGATGAAAATGGGTTGAAGGAGTTCATAGATGCAGAAATTCCAAAACCTACTTCTAGTGATGCTATCATACTTGACACATGGAAAAAGAAGACAGCAAAGTGTCGAAGAATTCTGTTGGAAGGTGTGAAGGATCACATAGTGTCTAAATTTCATGGTAAGGCTTCTCCATTATTGATGTGGAAATATTTGACAGATTTATTCCAAAGCAAGAGTGATCAGAGGAAGTTGGTGCTCAAGGATAAACTCGGGAACATAAAAATGGAGAAAGGAAACAATATGCCCAAGTACCTCACGAAGTTCATCCAATATAGGGATGAGATGGGAAGTGTAGGGGTTACTGTTGATGACGAGGACTTGGTGAGCTTGGCTCTCCTTCGACTTCGAAGAGTTGGCACTCCTATCGGGACTACGACGTGGTCGGGAGAAATTTCCGGGATGGGAGCGACTTTGGTCGGATCTTGTGCAAAGAGGAGATAAGGCGGAGTACCCGGGGACAAATCTTCATCAAAGAACTACGATGAAGAATTGCGCTTTGGTTGCCAAAGCAAAGAGGAAGAACAAGAAAGCTTCTCATTCCGGTGCGAAAGGCAAGAAGCAGGACATGTCCAAGGTGAAGTTCTTTCACTGTCACCAACATGGACATTACGCCACAAATTGTTTGCAGAAGAAGAAAAATAAGTAGGCTGATGGATCTGCAGCTGGAGAGGCCTTAGCCTCGTAGTTTGAGCTGGATTTTTCACTAATCGCATGCTTGGTCTCAAGTATGGTGGGATCAGTGTGGTTTCTGGAGAGTGGTGCGTATTTTCACATGACAGGAGATCGAGATTTGTTTACTGATCTGGATGAGAAATATCTTGGAGTGCACATCGAGATGGGCGATGATGGTAGATACGGTGCGACGGTATCGGTACCATTTCCTTTGAGAGGAGTACGTAAACCCGCGGATTGAAGGAAGTGATGCATGTTCCAGGATTGAAGAAGAATCTTATCTCTGTGGAGATGTTAGAAGACAAGGGATATGATGTTGTCTTTAGCGAGGGAAAGGATTTCCTGCACAGTAAGGCAACTGGTGAGACCTGGAGGATAGGGGTTCGAGTTAAGAACCTTTATCAATTGCAGGTAGATGGCTGCGCAACAATGGTAGGCAAGGCAGTAGGAGTGGTGAGACGGGATGATGGCGAGTTGTGGCACCGGAGATTGGGCCACCTTCACCATGGAGCTTTGAAGATACTGCAGTAGATTTCTACTGGGCTTCCTAAGGGTACTCTTGCGCAGTCAGATCAGTGCAAGGGATGTACCTTGGGAAAATTTGTGAAAGCCACCTTTCACGAGAAGGATAGTCGCGCCACGATGATCCTTGAGATAATTCACACGGATGTGTGTGGACCTTTCTCGGTAGCTTTGACGACGAAGCACGGAACATTATGTGATATTTGTTGATGATTTTTCTCGTAAGTGTTGGATCTTCTTCATACGGGGAATAAGAGCGAAGACATACTCAAAGTTCGGTGAGTTCAAGGCCTTGGCCTTTGGTTGAGAAGAATCGGGAAATAAAGAATCGGGAAGTAGGTGAAGGCTCTAGGGCTTGACAATGGTGGTGAATTCATCTGCGACAGAATTCAAGGACTTTCGAGCGCAGAATGAATTTGAAGAGAGCTCATAGCACCTCATAACCCACAGCAGAACGGGGTTGCTGAGCGGAAGAACAGAACGATCGTGGGTGCTGCACGGCCGATGTTGCATGATCGGGGCCTACCCATTCACTTGTGGGCGGAGGCATGCAATACTGCAGCATATGTGTAGAACCGTTGTCCTCACAAGATACTTGGCATGAGTACACCCGAGGAGGCGTTTTCTGGTAAGAGGCCTGATATTTCCCATTTGAGGATTTTTGGTTCACCTGTTTACATTCATGTGACGAAGGATGCCAGGAAGAAGCTAGAGCCAACTGCGGAGGTTGGTATATTTGTGGGGTACACTGATACGCCCCACAACTATCGTGTGTATTTTCCAGACAGTCGCAAGACTGTTGTGCGACGGGATATCAAATTTCAGGAGGAAATAGCCATGAAGTGTTCGCTTGAGAGGGAGCCACACTTGCATGCAAATGAGGAGCTATTAGTTCCTAAGGATGAGTCTTAGGATGTGGATCAGCCATAAGATGAGGTTCATGGAGTGGAAGAGACCAATCATGCAGCGCCAACCATCAGAGGGCGGAAGCGCACTACAGAAGCTGAGCGACTGGCTCAAGATGCAGAGAAGGTTGTAGGAGCGCCTACATCACAGCGCAAACAGAGACAGTCACCTGATCGGTACACTAGATACATGGCTCTTGTGAGCAAGAGTATCGTGATAGAGCCATCCTCTTTCGAGGAAGCTGTGGAGGACCCCGCATGGGTAGATGCCATGGTGGAAGAGTATGATTCGATTGTCAGAAACAATGCATGGGAGATTTTCCCGAGACCAGAAGGGAAATCAATGGTGGGTTCGAGATGGATCTAAAAAGTGAAGCAGGCAGCTGACGGGAGTGTGGAGAAGTATAAGGAAAGATTTGTTGCCCGAGGCTTTTCACAGATAGAGGGGATCGATTATGAGGAGACCTTTGCACCTGTCGCAAGGTATTCTTTCATACGGACAATTCTTTCTCTCTCAGCGCAGATGGGGTGGCACATTCATCAGATGGATGTGAAGACTACGTTCCTCAATGGGGTGATTGAAGAGGAGGTGTACATAGAGCAGCCCGAAGGTTTTGAGATCTTCAGCAGCGAGTCGCATGTGTGCAGGCTCAAGAGAGCGTTGTATGGGTTGAAACAAGAACCTCATGCTTGGTACACACGGATAGACAATTATTTCACCGGACTTGGATTCTCCAAGAGTGAGGCGGATCCTAACCTATACCAGATTGTGGTGGAGGGTAAGTTGCTGATCATTGTACTTTATGTAGATGATTTGATTTTGACAAGTGATGAGCTGTTGATACTCTCATGCAAGGAGGATCTTGCAAAGGAGTTTGAGATGAAGGACTTGGGCCTCCTTCATTATTTCCTGGGATTGGAAATTTGGCAGCGCAGTGGTGGACTGTTTGTTTCTCAGGGTAAGTATTCCCGGGAGATACTGGAGAAGTTCAACATGCATGGCTGCAAGCCTGTTGATAATCCTCTTCCTGGTGGTTGGAGGAAGGAGGATTCTACTTCGGCGGAGGTAGTGGATGCCACTGTTTATCGACAGTTGGTGGGGTCGCTTATGTATCTGGTCAATACATGACCCGACATATGCTATGCTATTAACCAACTTTCACAAGCTATGGTTAAGCCTACCAAGCTCTACTGGAAGGCAGGCAAGCATGTATTGAGATATCTCAGAGGCACATCGGGATATGGATCATGGTACAGACAGGAGGATGAGTTGAGGCGGCATGGCTTCACGGATCGGTATCATCATATCAGAGATTGTGTGCAGCGGAAGATCATGTTACTTTCATACATTCCCACGGAGGATCAGGATGCTGATATCTTGACGAAGACGCTCACCAGGAGAAAATTCGAATACCACAGGGGCAGGATAGGGGTTGCAGATAATCCTTATCTTGTTGAGAGGGAGTGTTGAGATTGCAACAAGATGATGAGCTTAGTGGAAAGGAGTCGCCTTCACTAAGTGGACCCGCAGGCTATTTTTGGCGCAAAGTCTATTTTTAGACTATGTCTATTTTTAGACATATGGATCATGTTCTATGAGTTGCAGGATGCTATTTGTGGATGGTTGGTCAAGTCGGAAAAAATAGATGGACTTCTATTTTTAGACATATTGGGCGGAATCTATTTTTAGATTGCCGGTCTAAAAATAGATATGTCAAATATTATTAGCTCTTAATAATATTTAGACTCTAAACATTATCTTATTCTCTTGGAGCACTTCAGTTAAGTGCACAGATGTGGCACAGGAGCTGACAGAAGGAATTACGCTATTCCTGAGGGTTAAGTGGAGCTATTGCATGGATACTTCAGTTAGAACTCATGTGACGGAGTTTGGTGGAGTTATTGAGGTAGTTGATGGAGTTGTGTTCAGTTTAACTGAGTTAAACATAGTTGAGCTAGTTGTATCTAGTCTAACTGATTGATACACTAGTGAGAGTGGTGTGAATTAATTATTAATTAACTCACTAATTATTAACTCATTAATCAAATAAATAATACATCAGTTAACTATAGTGCATGGACAGTTTCAGTGGAGACCAGTGAAGAGGTAGGTGAAAGAGCAGTGTGACTATCAGTTGTGACTATACTGGTGCATGAGTTTGCACCACACATTGATGGAGATGCCAATGAGGATTGCGTAGTGCATACCAGAGGGATTCGAACTCAGATTGGGTTGATTATTCATCTTGGATTGCGCAGTAGAGGCAGGCTAACAGGTGGAGCAGATTGGAGCATGTGTTTTGCTAGATCTGAGCTTGTGTAGTGTGTAACAATTGGAGATTATGCTGAGAGCTTGTGAGGAGTTTGTACAATGATTGTTACATGACATCTATCATTATAATATACAGATAGTTGGGGGTTTTCATCTTTAAGCTTTCCCATAAATACTGTGTTTATATGTGTGATTGTTTATGGTTTTGATGTGCGCATGCGATTGTTTATATTTCCGCAATTAATGATCAATAGTAGAAGAGGTTATGTATTATGCATGAAGCTCAAATAGTGTGTGATCAGAATAATCTCAGTGAATAATATCTCAGTTATTCAAATCTCTACAGTTGACAAATATCTAGCATGGGGTAAGGTTGTACTATTACTAGAGCAGGTAAGGTTGAAGCAAGAACCGCATTTAAGTCTCTAAGTAATATTTTTTGTTGTTGCTTTAATTTAGTAAGCTCGTGAATTGAAATGTTGGCCCTAGTTTTCTTCATATCTTCAACTACATTATACTCAATAGTGTCTAAGACTATTATTGTCTTAGATGTAGGTGGAGTATCTGAAGTAACATGACTTGTTTGTGTAGCCTTTGAAGTAGAATTTTTTCTTACTGATTTATCCTTAGCAGGAGTTGAAATATTTTTTTGTCGACTTGGCTGCGTTGTTTCAGTAGTATTTTTGCTCCTTGTACTCATAGGTAAAACTTCATGTTGTTCTTCATTTGGTAGGATGAAATCCCACATTCCATTTAGTTCAACTTCTTCTTTTTTATCATCTTCTTCTTCCCTTTTTTGATATTCCTCTGTATCTTGATCAGATTCGGCATTAGATATGATATTTGGAGGTTGAGTATTAGAGGACCGACCTTTCTTGAAGTTTCTGAACGTCTTTTTTGAGCTAGAATTTTCAGTGACTTTTTTCTTGATATTTGCCATCTCGTTTGTCATAGTCTTCAAAACTTTTTGAAGACCTTCCACATCAAAAGGGTCTTTTGGCAGCGTATTTTTAGAATCATCTTTGAAAGATAAATTTTTTTATTTTCGATCTTCTTGAGAATTATTTTTTTCAAAAGCGGTTATGCGTTTCTCTACAGATAGAGATTCCTTCATGTTTTCTGCAAGTGTCGGCAGTTTTGCTCTATAAAAAAAAATATCTATATTGGATGGAAGAGATTAAATATACCACTCAATTTTAACTTCTGCACTAGGAAATGATGTCGCAGGAATTTTATTGAGTAATTTATTAAATCTTGAATTAAAATATTTTATCTTCTCACCTGTTTTAGCTTTTAGATTTGATAAATCATTGATGAGCGTAGCAGTGGTCCTGTCATCCCCAAACTTAGCTAGAAATTGTTCTTCGAACATATTCCAGCTAGTTATAGAGTGGGCAGGTAGTGAAAAATATCAAGATCCTGCAGATCCTATTAGAGTATACGGAAATAAACTTACAACACAATCCACTTCAACTACTTCCTTTAAATTGATGGCTAACATAAAATTATGAGTTTGTTCTTCTGCAGGAAGACCATCATCAAGGTTGAATTTAGGTAACCATCTTTCAGGGTATTTTGGAAGAGAATGAAGAGGAGCGGGCATATTTATAGCTCTTGGATTGTTCCATGGACGTACATTTGGTGGAGGTACTTGGCCTGCCATTGGAGTTTGGGTGGATGTGATGGACTGAGTTTGAGTTGAAGAAGATGCAGGTAGAGTGCTAAGACTAGTTTAAGGGATAGTAGTTTGAGTACTGGAACTAGTTAAAGTAACATTGATTGTTGGAATGGAAGTTGTGGAAGTGAGTGGAGGTAATGGAGGTGAATTCGATAAAATATCATTGGCGATTGACTCTGATTGAGTCCTATTTATTCTTTTTCGAGTACTATTGATGGGAAATTCAAAAGGAAGAATTCATGTCTTTTGAATTTCTGATCGAGTTAATATTCTTCGAGGTTGTAAAGAAGACGAAATATTGATTTCTGTTAATTGAGAAGATTTAGGATTTTCAACAGAAATTGATACTCTCTATAACTTTTCTATCAAAGATTGAACTACTGGGGAGGCTTGATGAGAATCAGAAGATAGTATTGGTTGAGTAACACTAAGAGACTTAGAATAAGGATGATCGAATTCAGATTTTAAATATGAGGATCTGGATAATTTTCTAGAAGTTGATGGGGATCTCTAGGGAGTGATACTCTTAGATTGACCTTTAGATTAATCAGACATTTTTTCCATTCACAAGGCCCTCCTTCTAGCACCAGAATGTTGAGGCCTCAGAATTCTGCTGCCAAAACATGGGGGAAAACCACCTGGTCTGGACCTTGAAGTGGCTCCTTTTCCGTTTGGTGTAGTGGCTCCGACTGGGGATAATGGAGCCAGTTTTCCAATAAGGATGACTTTGGGGTGTGTTTTGATTATACAACATGCAAATGGAGAATGATTTTAATCTATCATATGCATATATCTAAACTATCTATTCTACTATATACCCGAGATGTTTCTTTCTTTATGCAATCTAAAGAGATATCCTTAAACTACTAGTAATATAGGTCATTTAACAGTTGAAAGAGATGAAAATTATGTAAGATGATTCTTCTAAGAAAATAGTTTGATTAGAAGAATTGTTAAAAATATTGTGCAGTCAATTTAGCGTCCTAAATTGCTAACATAAATTATCAACCAGGGCTAGTAAACTGATGAAGTGTGGTGCACTATATGTGCTTAAGTGACCTCTTCCTTACTTCGTTATATGTGTTTTTCTTATTTTTTTTGGGAACAGAACATTCTAATCTATGGATATCCTAGCTTGCAAATGAACATGAAATGTAACTCAAGACATTACAACTTAATCTGATTCATTTAGTTTGAGATTTGTTGGAAGATCTTGTGAAAAAGATTAATTTTAATGCAATGTGGATCTTCTATCAAACTTAAAAATGAAATGAAATGACAGAGCTGAACTAAATGTAATCTACCTCCGGAGTGCTCTAACTAAATTAACATGCAACTAGTCTATGGAATTCTACAGCCCATCTTGTTCATGATGAATGATATTTTGGAAGAGTTTGTAAAACAATTCTGGCTGTATTATCCAATGCAATTGAACATAAACGTAAAACTGAAAGCAAATACAATTAAAATCTAAGACACCACAACTATTTCTTACTCATTGTTATGATATTTTGGAAGATCTTTGTAAGAGTAAGAATGGCTATGCCACTTAGTGTAAACAAGCAACTAAAACCTACAATACCACAGTTATGCCTTATTCATCATAATGATATTTTGGAAGAGTTTATTAGAGTAAGGCTAACTGTGATAATTAATGAAAGGAATTGCAACTAAAAATGCTAATTAACTCAACATAATACAACCAAATCTCTTTCATCTAATATTGATATGTTGGAAGAGCGTTTAAGAAAAAGAATGGTTGTAAAATAATGAAGATCTTTTAATCTAATAAAAATTAAAGTGTTGGTAACTTAAGATGTCACAATTAAATCCATTTCATGAATAAAGATATGTTGGAAGAGCTTTTTAAGAAAGGATTAACTATAACATCATGAGGATTTGTTAGCTAAACAAATAATGCAAGACATGAATTAAAAGCTAACAACACATAATTAAAAGCTACTTATCTAGAAAACATGTAGAAGCCTCCTTGGATAGCAGGGGCCCTCTGCTACCAATTTGGTGAAGTCCTTCAGCTCCTTAAAGTTGTAATCAAAACAGCATCAAAGAACTGAATTTCTCCATTAAAAAACTCACAAATCTACATCCCATTCCATCTTGAACTTTGTTACAAAAGTCTCTCTATTCATTTCTCTCCTTCTCCTATTTTTCACTACTTTTTCATTATTTCCTCATTACCCATGATAGGAGAAAGCTTCTCCTATTTATACAAAATATGAGGAGTCATCTCATTAATGGGAGTCCATGAATCTCTCCCTCCATCTCTAGAGTTACAATCAAAATAGGAAATGATAAGACACATGTCTTTCTAGAGTTTCAACACAACTAAGAAATGAGACACATATCCTCTTAGAGTTTCAATACAAGAAGGAAGTGAGACACATGTTCTCATGATCCCATGATCTTCTCCAACCAAATTCGAATTTGGCCTTAGAGTGCCACATAAGAGTCTTCTAGAAGGTCGTGGAGGCGGCGTAGTGGTAAAGTCGGCCTCGTAATGACGGAATGGTCTTGTGTTCGATCCCGAGCAAGGTCGTAGCTCGTCGTGCGAGTAGTTAGTATAAACCGGGCCAAGCCCACTACCTTTACCCCGGATGCGGGTGAATTCTGTTGATATGGGAAATCGAGGTGGTCTGGTCGGCGCGTGGAAAAGCCACATGGTAGCCGGCCACCCGCATTCATTTCGCCCCGGTTGTATTAACTCCATGGCATATCACCCTACTCGGCATTCAAGCCGGTTGGGAAGCCGAGGTCGCTACCATAACTCAACGCTGTCCTCCACCTGCAGACGCATTCTCGCCTTCTCGATGTTTCGCTGCTGCGTTCTGCCTTTCATCTGGACTGTCACTATGTATAATTCCATTGCTCCTCTCGGCTCAGGATGTCCTCCGGAGGCCACGACTGCCAGCTCTCGAACTGCTTTGGGTCGGAGGTGTAGCATCCACTGTTGTGTGGAATTCATTCCTAGCTCTCATTATTCTCAAAGTACTTTGTGCCCCTGGCTTCTTGCAGGTCCGCCACAGAACTTCTCGCCTGGCCCGTCTCTGCAGCCTCCGCTGCTTTTCTCTCCGTCCCAGTTGCATTCTCTTCGTCAGAACATGCATCGGCTTAGGCACAGGCTCAGATGCCGCAGAGGAAGCACCCGAGCCAGGCCTGCCTCCAGGCGTCGTTCCCCCTCCAGTTCGAGCTCTCCGGCTTCTGTCTCCCCTCATCGTGCTTCTCCTCGAGCCTCGAACAGGCGCCGAACCTTGCCGCACCATCGCCCTCTCTCTCCTCTGCATGGTGATTCTCTCCCTCCGCCACCCACTGAACCTCGCAATGCTGAGTCTGCCCACCTTGTTAATCCGGCCACGGCTCTGTTTCACTTCCCCTGCCTCACTTCTCAGCCCATGGTGGTAGCAACAATCACGGTGAAGTTCAAGGAGCTCCCTCAATTCGGTTCAACGTCCCTGTCTCCGGGTGTTCAGCTCCGCCCACCTGGGCCTGACCAGGCTTACTGCACAGCTGCGCAGAACTGCTCACGCGACGCTGAGGGAGGCACGCATGGCGGTGGCAGCACCAGATTCCCAGGAATGCCCATGGAGCAGAACGAAGGAGGTGCGGCAGCGAATCCCGCTCAGGATGATGATGATTATGAATTTGGATGCCGAATCGAAGAAGAACCCCCCTTCGATGATTATGGTATTTAGGATTTTCAGTTTTTTTGTATCTTTCAGGTCAGAGTTCTTGTCCGGATGGAGTCTTCAGAATTTCTGGCCTGCGGGCTTGTTTAACCACTGTTATCGTCCTAGGTCTAAGTTTAGTGATGGTTCAAAATGCTACAGTTTTCAGGTCTTTTATGTAATGCTGGTTTCCTCCTTTGAGGCAGCAATTAAACTCATATCACGCTGGTTTCCCCCTGCGGGCAGCGCCTATTTTGATATTTTGCTGAAACTCGTCCTGCCTAAGAAGGCTCACCTCTGTATGTACCATATTTTCTTACAGTAATAGAACTTAGTCTTATTTAGAAAAAAAAAAGAGTCTTCTAGAAGTCTCCTTTTGACCTACACATGTCACAAAACTCATAACACATATATAGATATATGAAACTATGTTAATTTTCTAGTTTCTAATCATAAATTCACTTTAAATACATAAAATAAATAACTTTGGAAAACAAGAATCCTAACCCATATATTTATGAAAATGGTTACTTGATGTAGGGTTTTAGGTTAGATGGCTATGAAATAAGAGCTAAATGGTTATGACATAATGAAAATATGTATGAATATGGAAAACACTTTTGAGACTCAACATACCCCCCAACTGAATTTGTTGCATGTCCTCATGCAACTATTGCAATAATTCATTTGTCCATGAGTTGATCTTTTATGAGTTTTGACTCATATAGATTTGTTCCAAACTTTGCTTCTTGATATTTTCTTTTTGGAAAAGTATAATACATTTGATTGCAACATTTTTTTAATGGTTGGTTCTTGTGTGACAACCAATTTTTTTTTTTGAGCGATGGTTCTTGTGTAACAATGCTTTATTTTCTTTGTTGCATCAAAGTTCATGAAAACAATTAAAATCAATTACTTCATTAATGAATTGATCATTTGCAAGGCATATAATCTTTTGGATCATGTTGCAAAAATAGTTGGTTGGGAAGTATATGTGGGTGGAAATGAAATGAAAATGTGTGATAGTGTATGACATGTGGATATGAAATGATGTCCCTTCCCCCCAACTAAAGATATGACAATGTGAAAAAGGGAGTGAGGAATTTTTCCAAAGTTACAATTTTTGCATTCTAATGAATTACATGACTAAAAATTAGAAAACAACATACCTTCACTTACCTTAAATGTGGATGAGTTGTGCATGTGTGGTGGCTGCAAAATTCTGATCATATTCTTCTTCAAGTGGCTGAACAAGAGGAGTCATGGATAAAGAGATAAGATGAATTTTTATTGCTCCTACTAAAACTTGTTGAATCTGCTCCAAAATGCTGAAAATAATAGTCTTCATGTCTTCAAAACTCATTGGCATAATTCCTACTATGTGAAAAGATGTTTTGATGTCGAACATAGTAGGAAATTGTTGACTTAGTGGCCATTAATGGATGCCACTAGTCAACACGAGAACTCTCACCATTGATGACAATGAGAGTCAAGATGCCCAAACACATCTTTCTAGGTACGAATTATTTTGCTGATGTCGAGTCACCTAGAAGATATGACGAACAAAGGACATTAATGTATTCCCATTGTTTGTCAGCATGAGAACTTGCCATTAAGGCATGCAAGTCTCAAGGTGTTTTTTCAAAGGACTTAGACTCAAAGGACTATGGACTCAATAATTTGCATTGAAGCAAGGCTTATTTGCGGAATGAAAATGACGAGAAATGGAAGATGAAATGGAAGATGGCAATGGAGAGTAGAAATGGCAATGGGAAATAAGCATGTGAATGAGCCTCTTGCTTTTATTTGTGGGTTATGAATGGACAAAAGGAAATGGAAAGTGGATGTGAATATAAATGGAAAATATGAAGTGAAATGGGGTGAATGGTTTATTATGAGGTATGGATGTGATGGAGACAATAGTATCTGAAATTTTTTCAAGTGTTTGGATTTGATTTTGCATCAGCATATTTCCTCTTTGTTGTTGATCATCCTCTTATGAAACAAATTGGTCTCTTAGAGAGACACCATTCTCTTGTAGTCATTTGTCCTTCCTCCTGGAACCTGCAAAAAAACTAATACTTCTTCTGCAATGGAATGTAAGATTATCAAAGAAGAGAGGTGATCAATCTCTCTAGTTATGATATTTACACACAAAACTAAGAATTTGTATTAATGAAACAAGTTCTCAAAGGAAAAATCAAAAGAATTTATACCTGTTTTGGAATTAGTGCCTCAAGTTGAATGTAGTTTTTTTTCAGCAATTTATTTCATTATTTGTCATTTCAAACTCTAATGATGGATTTCTCATTGTATAGATCTTGTTGAGACCTTTCCAACGATACTTGAATCATCAAAATCTGATTTTGTATGAGAAAGTTAGGCTGATTTGAACAATGAGGTTTTTCAGCTGCGGAATTGGAGAACAGCTGCGGAATTGGACTTTAGCTGCAGAATGTCGACGGTTTCTATAACTAAAAATCTTGAATAAAAAAATTAGCCATTCATATTTCATCATCAGTCCAAAATTAATCAATATCTTCAGAAAAAAAAAAATGAGCAAATAACTTATTCATTTCATTGATTCAAAATTATTCATTTTTTTTTTTTTTAATCAAAACAAAATTGAAAAAGAGAAATGCTTTTTTTTTTTTTTTTAATAACAAAATTGAAAAAAAAATGAGAAATGCAATTATTATTATTATTATTTTTTTATTTTTTTTATTTTTTTTTAAATAACAAAATTGCAAAATACAATTATTATTATTATTATTATTTTTTTTTAATTTTTTTTTTTTAAATCAAAACAAAATTGAAAAAGAGAAATGCGATTTTTTTTATATTTTTTTATATTTTTTAATGAAAAAAAAAAAAAATTGAATCGATTAAAATTAAGAGACAAATCACCCAATGGGTATCAGCTAACCACAAGTGTTAGCACGTGAAAACAAAACTTGGTCCATCAAACCTATCACCTTGGTTGAAGTCAGGATTGACCAATTTCTTTTCCCTTGAATGTCCTCATTCAGCTCTAATAAGGTTTTTCATGCTTCAAACCAGAAGAGAACTTCCGCTTGTATGCTTCAGCCAATGTGACTCTTCTATAAACTGAGCACATATACGCTGAAATAACTTTGATCAAATTCTTCCAAAAATTTTACAATGCATTACAACACCTGATGTCAAACTAAGGAAACGTATATAAGCATGTTAGCTATCAAGAAGCTTCAAGTGTGAACCAAACTGGAAAGCCTCCAAAATTCCATTCTGCGCAAACATAAGGGCCAACGCAAAGATGAACATAAAGTTCTGCCTCCTGGGAAAGCTTCACAAACTTCACAAGATCTAATCTTCCATCAAAATTGTAATTGCCAGGCAATGGCTCGTGCATGTTCCAGAACACATAAGTCTGTATGACGTCCAGCCCTCCATCCTTAGCCTTCTTGATGAGATCCGGCCACATCTCAGCAATACTCCTTGGGTAGTGAATGGATCCAGAAATGAGAATTTTGCGTTGCCCATTAATCAATAGAGCCTTATGGTCGTATGTGACGCCGCATTCCACCACACCCACAGCTAACATCACACTCAAAACTAGAAATGCAAACCATCCAGAGCCCCCCATTGCTTCAGTTCACGTTGCAGAGAGATGAAGCCCAATGTGAAGCTCCACTATGCACTGGCTGCACCCCGTTCAAGTGTGAAACAATCATATGATAGGCTTCCTTGCGCTTCGATTGCTGGGCAGATGATAAAGAAGATGTAATTAATCACAACAAAATCCAACATTCAGAAAGTAAACGAAGTCGAATTGAACTCAAAATCGTGTGGAATGTGGATTGAATGCCACGATAAGACTTTGATTTCAATTAAAATTCGTCTTCTTGAAATCTATAAAACTGGATTATGGGTGAAATCAAGCAGAGTGCCGTTCTCAAATTCTCCACTGTGCAAAAAAAACCATTTTCCCTCACGCGGCAGGCAAAAATGGGCTTCAAAGAACCGAGAAATTCTCCCAGACCGCCACGAATTTCGTAAAACGATTTCTAGGTTATCTAATTAACCAAGTTTTGAGAAAAACCCACGTCTCAGTTTTTCAAAATTCATTTCGGTTTGACCAGAAAACGTGTTTCAAAATGACGTGTCAATAGCAGTTGCGTTTCTGGAGATGCTCTGGAAAAAATCGTTTTCTAGTTAATTCCGTAAGATTTCTGATAATTAAATCTTTGCATCCTCCTCGTCACCTAACAGGACATCTCCATCTTGATTTGTTTTTGCAAATTGCCCATGTAAAGAGTGTTATTATCCTGGCTTGGTGTCACACCACAACGCTTATCCTTCACCTGAGCATTCTTCAGTTCAGTCAAGGCACGTTTTGCCTCTTTGAAAATTTTGTCAATTTCAATGCCATTTTCTCTTACATGTGAGTATTCCCGCCTGTCACGCGGGTGACCCAGGTTCGATCCCCGACAACGGCGCCAAAATGTGTAGTCAATTTAGCGTCCTAAATTGCTAACATAAATTATCAACCAGGGCTAGTAAATTGATGAAGTGTGGTGCACTATATGTGCTTAAGTGACCTCTTCCTTACTTCGTTGTATGTGTTTTTCTTATTATTTTTGGGAACAGAACATTCTAATCTATGGATATCCTAGCTTGCAAATGAACATGAAATGTAACTCAAGACATTACAACTTAATCTGATTCATTTAGTTTGAGATTTGTTGGAAGAGATTGTGAAAAAGATTAATTTTAATGCAATGAGGATCTTCTATCAAACTTAAAAATGAAATGAAATGACAAAGCTGAACTAAATGTAATCTACCTCCGGAGTGCTCTAACTAAATTAACATGCAACTAGTCTATGGAATTCTACAGCCCATCTTGTTCATGATGAATGATATTTTGGAAGAGTTTGTAAAACAATTCTGGCTGTATTATCCAATGCAATTGAACATAAACGTAAAACTGAAAGCAAATACAATTAAAATCTAAGACACCACAGCTATTTCTTACTCATTTTTATGATATTTTGGAAGAGCTTTGTAAGAGTAAGAATGGCTATGCCACTTAGTGTAAACAAGCAACTAAAAACCTGCAATACCACAGTTATGCCTTATTCATCATAATGATATTTTGGAAGAGTTTATTAGAGTAAGGCTAACTGTGATAATTAACAAAAGGAATTGCAACTAAAAATGCTAATTAACTCAACATAATACAACCAAATCTCTTTCATCTAATATTGATATGTTGGAAGAGCGTTTAAGAAAAAGAATGGTTGTAAAATAATGAAGATCTTTTAATCTAATAAAAATTAAAGTGTTGGTAACTCAAGATGTCACAATTAAATCCATTTCATGAATAAAGATATGTTGGAAGAGCTTTTTAAGAAATGATTAACTATAACATCATGAGGATCTGTTAGCTAAACAAATATTGCAAGACATGAATTAAAATCTAACAACACATAATTAAAAACTACTTATCTAGAAAACATGTAGAAGCCTCCTTGGATAGCAGGGGCCCTCTGCTACCAATTTGGTGAAGTCCGTCAGCTCCTTAAAGTTGTAATCAAAACAGCATCAAAGAACTGAATTTCTCCATTGAAAAACTCACAAATCTACATCCCATTCCATCTTGAACTTTGTTACAAAAAACTCTCTATTCCTTTCTCTCCTTCTCATATTTTTCACTACTTTTTCATTATTTCCTCATTACCCATGATAGGAGAAAGCTTCTCCTATTTATACAAAATATGAGGAGTCATCTCATTAATGGGAGTCCATGAATCTCTCCCTCCATCTCTAGAGTTACAATCAAAATAGGAAATGATAAGACACATGTCTTTCTAGAGTTTCAACACAACTAAGAAATGAGACACATATCCTCTTAGATTTTCAATACAAGAAGGAAGTGAGACACATGTTCTCATGATCCCATGATCTTCTCCAACCAAATTCGAATTTGGCCTTGGAGTGCCACATAAGAGTCTTCTAGAAGTCTCCTTTTGACCTACACATGTCACAAAACTCATAACACATATATAAATATATGAAACTATGTTAATTTTCTAGTTTCTAATCATAAATTCACTTTAAATACATAAAATAAATAACTTTGGAAAAAAACAATCCTAACCCATATATTTATGAAAATGGTTACTTGATGTAGGGTTTTAGGTCAGATGGCTATGAAATAAGAGCTAAATGATTATGACATAATGAAAATATGTATGAATATGGAAAACACTTTTGAGACTCAACAAATATATCTTATTCATATGTGTGATTATATACTTAATAAGAAATCACAGACAATTATAACAGAAGTGCATGTAACATTCATCTATAATAACGTTTCAAATATATAATGCAATAAAAATATGACTGACAATCTATAAAGTAAGACTTAATACAAGTGGATAGAAGTACCATATGTACGAAGTTCTACTCATGTAAACAGATAGTAATTGATCTGCTCCTCTTCACTTTCAAGAAATTTAAAGAGTACAATAGTGAAAAATTAGTTACACATTTTTAATTGTCAAAAGATAACAGACTGTGTTCCATCCATTCATCAAAGCATTCACAAACTTACAATAGTGCATTCTTTGCAAATGTTTTTGACAAATTTATGGACCTTTCTCTAAATGCATGAGAGGGGTTTAAATACTAAACTAACTATGTTCTAAAATAGATTATTACAATAAAATAGAGAGGTTTCAAACAACCATCCTCGTAAGACTAACTTTAACTACAATATAGGAAAATAAAGTAACAATATGACTTACGAGTTCTGATATTTCTTTTGGATTTCCTCCCGAAGTTGACAAATATCTAGCATGGGCTTGAGCTAAGCTGGTTGCAAAATGTGTGATCTGACCTATCCTTCGAATATTGCATTTGAGAGTGTTGGCTGCGATCTTCCCATCGAATCTGTTAAAGACTGTAGGGTCTGGTGTTGATGATAAGGTTTGATCAGAAAATTACAATAATTTTCTTGATCAAATTTATTTACTTTTTTAATTGTTTCATCCTGCATTTTTGCCTTTTGTTTCCACTGTGTTTCCAGTTGTTTGACTTCTGAGAACACTTCAGATGTGCGCTCTTTGATAAGTTATGCTTTCAAAATTTGTTCACACATAGATTCAATAATTTCCTTTGCCAATTTAAATGATTTTTTTGTTGCTTTCTTTGCCTACTTTATCTGTGCTTCCCAATATTTGAATAAGATTTCCTTGTGGAAATTATCTACCTTAGATAGATCAACTTCCTTTCCTAAATCTGATGCTTGCTATTGAATGTGTTCATTGATTTTCTTCTCGATCTTCTCACATTCAAGTTTCTAGATATCTATTTGTTGGATCGATATTTTACTTGAGTCACAATAAGAGATAGTAATATAAGCTTGTTGGAAAAATACTTCTTGTTGTTGCTTTAACCTAGCATTTACATCCAATGCTTCATTTATGAATTTCTCTAACTGTGGCTGGATTTGTAATCTGTTCATTGTTGCTTCCAGTTGTGTTTGCTTCTCAGTGATTTCTGCTTGACGCTGTAATTTAAGACTCTCAAAAGCCTTTTGAAATTGGGCCATCTTCAATTTTATTTTCTCGTTGGAGTTAGATTTTTCCTGATCTAACAGTATCTCTAGTTCTTGTACTCTATCCTCCTTCTGCTTCGGTAATCTTTTAACCCTAGTAGCTTTATCAACAGTAGCAGTAGCATATGCCCTTGCAAACTATGATAGTTTGGTTAAATTTTCAGTAGGATCAGCTAGGGGATCCTTCCATAAAACGTCTACTATTTCATTTGTAATATCTGAGACTGTCTCATCAATTCTTCTCCTTTTGATTCTCTTGACTACAGTCTTATGACTAGGACTATAGCATATATCCAGCAAAGGAATTTCCTCAACTTGTAACACTATTTGTTCTGTAGGGTAAGCCGAAATGATCTCTTGATCACGAGTTTCTGTAACTTGTTGTAGTGGGAAAGTAATTTCCATTAACTTATGGAAATGTTCAGGTGTCTGAAAACTAGTAGCTTGATTAGTATTGGGATTGGGAGTTTCTATTGCTTTAGAAAACTCATCCCATTCACTACGTAAATTATTTGGTTGGGACTTTCCTGATTGATCAAGTGTACCTTGACACTGTTTAACTTCTTGAGAAGTGACTCTATTCCATTACTTCCTTTTTTCTCCTGCATCTTAATCTCTTGAATTAGTTGATCAATTATCCTTTCTGAGATTTCCTTTCTGTTTTCGGATTTATTTTCAAAAAGATATGAATTATGAGATTGATGCTTTGATTGCCCCGACTCATCTTCAGACATGTCTTTTGCTTCATTATCCAAGCTAATACTTGGAGTAGTTTTGTTGACATCTTCAATAGTTAATAATTCAAGAGGAATTCTCTCTAGTATATTATTTATGTATGTTTGGAAGGCTTCCAAATCATCTTGGTTGAGTTGAATGGATGCAAAATTGATGCCAAGATACTGGGTTATACAGATCCTAGCATATAAAAACTCATGTGCTACCTTCAAAACTAAAAATTCTTCATTAAAACCAAAAATATGTTCAGCTCAAAAATATATATGAAGGAAAGGGAGCCACATAAATAAAATACTGATATAAAAACATAAAAGAAACTCTTTGGCCAAATATTACAATGTGCGGCCTCTTGGCTCTCGGCCCTTCAAACCTTCTCTCTTACTCTCTGTATTATTCATTTCCTCACTTGGTTTTCATCCTCACACAATCCTCCTATTTATACATAAATATGAATTTATTCAACTCCATAAATTCCTCCACACAAATCTCAACTAAAGTCCAATTTAGATTTATCTTATTTTGGGCTCAACTAAGTCCCGTCTATGGAATTCCTAATCCCTAGATTATCTACCTAATTCCATTCCACTCACATCCTTAATTATTTAAGGAATATTTACAATAATCCTCACATTTATATTTTCTCTCCTAATTTATTAAATTTGAGAAAAATAATTAATAAAATAATTAAAACACCTCACCCCCTAAATTACATAAATGAAAAATAAAATTTAAGCTTGATGCTCCTGCATCAAAAATTAAGTATATCTGGAAACTTCTCCATACCTTGAAAGAAATCATCAAATATGCCTATTTCTTTTACAAAAAGCTTCATTTTGAATTCAGTGATGTAGTTTTTAATTACATCATTTGGATCATATGGCCGCTTTGGCATTATTTCCAAATTTAATAGATTAATCTTTGAAACTTCCTGGTAGGCATGGCCAATATCAAAAAGTGCAAAGTTACCACATTGTAAAGGAAAATTAGGCCAAACAACCTTCTTAGCATCTTTTGGCTGTTTAGAAATATCATTAAGAAGCTGGTAGGCTCTCTCTCTTGCAAGTAACTTATCAGGAACATAATATGGTAGGACGTGGGGAGAAGTATAAATCCAAAATACTCTAACATATGTGAAACTCTCCTCTGCAAACCATCTAGCAACAGAAAGAATATTTGTACTAGCCTCTTTGGAAACCCTAGGGGCTTTCTCATTGAATATCATCTAATGCATAGGTAACATGAATCTATGGAAAATTTTGTAAAAATGCAAATGGAAGTCTAAATCCCAAAGGGCTTTGTGGTAAACATGGAGTGGAGTAGGTTCTTGGGTAGTCCATTTCCATCCCATGGTAGGAAAACTAGAAGAAAATCAGATTGCGTCCATGACATAGGCACTCATGTAAAAGGGAGGAATTTCTCTAGATGAAACACTCATTTTATTCCTATACTCCATGATGTGTCTAGCTAAATTACCAGATAGGATATTTACCCAATTCAGAATCAAAGAATTGACGATTGCGTCAATTAATGGGACCAATCTACTAAAAACCTAGTGATATCAGGTTTCGAAAATAATCTACACAACATACCGACAACATAATAGTAAGGGGAAGGAATTTGGGCAATTGGGTACGTACTGATCAGGAGATCATGTGATATGCTTAAAATTGAAATTTCACGAAAGAGGTCCAAACCTAAGCAATTGGAAAGGTCTCGTCGTTGCAATTCCAGCGCCATGAATGGTTCAAAAAACCGATGTCGTATAAGGAAGATATCACATTCTGTTTGTTTTCCCAAACAACGAAATTTTGTGACTAGATGCCCAGTCAACATGCAGGTACAGTCAGCAGGCATATTCCGGGAATATTCTATTTTTTCTAAGTCAATCAGAATGCACCACATGGCTCAATCTAGGTCGTTGATTGTTTGTGGTACGGACTTGGTTTGAGGCTGTTGGATGGATTTTTCAAGAGCCGTTGGATGAAAAACACGTGGCAAGCCCGTAGGCCACCACCTGTCCTTGGGATGGTGTATAAAAATTGTTTGGATGCTACAGGATTCGAACCGGTGACCACTGGCTTGCACGCCCAACGTCTTAACCAGTCTGTCTACGAGTGTTTCTAAACACTATAGGGTAGACAGTTCAATATAAAGTTTAAACAAATATTCAATGGATAAAAAAAGGGGCCAACCCCGAAGGGCCAACCCCAACCACGAGAACCAACGGCTATGACTGTGACCCAAGTCTTAAACCACTGCATTAAACCTTTAACCCCGACGGTAAAGCAGGTGATCACATGACCCGCGGTAAATGTAGTTTCAGTTAACGGTTGTATGGGTGGTCGTGTTAAACATAAACTCCAGCTGATGTTTAGCACCATTCACATGGGTGGTTTAAATGGCAACAAATGTCAGGTTTTTCGGAACTACAAAGTCTGGGTTCCGCTCACCAACTATTAATCAGGCAGAGAACGTTAGAGCCAGTCATATGTGAGAGTTGACATGAAATGCGACGGTTTGGAACCGTGCCAGCTATGGGTTCCACCCACCTTTAACGCGAAGTTTCAATGGTAATAACGCAGAAAGTGAGGGGTCGACATGTGACCACCCTGCTTGCCTAACCATTTCATTTAATTGTTAATGGTTTTATATGGCGGGAGTTATAGCCCCAACCCATTTAGGGTTTTCATTAATTTTAACTGCAGTTAAGTGCCTATCTCCACATTTAGTGGAGCTTTTCTCGCTGACATTGGGAAAACTGCATTGGGAGATCAATTTTCGACCAATTTTGGTGAAACAGGAGTTTACCTAGACTAATTTGAGCATTTTGGAGCCATTGGTGTAGAGAAAACAACCATTAGAGGCATGAAAACACATGTAATTTACATTTTTGAGAATAATGACAAAGATGGACATGCCATTGGGAGCTAGACCAGCAAATGTAGCCTAAGAGGGGTGAAATGCTTTATCATGCCTACTATGTAAAACTTATGTGTGATTGTTTTTCTCTGTTATACACTATTGTTTAGTTTTTTTAAGGCTTATTTTCATGCTTAAAGTTCACTAATTCATCTATATTTCATGGTTAAAACTCTCATTCCTTAAGCAAACATATGGAGACAAATTGTACATGTTTATATTACTGAAAGGACACTTAGCACAACAGAACTAATACACTCCTCCAGGAGAATGAGAAATCCATGAAGAGATGGATCCCAAAGAGGAAGAAAGAGTGTACAGAAAAGAATTTCTTGACCTAACTGAAGTGGTGAGAGTCCTTTATCAAGAAAGGAATGATAAACTAGAAGAAGAAAGGTCCAAACTTCAAAAGGAAGGACAAGGATCATCAGGAGGCCACAATGATGAAGATAATTCAAATAAGGGCAATGGAGGAAATGGAGACAGTGGAAAGTCACCATCATCACCCTCATCTCCATCCTCATCATCCTCTACTTCATCTTTAGTACATCAGCCATACAAGTCAAAGAATCCTGGTAAAAGTCCTTTTCTAAAACTTGATGTTAAGTTTGAATTGCCAATGTTTAATGGTGAAGTTAATGCTGAAAAACTAGATAATTGGATTAGGCAATTGGAGGTCTATTTGAGAAACCAAAATTTTCATGATGATGATACCAAAATCCAACTACATTCATTGAGAATGGAAGGTGTGACACTTTTTTGGTGGGAAGCCAAGACAAAGGAGGAGATCAAGAAGCATGATAAGATTATTCGATCATGGAATGATTTCATTTTTGCAATAAAACAACAGTTTTATCCATTAGCTCACATGCAGAAAGCCATAATGGACTGGAAAATTTTTAAACAATTGAAAGGACAAAATGTACAAGTGTATACTCAAGAATTTAGGAGAAGAGCTCTTTTATTAGGAGTAGATTTGAATATTCAAGACACTTTTCTCAAGTATATAGGAGGCTTACATGCCTACCTAAGACATACTATCCTCATGTTTAACCCTACAAGCATAGATGAAGTTTGTGTTCAAGCCACACATTTAGAGGCAAGGGGAAAAAAAAATCTAGATGTGAATGAGGAAAATGAGTTTAAAGGTAATTGGAAGAAAAAGAGAAATGCAAATGTCATAAAAGAGAAGGGAAAGTTCTTTTGCAAACATTGTTCTAAAACTAGCCATGATGAAGACCATTGTTGAAGCTTTAATGATTTGAGAAGAGGGTTTTGCTTAAAGAAAGCTAAAGGATAAAGGCATTACATTTTGAGATTCAACAAGATGTGACTTGTTGAAAAAGTGCTTAACTACTAAGTGGAGCTTTCTTGAGCTATTGCTGAGCAAGTGTTTGAACATGATGATCTGCTATTTAAAAGTTAGGGATGCTATTTGTGGATGGTTGGTCAAGTTGGAAAAATAGATGAAATTCTATTTTAGAATATTGGGCGAAGTCTATTTATAGATTGTCGATCTAAAAATAGAAGTGTCGATTATTATTAGCTCTTAATAATAATCCGATAATAAACAACAACTTATTCTCTTGGAACACTTAGTTTCAGTGCACGGATTTGGCAAATCAATGGGCTGAAGGAATTACACAATTCCTAGGGTTTACTGGTGGTTCATGCATGGAGGACTCAGTTAGAACTGAAGTGGCAAAGCTATGACAGAGTTGGAAGAGTATTTCATGGAGTTGTTATTTAGTTTAACTAGTTAGACTCGGTGAGCTAGTTGTATCTAAGTCTACTTAGTTAGTACACTAGTGAGAGTGGGTGAATTGAGTAGTTAATTAATTCACAAATAATATTTTCATTAATCATTGAAACAGTGATATCGGTTAACTACCGGTGCATGGAAGTTTCGGTGGGAGACTAGTGGAGAGATAGGTGAAAGGGCAAGATAGATATACATTGTGACTATTAGTGATAGTGGGTGCATGATTACAGTGGATATGCCAATAGGGATTGCATTGAGTCAATCCAGAATGAGCAAATTCATTCGAGCTATTCTTCATAGGTGCTGCGATGGAGCGAGCTAGCAGGTGGCATAGATCGGTGCATGGATTTGCAAGATTGGGCCTGATTAGTGTATGACGATTGTACTGTACTGAGAGCTTGTGATAAGCTTTGTATGTTTGTATGAGATTTTCATATGATCTCCATGTTACATAATATATAGTTGGGGTTTTCAACTTCAGGCTTTCCCGATTAAAAACTGTGTTATGTGCGATTGAATATTTTTGTTTATGCTTCACATGTGTGTGCAATTAATTTTTCCGCAAAAGATTAACAAGTGGAATAGATTCAGTATCTTGCATAAAGTTAAATAGTGTGAGATCAAGTAGATCTTGGACATATGCATGCTTAGTGCATATAATTTCTACAACTGTTGCAATAGTTGAACAAGACTTAAGGTCAAAATCAGGAGATGAAACAAAAATCATAGCTATGGGACTAAAGAACATGAAGGGGAAAGATATTGAAACTAAACCCAGTTCTAGTATATCTAACTGTCACATACAAGCTCCAAATGAAGAAAAGATAATTGAACTGTTTCATGTGAGGGTCATTTCCAAACATACCAAGGTTGACACATTGTTTGACAATGGGTCACAAGAAAATTTAATCTCTAAATACTTGGTCAAGAAACTAAACCTTGAGACCATTCCACATCCGAAACCATATCCACTTGGTTGGATTTGTAAGGATGCAGATTTATAGGTTTCAAAGAAGTGCATGTTGTGCTTTGCAATAACTGCACATTTCATTAACATAGTTGAATTAGATGTTGTTCTGCTTGATATAACGGGTATGGTGTTGGGTAGTCCTTGCTTGTATGACAGAAAATAAATCTTCCATCGCCATGAGAACAAATACCATTTATTCAAAGATGGCAAGGAGTATATTGTGAGATCTCATCGCAAGAAACTAGACACTTCTTTAGTTAATGCAGGGAAAATGAAGAGGCTAGTCAATTGAAGCCAAAACTTGACATTGATGATGATTAAACAAAGAGAATTTTTACATAATCCTTTTCAAAAAAATGTTGATGTATGTAATGAGTTGTTTCAGCTTGAAAGCAGGTTGTCTTTGAAAGAAGACGACAAGCAGTTGCAGTAGTCGACCTTGGTGTTGAACGGTGCTGAAAACAAGGTGTTAGTGCAAGTAGTTGAAAAGGTCAATGAAGTGAAAAGAAACTTAGCAAAGAAGGCACGAGATTTAGAAATTTTCCTTGCTAGTTTCCGAGAGGCATGGTACAATGGTGAAGAAATTTGGTTAGGGATCGACACAAGTTCAAGGCAAATTCAACAAAAAATCGCCATAAGGATAGAATGCAAGGTGAGAGTTATTCCAAGTTTCCTTTGATTATAGAACAATGTAGAAACAATTTGTTTACTACAAAGTTAGATTTTTTTTCTGCAAGTTCAGAAAATTTGCAGCATGACAATGTCAAAAACAGAAATGGTTGGTTGATGGAATCAAGGAAAAACTTGTCTTTTCATGAAAAGCTCCATTTAATGAAATTAGGGAAATTTTAGTGCATAAATATTGGAAGAGTGGGGACACAGTATCCTCATCTTCATTTTCATTAATCCAGAGAGCTTTTGGGGTCCAAAAGCTTCCTAGTGGGGAGGTGTGATCAGGAGATCATGTGTTATGCTCAAAATTGAAAGTGCTTGAAACAGGTCCGAACCTGAGTGAATGGAAAGGTCTCGTTGTTGCGATTTTGGCGCCATGAATGGTTCGAAAAACCGATGTCATATGATGAAGATATCACGTTTTCTCTCTTTTCCCAAACAACAAAATTTGTGATTGGATGCCCAGCCAACATGCAGGTACAGTCAACAGGCATATTTAAGGACTATTCCATTTTTTCTAAGCCCATCAGAACGTGCCACATGGCTCAATCTGGGCCATTGATTGTTTGTGATACAGAGGTGTTTTTAGGCTATTGGATGGATTTTTCAGGAGCCTTTGGATGAGCGACACATGGCAAGCCCGCAGGCCGCCACGTATCCTCAGGATGGTGTATCAAAATTGTTTGGAGGCTACAGGATTCGAACCGACGATCATCGGCCTGCACACCAAACGTCTTAACCACTCTGCCTATGAGTGTTTCTTAACACTATAGGGCAGAAAATTCAATATAAAGTTTAAACAAATATTCAACGGATAAAAAAAGGGGCCAGCCCTGAAGGGCCAACCCCAAGCACAAGAACCTATGGCTATGACCATGACCCAAGTCTTAAATCACTGCATTAAACCTTCAACCCCGACGGTAAAGTGGGTGATCACATGACCTGCGGTAAATGTAGTTTTAGTTAACGGTTGTATAGGCGGCCGTGTTAAACACAAACTCTGACGGATGTTTGGCACCTATCACATGGGCCGTTTAAACAGAAACAAATGTTAGGGTTTGTGGAACTGCAAAGTCCTGGTTCTACTCACCCACTGTTAATCCGGTAGAGAACGTTAGAACCGGTCATATGCAGGAGTTGACATGAAATGCAACGGTTTGGAACCGTGCCAGCTACGGGTTCCACCCACCTTTAACGCGAAGTTTCAATGGTAATAACGTAGACGACGAGGGGTCGACATGTGAACACCCCGCCCGCCTAACCATTTCATTTAATTTTTAATGGTTTTATATGGCGGGAGTTATAGCGCCAACCATAAATTTAGGGCTTTCATTAATTTTAACTTCAGTTAAGTGCCTGTCTCCACATTTAGTGGAGCTTTTCTAGTTGACATTGGGAAAAATGCATTGGGAGGTCAATGTTTGACCAATTTTGGTGAAACAAGAGTCTACCTAGACTAATTTGAGAATTCTGGAGCCATTGGTGCAGAGAAAATAACCATTAGAGGCCTATAAACATATGTAATTTACAATTTTGAGAATAATGACAAAGAGGGACATGCCATTGGGAGATGGACTAGCAGATGTATCCCAGGAGGGGTGAAGTGCTTTATCATGCCTACTGTGTAAAACTTATGTGTGATTGGTTTTCTTTGTTATACACTTCTGTTCAGTGTTTTTAAGGCTTATTTTCATGCTTAAAGTTCACTAATTCATCTATATTTCATGGTTAAAACTCTCATTCCTGAAGCAAACATATGGAGACAAATTGTACATGTTTATATCACTGAAAGGACACTTGGCACAACAGAACTAATACACTCCTTTCAGATTAGGTACCGAGTTTATCTCGCTTAAGTTTTCCTTGGTCTTCTTTCCATTCCTTTATGACTTTTATCAGATCTGGATTTTTTGTTCTAAAGCTTTGAAGAAAATCCTTGTCATATTTTTACTGTGAGGAGGGTAGATGGTACATTGCCTGTAAATATTCGGCCCTAAATGACCCAATATTCTCGCCTTTTGAATCTTTGAATGTTCTGTCTTCTATGCTTAAGTGGTCGTTTACCCACTTAACCATGTCTGTGTAAGGGAGAATTTTTGGCGTTGTGGCTATCTTGTGGATGAATGAACATGCAGCGTCGAAGTAAGTCATGTCTAAAGTAACTGACGTGCCTATTGTAGTGAATTTGGTTATTACCCTTGGATTTTCGTCCTCGAAAAGCTTATACATTGCCTCCCATGAAGAAATTCCGCAATCCTTGTTGCAAGTGATGTCTGAAAACAGGGGAGACATATCTGAGTCTTCGATAGACGATGCTTTGTCAATTTATTTTCCTTTCTTGTTCATTTCAATCTCCCTCACTCCGTTAAGTGGTTTCCTGATTTCAAGCAAACATAGTGAAAATTAAAAATACATGGAATAGAGAGACAAATTCTTCATTCATGTATGAATATATATGAATCTATCAAAACCTTACTTTTCTATTAAATGCTATTAATCACTGATAATCATTTTAAATCAAATCTTTTACACCTTCACACGGAATAGCTATCAATCAATTTTAAGACGTTGGATCTCGTATTTCGGTTTGATATGACATAAGTTATTTTTCATGCTTGAGTAATTAAATTCCATTCATTCGCATATCGCAACTTATAACTTTTACCGTTTACGATGTTACCTATAAATTCTGCGAAATGCGATCTGCGCAAATCGCACATCGCAACTTTTATGCAGTAAATGGATTTCTTTTGGTTAATTCTTGCAAAATGTGAACTGCACATTCAAGAAGTCAAGTAGCTGCACTTTATGGGACTTTAGAGATTTATTTTTATTGCTTTGTTCGCTCGTCTGGTACGCATAATCACAACTTATATCGAATTGCTTTATAAGATTGATCGTTTAAATGAGGTGCGACACAATTTTCGTTTATAATGGCGATTAAAGCTTTTGAAATGAGATTTAATATAACT
This sequence comes from Pinus albicaulis, assembly GCA_034641835.2. Lineage (NCBI taxonomy): Eukaryota > Viridiplantae > Streptophyta > Pinopsida > Pinales > Pinaceae > Pinus > Pinus albicaulis. Next base: position 113,640,987 of record CM076570.1, read on the forward strand.
TTGGAAAGGGATTAGTGCATTTCGCAGCCCGCGTGACTTATTGGGTTTCAAGTTTTTTTGGTTGTAAGTTATGCGGTTTGCAATGCACACTAAGGAATAAAGCGTAAAAGCACAAAGAAACTTTATTTCCTAATTTTTTATTACTTAAAGCTAAAAATGAATGAAAATGAGTTTCCTAATTATTTCTAAAGGGTCCCCATTTATTAAACATAAATGGGGGGTGTTGTATAGCACAACATGATCCCAATCTTAAAATTCCTTCCAAAGGGAGCACAAATATAGAGAGAGGAGTTACTAAGGAGAATTATATCTTTCAAACCAACCCAATCACTGAAATAAATTCACACACAACTAATCATCCAAAATACACCTGAGATGCATATATTTGTCATTAGGGGTAGCCATAGCCCGTACTATTCCCATGCGTTACCATTAAGGATGCATTACCATGAAGGTGGTCAATATTTTATACATTATCAACCACAACCACCACCTTACATTAAGCTCTTCTCGGCTATCAACTATGTTGCGTCCATTGATTATTTCAAACAACATGTGGAGGATACCTCATGAGGCATGCCCTCCCACACATCCTTGGTCACATTGTGTCTATTAATTTCCCTCATGAGCACCTCTCGTGGAGTTGTTTAATTTCTTTTAAATGTATGTTTGTTTTTTTGTTTTTTTCCTTTTTTCTATTTTTTTGTAATTTTTTTCAAGTTTTTTTAAAAGGAGAGTGAGGTGGGTGTAAGGGATTTTTCTCATCCATGTAATTTTGTTTCCTAAATTGTATTTTAATGAGCAAGTAAGGGTGATTCTCATTGATTTCATTTGAATTAAATCCATCGGTAAAACTCATTGATTTTATTTGAAGGAAAAATCTCAGCCAAATCCTTATGGTTTTTAATTTGAAAGATCTAACAAAAAAGACATTTGGTCATTTAATAATATAATTGATAATTCTTTTTAAAAGTGGACTCTATACTCCAACCTAAAAATTAATCTTAAAAGCACTAGTAAAGTCATTGTAACACACATCCAAGGTCCCATTTCAAATTACCTTCAATTAAAATTTGGCTTCTTAACACCCCCATTACTAGTAGCATGAATGAAAATGGAGTAATGCCACAAATTTCATATGTTACAAACTGAAAATCAATTACAAATAACTATATACCAAACCTTCTCTTCAAAGCCAATTCAATCAAATTTAATACCTATAATTAAAGTAATAAATTTAATTTAATATATAAGTTTTAAAATTATATATATATATATATATATATATATATATATATATATATATATATATATAACTTAAGTTTAAAAAATAATTTTCTCAAATACAATACTAAATTTCTATATAATATTTCATCGCAATCGAAATATAAAATGAAATAAGATATAAACTATGTTTTCATCGTAATCAAAGTGACACGACTATATATATATATATAATTGCAATCAAAGCTTAAGGCCACATTTGCATGGTGGTGAAAAGTTTGAGGAAACATTTGTATAGTGGTATGACAATTCATTAATGTTTAAATCATTTATGGATGGTATGATTTTATTGATAAATTAATTCATTGTAATTTTGTTTTTATTGATAAAATTATAGACATTTTTTTTGAAAAAATCATAATATATATATTACATTAAAATAAATTTAATAATATTTCATGTTCATAACTATGATATGGCAACTCACTAATGTTTAACTCATTTATGGATTGGTATGATTTGATTGATTGTTATTTTGTAATTTTGTTTTTATTGATAAAATTTTAAACATTTTTTTGAAAAAATCATAATATAAGTATTACATTAAAATAAATTTAATAACAATTCATGCGCATAACCATGATATTTCAAAACATATAATTAAGAACATAAATATTTCTATATATATATAAATATTAAATATATAGTAACTATAAATTAAGATTAATTTTAACACATATTAAATATTAAATAATGATTCATATTTATAACCATTATATTTTAAAACTTCATATTTAAAATTTAATTAATAATTATCTAAAAACTTAATAGTTACATTAAATTTTTTTTCTAAGTTAGATATATAATCAATGTTATGCATATCACACTAAAATATTAAATTAAAAACAAAATTACAAAACATATCAAAGAAAAATGTCAAATGCAAATATGTAATTATATACTATCATGGTTTTAATAAAATAAATCATAAAAATATTTCTTTATATATAGAGATATGAAATTTATATAAATATATGTAAGAGATCCATCTTAACTCCGAATCTACCAAGCGAAAAGAGGAATCGAATCTCTCAAGGTGCAAACCTTTTCTCAAGTTTTGCATTCAAAAAGAAGTTTACACCTTGAGAGAATTGATCCCTCTTAGAGTCTAGTAGATTTGAAGTTAAGATGGGTATATCCTAGTGGCTTAGCATAGTTTTAGAGTGAAAGCTCTATAAATATTCAAAATGTAATTTAATTCAAAAATAATGGCATGAAATTTTATAATAATGGTCAGATTTGCAAAGTTAGACCCAAGTTGAACATATTAGAGTAATTACTTAAAGTAGAAGTACTAGGGAAAAATGAGAAAGGACTTGATCTATATCAAACACCAAACTAAGAGAAAACATATTACCTCATACACAAAATAAATACGTCACGCAATGACTCACCCTACATATGAATACCAATATATATCCAAGACTAAATGATTTAACACTAATATTATAGCAGTTATTTGTGTGCATTAATATATGTCGAGACTATAAAAACATTGGTAGGAAATCATATTATTATCATCATCATGCAATCTTCCAAAGATACTTACTCCATAAAAATAAAACAAAGCAACCAAGTTATAAAGGGAATTGGTAACTCTCTACCTTCAAACATTAGAGCATGTTTATAAGTTAGGAGAATTCAGAATTCTCATATTTATTTAGGTGGAATTGTATGAGATAGTGGATCGTTTCTATTCCTTTAATGACCTATTCTATATTTTCCATAAGGTGGGATATGTCCTAGGGTGATGGAAAAAAGTCGGTAGGCATATCTGATGAGTAATCTCCTCTAGGTTTTATCACTACAACTGATTTAAAATTAAAATTTAATGTTTCATATCAAGTTTTGCAAGCTAGTTTATGTCTTTTGGGAACTCGATTGTGATTGCAAAATCACACAAAATAAGTTAAATTTTGCATATTTTAATAGTTAAAAATAGACAATGAGTAGAATCACAACACAACAAATTAATGGCGGAGTTCACCCCTCCCGAGCTATGTCTCTGGGTCTAGATTCCAATGGTGACCATTTATATTATATGATTAAATGTTAAATTACATCAACATACAATGCTCATATTGAAAAAATAACACTGCCATTGTGTCTAGAATGCCCAAAAGCCCTTGTGTAAGCTCTTTTTGGGCTCAAAAAGGCTGAAAAATGGCCAAGTAAGGCCTCCTTCTCCAAACTGTCTGCAAAACTCTCTACAAACTATCTTGCACTACAATATAGCAACAAATAGGCTCCTAGGAGGATGGGTAAGGCAGAGAGTTTGCAACCCACAGGTCTCAGGTTCGACCCATGAGTTCCGCCGGGTTTGGTGCATTTTGTCAAAACATTAATTGATTTTTTTAAAACGGGTTCAGCCCCCCTCCACTTTTGTATCCACCCTCTTGTCGGTCATATGAAATACCAAAGGACTGTGATGTGTGGGCCATAGGCCACGTGCCTCCCGACCTTGCTCCTGGTCACTCGTCGGATGATAAAATTGTGGGTTGGGGCACAGGAAGGGTGCCACACGTCTCGCCCCTCTGTAAATTCCACAGGTGGTTGTGTGAGTGTGATGTGGCTTGGGACCATTTCCTTTGGCACTTAGCCGTTTGTGTTAACCTCCTGATACATTCATCGTTGGTTTTTTTGAATATATATAACCTAGGGCTGGGTCGGTGGGCGTGCCCATCGAATTAGCCCTCCTCCAACCACCAAACAGTATCACAATAACAATAACTGATGCCACCATGGTTAGCAAGTTCCAACAGTGGTATAATGGTAATTCAAAGGATTTATGTACCAGAGGTCTAGCAGTCAAATCATGTAGAGTGTTGGTCGTCGACCCTGTTGTGAAGACAATCCCTTCTGCAGATAGAGGTGATCTCTCTGGCCCTAGAGTGAGTCTAACAACTTATGAGACTATCTAATGAACACCTTCTTAATTAACATTCAAAACAGCCGAGAAAATGAAAAGATCTTACCTCTTTCTGATACTATGATCAACTATTTGGTGAAGGCCTCGATCCACGGTCTTTCAGGCTCGATCCTCACTCCTAGTGGCGTTCGAATACCTGCAGGTGATCAAGAGACAACAAAAAATGTAATCCAATACAAAGCATACATCGAATATTAATTACCTAACAGATCAAGGAGCATTAGGCTATTCGTATGAATATTCAAACAAATATAGAAAAATAAACACCATATATATTTATTAATAATGTAAAAGAGGAAGCTTACAACCATGGCCTTGATGTTGGATACCTCCCTTTGGTGTAATTTGAGTCCAAACTGAGGCTCTTAACTGATCCTTCTCTTGAATGGTAGATTAGGCATTGACACAACATAGGGATACACATGATGAATGATTAGATCAACCCAACAATGACCAACCAGTAGTGGAGGGATGGGGACTAATTTATAGGAAGGGAGGGGGAGTTAAGAGCCCATGAAAGAAGGAGGAAGTCCCACTTTTCAAGGGATAATCCCCTATTGATAAGATCAAGAGCTCCAAATGAGAGAGCTTGACCCTATCTCCACCGAACAAGATCCAGCTCGCCATCCTGTAAACTTCTAGAGGTCGAAGCTTCTCCTCCATTTGAGTAAACACTGCAAGAAAGGGTTCAATGCGGGTTTTCCAGTCAGAAGAGTGATGACATCACTATGCTATAATGGGTATCCTACCATCAACACAGGCAGATAACTGGAGAAAGGCGCTGACCCAAAAATTTAGGGTTTGAGCTAAGTTTCTGCGGGAATTCTTCAAGGAAAATTTATTTTAGTCTTTAAAGGATATCTTGGTGTATTTTTCCAAGATGGATATACTACACAATATTTATCACAAGGCCCTTCAGGATCGGGGACAAGAAGTGAACAGGGTGATAAATTACTATGTAACAGATGCCCCCTAAAGCATGAAGGCAGAACAAGGAGCGATGGGTGAAATGCTTTGTGAACCAAGGAAATGACTCGGAAAACCGCTAGGAAACCTGCCAAATCAAACACAATACAATATATGGCATGTTTGAGATGAATATTCCTAATAAAATATCTCTGAATAAAAATCAAATAACACATGAACCCACGACATGGTCATAACCATCCGTCTAAAGGAGATAATGGAAATGGTCCCACGATATGGTCGCAACCATCTGTATAGAAAGGATCATGTGTACAATCATGAATAATAAATAACTCCATGAAACCTAGATAATAACAGATGTGATCCAAGGTCTTCACCACAATATCAATCTATCCAATGTACGGATCTAACCATGTGAATATATGTGTTGATTTCGAACATGGTAGAAACCACCTGATTACTGGTCAATGATGAAAATCGTTAACAGGCACTAGAGAAACCACCAATAATGACAGTGGCTCTCAAGGTACAATAGCACAATCTACAAGTATGAATAAATGTGTTGAGGTTGAATACTTGCAGAATCATTCGATTGAAGACAAATAAGGTGAACCAATAGTCAAACACGAAGAAATTGCTATTAAGGCATATAAGCTCCAAGGTATTGAAAAGGAGTTTCTAAATCATCTTCTCAGATAATGAGCTGAAGTCGACAGGAAGTGATTCATCAAAGGAAGGTCATAATTATTCCCACATCATCAACATGAAACAAAGGATATATTAAGATGATAGGAGTGATTCAGGATTGTGATAGATAAGGTCAAATAGACATAGGATGTTTGATTTTGGCATAAAAGGAATTCTCTTGAACATATTGGCGACACGACTCCAGAAAGTGGAAGCATTTGACTCAAATGGGATTAGAGGTCATGATGACAGAAATAGTGATCAAATGAGAGGAAAGTGGATTCCCAAACCCATGAAGGAAAAATGACGAATGAAGGATATTCCCAACCCGACACGAACTGCAGATGAGTTTCAAGTTCAAGAGCGACAAGTTGCCCAAAACACATAAGATGTTACACTTTAAATTTCCCCCATTATTTCTAACGAGTACCTCTTTTTTTTTATAGCCATCGTGAAGAGGATAGCATATGATGAGTGTGTAAGTTCATTCTCAGAATGAATCCATCCTAGTAATTTTAACGAGTCCTAGGAAAAAGGAACTCAGTCTCGTCACCGTGACAAGTATTTCACCGTTTAATATTTAATGAGTCTGATGGAAGAGTAACTCGGTGCCCTTTTAATGTTTAGGGAGTTTGAAAAGGAAACCGAAAAGAAAAATCCATCATGTCCCTTTTCTTAAATTGTCTCTCGAATCCGAAAAGGTAAAAAACAATACTCAAGAGAACCTCTTGACCATGTTCGATCAAGGTATTCCTTTTTCGTAAATAGTTAATCTCAGCCTGAAAAAGGGGTAAACATATACTGAGACAACATCAATTCATTTAATTTTACGAGCTCAAAATGACAAGTTCTCGGAAACCATTTCATATTTTGGGAGTCTGAAAAGAGCTGAAAGAGGACTCCTCCTAGAGGAATGAGAGGTATAAAGGATAGCAAATGGTTTCGGTTATGGTGGAATTTCTTAGAACAAGTAAAGTTCAAGAGGCTGGCTAACAAGACCACTCATTGCAGAGGTTCCCCAAGAAAGGGTAAAACATCCAAGTTAGAGTGTATGATCGGCCAAGCAGATGGTGCCGATGAAATGAGAAAACCAAGGTTCATCTAGAAATAGGTTGATAAAATGGCAATCACAAGAGGTAGGATGAGAATGGTTTCATTTTTTCACAAGCTTGAAACATGAGAAAAAAAATTGTGCTCGAAATTGGTTTCATTTTTACACAATCTTGAAACATGTGGAAAAACTATGCTTGAAACTACTTTCATTTTTACACAAGCTTGAAACGAAGACAAACTATACTTGAGATAAGTTTGTATGCCCCCAACATGGTGACTCAATTCGAGGTACATGCCCCCCCAGCTTCATTTCATTCACCTAATTAGGTTACTGGTTACTGGTTACTAATAGGTGGATGGAATGAAGTGTCATTTACGAGATCAAGTGAAAGACTCGACTTGAAATTTACGAGTTATAATCAAAGACTTGAATTGAAAGGGGATTTTTTTCATCTTTTAATGATCTTGACACAGTAAAAGAATTATGCTCATAAGGACCGATTTAGTTTTTTAACAAGGTTGACATAGTAAAAGAACTATCCTAATGACACCTTGTTTCATTTTTTAACGAGCTTGACACAAGACAAAGAACTTTTCTTCGAAGAGCTTGTTTCATTTTTTAAGGACATCGACACAAGAAAAGGAACTTTTCTCCGACACTTGGCTTATGGTTCATAAGAGGTCATTTCTTCCAATAGGTTCTCATAAGATGGGAGAACAACACTCTTGAAATTATGGTCCAATTCCCCCAGTACACGATGCACACTATATCACTGAATGGATCATCAGTAGACACAGGCATGGAATAGGTGACCACATAATTGACTTATGGCGAGGATGATACCACTTATATGTAAGGACCATTAAGGGATGATGATTGAATGGGAGCCAGATTAGTATCAATGGATGAAAGTTGATCAACGACCACAATTATTCCTTTATGTGGGAAACATGTCATACGAAAGAGAGAAGAGACAAGAGATCCCATGACATAAGTATAGTCACGCCCCAAGGAGTAAGTTAGAATCTGAAGGGCCTTGGATAACCATCACGTCCATATAAACAGACTTACCTCCCAAAGTAGCAGGAGACTTGGGAAGGATCCCTAACGGTTGACTGGTTCCTCCATTAAAATCCAACAGATTTTGGGTAACAAATGCAAGTTGTGGAGAACCTAAAGCTTTCCAAGTAGTTGAGGATAGAATAATAATATATGCGCCTTCATCTACGATAGTGATAGGTACGGACACATTATAGTCTTGTATTGTGATATCAAAGGGCACGTAAGAAGGAAGACGATATCCTGCCAGTCGACTCCAATCAAAGGAAGCGACTAGACTACTTGGAGGGGGTGCCATGGGAATGAGAGAACTGCCCCCTTGTGTTATGGGAATGGGAGGATTACTCTCTCGTACTATGGGAACAGGAGGATTTCCCTCTAATTCATGGGAATTTGAGGAAACAAAAAGAACCTGAGTGGTATGAGGTTCACTCTCTATGGGAAGAGCATGATACACATAAGGTGCAATCATGTCAACCGTTTTCACAACCAATGGTTGGTCGGGAATGGAATCATGTGATTCACGTTCAGAGAGAGTGGGATTGACCTAAGATGACTTCTTATCAATCACTTGATCAACTAGCGGAGGATCAGGGAAAAGATTTCGATTACCAGTCGGAAGTCGCAACTAAGAAGTTGTAAGGTTATCCAAAACTTTGTAGGCTTCATACATATAAGGATAAAGGTGAATCAAATGATTCTCTTCACATAACTTATAAGGAACTTTGACTTTCCCCTTTTTCCCATGGTCCTTACTATTACTAGTTGAGGGTTTATCACCAGCATGATCTCTAGAGGTTGAATTGAGCCCGTGGACCACACTTCTAATATATTGGGAATACCAGGGAAATCTCTAAGAATGTGGTCACCATTACATAACTTGCAAGGGAATTTTACTTTTTGGGGATGAGTGGAAGGTTTTTTAACATCATTTTCATTGGAAGCAATGGTTTCTTGGTTTCCCCCTTTCTCATTTTTCTTCTTCTTCTTCATCCTCTTCTTCTTCTTCTTAGCTTCTTTGTTACTAGAATCTATAATTTCACTAGTCTAAGAGGAAGAATGGGGTGAATAAAAAGGCGAAGAAGGCAAGGTGTCAAATTTAGGTTCAACATGAGGTTGACAATGTTCAGGTGGAGGCGAATTTGGTTCAGAAGCAATTTGAACATTTGGAAACATGGGGGTTGAAAATAACCAAACTGGAAAACCAATGGTTAATCTCGGGAGGGACAACATTTCCATATAGGGAGCACCAACGTTTCCAAAAGAATGAAAAGGACCAAGATTCCCATCTAAGGGGATTCCTTTATTGGTAAACTCAGGAATTGTTGCCATTAGCCTGAATCTAAGATATGCTAAGTAGTTTTGCATGATTAAAATGTTATCATGGAAAGTAAAATTTAGAATTAAACAAAATAAAACAAAAGGAGATAATCTAGGAAAAAAGGTTTACCAACTATCCGTGAACTGAAATATACACCTTGGCGAACCAAGGACTTAACGTACGACATCCAGATTCCCCAAATTCTGTTTTCAGTGTATCACATCTACAAGGTGACCGACTTGGTTACCTATGATAGGTTTGCAACCTAGTGGAGTCTCCAAAAATATACTCGACGGTACGTGGGAGCTCAGTCCATAGTAGCGTTGTCTAATGTGTAACCGTTTGATGAGAGTGTTCCCATATACTTACCATACATGGAGCATAGTCCGACATACTTCTGTACGTGGGATGGGATATCACCTGCGGGATGCAACATAGGATGTTAGCGACAGTTGCTACGCTTAATGACATTGGAACACGTCTCTAGCCTAGACCTACAGATATTTTCGTTAATTCAAAATGCTCCTTAGGTTAATTGAGGTTTATTTTAATGTTGATATTTATTAAAGTTTCAATTTTAAGTCTCAAAATGATGTCACCTGAATACCTATAATGCAACTAGCATGAGAAAGGGATTATTTCAATTCAATGAATGTTATCTAGTTCAGGGAAGAATTTCAAACAATGATGTAACAAACAATAATGCAACAAACAAATATTTCCTAACTAGATCACTTTCACTATCCCAATTCAATTCAGAACATTAAAGGATGCAAACCATGCAATGTAATTTATGCACAATTTCTTTTTTCCTGAAAACTATGCAATGTAATCTATGCACAATTCTCTTTTCTTTTGATGAATAAGAATGCACTCAATGTAGTTTTCTATGAAATGAGAATCTAATTAATGCACTTTTTAATGAAATGAATTCACTCAATGCACCTTTTAGTTTTTAAACCATAAAACATGGCAATCAATGTCTAATGATAATCACAAAAATGTCTTTTCAAATGCAATGTAATCTAATGCAATTTTTACGAAAAGTAAGTTTTTGAGATAAATAAAAACTAAATGAATGCAAGAACTTAATTTCTTATACGGAATGCAAATAATGTTTAGTGATAAAAAAAACAATAAACTTTTCAAACATACAAGCAGCAAACAACTTAATAGACTCAAAGAATCGAAGACTCAACCAAAATTTCACTTTTACCACTTCAAGTATAGGATGGATTTTTTCACACCACAAATAAAATAACACCAAACAAACAAAATTTGATGCACAAAGAGCCAGAGGGTGACCTTAGAGACTAGGAAACACTAGGCCTTTTAGTAGAAACCCCAAAAATTCTCAAATTTAAGGACCAGCACTACTTTACATAGAAAAACATGTGTTGACAGGGTCTTCAATGCTACTTTAGACCCCAAAACCCGTTCTGGCAGCGCTACTTTGCACAGAAAAACCTGTGCTGGCAGTGCTACTTTTCATAGAAAAACTCGTGCTGGTCTATAATACTGCACCAAAATGAGGAGACAGTGGAATATAGGGTTTTTAGTGCAACTATACTTATAAATATCTTCACTAGCAGCACGACTGTGTTTGAAAAAATACGCATTGATTGAGGAACGCTTAAGAAAAGCAATCAAATCTTAAGAAAAAACCTAGAACTGCCACTCTAAAGAAAAATCAAGCACTATGTAGACCTATAGAAACCCAAATAGATTCGAATCTTGACAATCAGTCAAACTAATCAAAAAACCAAATTGGAAAAGGAGAGGCAAAGATGTTATAGTTCCTCAGTGGAGTCGCCAATTTTGTTGTGAAGACAATACCCTTTGCAGACAAAGAAGATCTCTCTAGCACTAGAGTGAGTCTAGCAACTTACGATACTATCTAATGAACACCTTCTTAATTAACATTCAAAATAGGACGAGAAAAGGAAAATATCCTACCTCTTCCTGATGATATGCTCAACTCTTTGGTGAAGGCCCTGATCCACGGTCCTTTAGGCTCGATCCTAGCTCCTAATGGTGTTTGAATACCTACAGGTGACCAAGAGACAACAAAAAATGTAATACAATACAAAGCATACATTGAATATTAATTACCTAACATATCAATGAGCATTAGGCTATTCATTCAAACAAATATATAAAGTGAAACACTAGATGTATTCATAAATAATGTAAAAGAGGAAGCTTACAACCATGGCCTTGATGTTGGAGGCCTCCCTTTGGTGTAATTTGAGTCCAAACCGAGGCTCTTAAGCGATCATTCTCCCGAATGGAAGATTAGGCATTGACACAACATTGGGATGCAAAGGATGAATGAGCAAACTAGCCCAACAATGACCAGCCAGCAGTGGATGGATGGGGATCAATTTATAGGAAAGGAGAGGGAGTTAGGAGCCCATAAAATAAGGAGGAAGGCCCACTTTTCAAGGGATAATCCCCTATTGATAATATCAAGAGCTCCAAATGAGAGAGATTGACCCTATCTCCACCAAACAAGATCTATCTTGTCGCCCTGGAAAATTCTAGAGGTCGAAACTTCTCCTCCATTTGAGAAAGCACTTCCAGAAAGGGTTCAGTGCGGGTTTTCCAGTCAGAAGAGTGCTGAAAGTGCTAGGCTAGAATTGGCATCCTTCCATCAGCACGGGCATATAACTGGAGAAAAATGATGACCTAGAAATTTAGGGTTTGAGCTAAGTTTCTTCAGGAATTATTCAAGGCATATTTCTTTTAGTCTTTAAAGGATATATTGATGTATTTTTCCAAGATAGATATACTAAAAAGTATTCAATGATAGGGCACTTCAGGATTGGGGACAAGAAGTGAACAGGGTGTCAAATTAACGTGTAACAGACCCAACCAATTTTTTCCTCATCTGGAGTGCCATGTGGTGCCCTCGTATTGGGCCACGTGTGACTCTATGATAGTCCCTTACCAAATCACCTTCAACCTATAAGAGCGCGTAATTTTTCCCCTGTATGATTAGCCACATATCATGTTATGCTTGGATCTATACTGCTCTATCATCTTGCCGACGTTAGCAACACATCAATGTATAGATTGCTACATGGCATCCATACACTACCTAGTCAACTCTGTAAGTTGAATTTGTAAATCTTTGCCAAAAAAATTAGAACGCGATAACTTCCTCAAATGTCAAATTGAGGCGATTCATGCGTTGTTGGAATCATAGCGATGAGATCTACGATTTGGAGTCATTTTTGGGATATTGTGAGAACTTTCATTTTGAGCATATTTTTTATCCCCTGAATCATTCCTTGCGACTTGAAGCTTTTGGACCATTAAAAATATGTTTTTACTCAGCGAGTGATGGTATAACTCTGTCACTTTCTCGATCTCTATCCATCTTGCCTTGTTTGGATTGGTACCTTTGATACTCACTCATAGATACTCCACATTGCCTTTGCGTGAAGTCCTTATCCTCCTATCAATAATTGGGTATTCCTTCAACTCATTTAAATATTCAAGAGGAAAATATTCTATAGATGGAATCTAAACATTCTCTTCTTGATTGTCAATCATAGGAGGCTTATACAATCTCAAGTTTTCCACATTCATAATAGAATAAATTTGCATGTAAGGTGGAAAATCTAAATGGAAATCATTGTTACCAATCTTCTCCAACATTTTGAAAGGACCATATCTAATTGGCTTGAGATTTTTACCTTCACCTTGTAGTATTTCCTTGTTGATGTACAACCAAACTTGATCTTCCACTTGGAAATTGTGATCAACTCGATGCTTATCATGACTTGCTTTATACTTGCCTTTGCTTTTCTCCAACTTTTCTTGTACCCTTTGATGCACTAGCTAAATTTTTTCAATGAAATGCTTGGATTTGTCCACATCACTATGTTCATCTACTGCAATGCCTTTACCAAAGATGAAATCCAAAGGAGACTTTGGAAAATAACCCAAAAAATCTTCAAATGGAGATACTTGTGTAGATAAATGCTTGGCACGATTGTAGGCATGCTGAATGTAATGAAAATTCTCATCCCAAAGTTTAGGATGCTTACCAAAATATCCTCGAAGGAGGTGCACTATTGTTTTGTTCACTACTTCTGTTTGGTCTTCAGTTTGTGGATGAAATGTTGGGATCTTCTTCAACTTTGTGTCCATGAGTTCCCATAAACTTAACCAAAATTTCCCAATAAATAAAGGATATCGATAAAAAATAATAAAAGTGGGTAACCCAAAGTGAACCCATACATTTTGGAAGAACATATTCGTGGTATGTTCAACTCTAACCTGTTCCTTACATGGCATAAACACACACATTTTGCTGAAACGATCCACTACAACGTATAGATAATCATGAAATTTCCTAGACATTTGTAGTCCCCAACAAAATCCATAGAAATACTTTCCCAAGAATGATAAGGAATAGGTAGTGGAGTGTACAAACAAAATTTCCTATTGCTTCTATTGCTTGTCTTTCTAGTAGCACACATAGAACATCCTTTAGTGCTCGTTCTTCGCTTTTCCACACGACCCTATATCTATGCCATCTCGACTTTTCCTTCTGGCGTGCTCTTAATTGCATTCAGGACTTGTCTTCCGAGATGGCATGAACGAATATGCGGGGCCATAGTCCACTTTTCCTTCCCTTATTGTCACGCTTCTTCACGCAGCACATCCGCCCACTCACAATGACCTCGCGCAATGCAGAGGGGAGTTAATAAAAACCTTCAGGTTATGAGACCTCCATGTGGGTCCACTTTTCCACATGAGCCTGGTCACTAAATCCCGCCTATTTCATAAGAGATGCCCTCTCGTTCTTCCAGGATAATGAATCCAACTCGGCGTTGTCAAGGACTCATTCTCTTTCCTTATAAACTAAATCCTCAGGTCCGACTTTTCACATTCTATCTCCCAACGTTGTCAATCCCGTCTCCTAGCATTGTCAATTGACGAACATCTTAAAAGAGATAAAATGACTAAATTCCATTCCTTTATTGCATACTCCCGTGTACTCCTTCCACTATGCCACTATGATATCTGAACTCTATGCCATATTTTAGAGCCATTCAGTGTCTCCTCATCACATCTATTTCACAAAAATATTCCTCCTTTATTAACCCAACATTTGTGCTCCTCTCGCTTTTACACAAATTCGATTGTCCACTTAATTACAGGACTTGATCTAGTAAACTATCGATCTTGTTTGCTCACGGGCTCTTTGTTGCACCTTCTCATGCGACCCTACTGTAATTGATCTCATATATGCATGTTATATATTAAATTCTCCTCTTGGCCCTATCCACAACAACTCCAAAAATGATATCTTAAAGTGTGCATGTGTTACATCATATATATTCTGGACAAAAATATTGCAGAAGGATCGGTTATTAAAATAAATCTCACTTGCCTCTTTCACACAGATCCACTCAGGACACTTGAAAATAGTGCTTCCTTGTATTAATTAAGAGAACAAAACATATTTATAATAGGCCCTTCTAGCCAAATTTACATTACGTGGCCCTTCTTGGCACTCGAGACATATTTGGCTTCCTCAAGCCTCTCAATTCTCTCTTTTTCCACTCACACACATAATCCTATTTTGGCTACATATTTGTACATAATGATTCTGAACTATATTTTGGTTTAAATCAACAAAATCCTCACATAAACTCCTATTCTAATGTTCTTAGATCTATAAATGTTTCAACAATATAAATTTCCTCATTTCTCTCTAACTCTTACAAATATTCTCAGGATCTATCTTCAAAAGAGAGAGATATAGTTACAATATTCCTCACTTATGTACATTTATTATGAAAACATATAAAAATACAATTAAATAAATAATTACACTTAAATAGAGAACCGACTCCCTTGATAAATGAAAACCCCTAGGTCTAGTCAAAACACATTTTTGACATGGAAGTGGAATTCTCTTGTATCACTATGCAACATATGAGTCACTTGAATATCTAGTTCCATGATGTTTGTGGATGGGATATGATCAACCAACAAGGAAATATGATGAACTTCATAGTCCTCCATGGACTTTATTGTACCTACCTTCGACTACAACACTGCCAACTTGAAAATTCCTCTTTCATGGTTCAATGCACTCTTGACATGCATTTAGGGAAATGGTTGATTTTCTGTTATCCTTATATCTCTTTTCCTTTATTTATTTTCTTGCTTAGCCATTTATTGAAACTTCTCTACCACTGACACCTGTCTAGGCTTGGAAACCTTTCCTGGCTCTGCTACTTCAAATGCTGACATAACATAGGGAATATGTTCAATAGTGAAGGCTTGCTTTGATTGGGTTGTTGGTTGGATGTTATATAACACTAATGCTTGTTACTTTGTCTCTAAATCCTCCTCCTCCTCCTCCTCATCTCCTTCTACTTCTTCTCCCCTGGATTTCTTGGAGCTAGGCTCATCTCCTTGATCTATTTCCATGGGTTTTTAAGTGACTCTTTTCTTCTGTGAGAGTCGTGAGGTACTTAACTCTACTAGATGTAAGATTGCTTTCACATTCTCCCAAGTAGATTTATTGGCACATTCCTCTACTATGGGATTTGAGTCATGCTTATTATTTTCTTTCCTTATCCTTTCTTCTCTCATAAATGATGTTATGAGGGTCATATTTCCATGCTCCTACTTGGAAATTAAAGCTTTACAATATCTTCTCGACTAGATTTAAGACATTCCTTGCATTGACCACAAATGGGCCTAACTCACGAGGGAGGTTGAAAGTGACAATTGCCTACTTGGAAGTAAAATGAAAATGATCACTATTGAGCCTATACCTTATGGGCTCCAATGCAAAGATGTAGGGAGTCAAGAATGATGGAAACTGATAAGGTTTATCTTGAAATCCGTAAACTACGATGAAAATGTATTCTTGGAAAAGGTGCCCATCACCTATTTTGGTATTGGGAGTGAACTGCAACTTCTCCCTAAGGAACTGAGGAGCTATGAATAAAGGTTCATCATGCAACACGGTATAGAAAACTAGCATGAAATATGAAACATATTTGAAGAAGCGTTGGTTATTGTTTTGTTTTTTTAACCATGGGTAACCACATAAAAATAGTTAATAAGGCATTTTCCCCATCAGCCATCTTGGGCTTTAATATCTCAAGATAAGAATAATTTTGGTGGAGAAATAAATAAACCAGGTAAGAGTAATACTAGAAGGATCTACCTTCCTCAAATTCTATTTATTAAGCATGAATTTCATCATATAATAATTGAGGAAAATCATATTTCGTATAGACCTTGGTGGTCAGGTGACATAAGGTGACCAACAAACATAAGATCATCTTAGTTATATGATCAACATCAGTACTAAGACCGAGGAATTGGGTAATCATATAAAAATACATCTTTGACAGAGAATGAAAGACCATGATGGGGTAGCAAGGAGGCTCGGAGGGGGAAACTATTCCTTCTTTAATGTACCCATTGATTATCTATCGCTTTACCTCTAGTGAGAGGCCCTTCCACTGTTCATATAATATTTCTTTATCCATATTTTGCATACTAGACCTGTCTAGAAATGACAACATATATGAAATGGCTTCCATTGTTATCTTGATGATTGCCTTGTCACCTTGAGAAGGGATGATTATTCTTTGACTTGGAAAGTATCTACTAACACACCACGATACCAATTTTGGGAAGTGATACACTTGTGGGACCACTGCTAAGACCAAATTTGATTCAAATATATTATTGTGATTCCCTATTATGTCGAAGGTGTTTCATACCACTTGGATAAACTTGCTCATGTCATAGGTAGTTATGAAAAGTCCCGAACATTGGCATCTTGATCATAGAAATTAGGATATTTGGATTTATCAACTGTTGGAACATCGAAAGAGCTTGGCATTGGTGGTGTTGCCATTGGAAACGTCAGAATTGTTGAAAAGGAGATTAGTTGAATGAGATGGAGTGGGAAAAAAGGACAAAAGTGAGATTTACAAGTGGGATTTACTGGCCAATGTGTATGTGCCATGTGGCTGAATGAGATTGGACAGTGAGATGGAGGGGATTTTATATAAAAAGAGAAAAATTGGTTGAGTTTTGTTTGGCTAGCACACACAAGTATCAAATTACAAGGTTTTATGGAGTTTTATGCTTGAATATGCTAATTTTGAGATTTCTTGGAAGGAATATTAGCTCGTGATGATGCTTCTGGGGTCAATTTCACCAAACATAGGATTTATTTGCTTGCAAAATGGATTATTCCAAGTAGACGAGTGTTTTTTCACGCAAGGAGGGCTAGTGTTTGTTCGTGAGCTCATATTTTCTTTGAATGTATCTTGTGTGAGGGTTCTAATAGGAAAAATTCATGAAATGAAGGTGAATTATCGGGTTAATCTTCTTCTTCTTCTAATTGTGAATTTAAGCTTGGAGGTGTTGAGGATGTTGAGTTTTGGGTAGCATCACATGTGCTCTAGCTCTCAAACTTCGTGGAGGGGTTAGAACACATGAGATCTCCAAGACCCATAAATAATTTCGAGAAATTCCACCTGAAGCTTAAGGTATTCAAATAATTAATTATTTTAATAGAGACCCTAAGTCTAACTTAGGGAAATTAAATATTTATAGTGAATTAATTTAACATGTGGGTGAGAATGTTCTAAGTGACGAGGATAAAGTATTTTCTAATATTAGCCATCGATTAGATATTAGATCATGGTTGTTGATTCGTTAACTAGAAAAGTATTAATGGAAGGCTTGGGGCTAGTTGGAGAAGACATACAGAGTGGCTACACTTGATCAAAGTCAAAATTTTGGGGCACATTTTGCTGAGAATTTCGGCATGAGCTTGCAGTGCAGTGAGGGGCAGTTCGGTAATGGGATTTTGAATTGAAGGCCGAGAATACATTTGCAGAGAGGTATATCTACCCAAGAGAGACAACGTAACCCTTGAGAAGGTGACACAGACCCAACTAGGCTCATGCAGAGGCTGACGCAGGCCTAGAGGGGTGATGCAGTCCAAGAGGAGGTGACGCAGAGCCAGAGGCTGCAACACTAGGGTTTCTGTGGGGATGATCAGGCTCAGATTCAACATATAGCAATGGGGTGATGCAAGCAAAAGGAAGGGTGACGCAGTCTCAATGTAGAGCTTTCTAGTGACTGCATAGGCACTTGTGGGGTTCTTCGTTTTGACGCTGGATCTGCCATAATATTTGTCTTCGGATAGAGGTACTTATTTCGAGGACATTCTCTATTGGGTGAGCCACATTGGCACCCTAGTTTGCATTCATAAATCTGCATAATAATAAAAACCCTCAAGAGCTGTTGCACCGGTTTTCCCGCATTGGGATTTTTTAGGGACATTTTTCTGAAAAATTATGTGTCCTTTGTTTGCATGATTTCTTATTATTTAGTACTTGATCTATATAATTGTGTAGGATGCGGTGTATTTACTTCGATGTTTTCATGAATAATTCAGAAAATAACTCGTAAAGTTAAATAAACAAGTAGGAGAAGTAAATCATATTTTCTGCAGTAGGATTTATGTTTAGAAGATTCAAAAAATTTCACAGTAAAAAGTGATCTTAGAGGGTCGATTCAACATGAGTTGGCAGAGGATTTCCAGGAGGGAAGTCAATTTTTAGAGGGAACATGATTCCTTAGAGGGTTTCCAGTGCTAAGAAACCCAGATCCGAGTTTTGATGGGGCTGCAGCAAAAGAGGGAGAAGTGAATAATTTCGTCATATTCACTTGAGCAGGGATGGCTGCAGATGGACTGAGGGACCAGGACAGGTTGGATGGTGCATCCAACTTTGTTATCTAGAAGGCTAGGATCTTGGCAGTTTTGGATGAGTATCACATCAAATATCATGCCTTGAATACCATGGTTGTTCGTTTTGATGCTGACCCTCTCAAGAAGTACGAGGAAGCTCAAGAGAAGGCTAAGCACTTGATTATGGATGGATTCAAGGATCATGTGGTCCCACACATTGTTGAGAAGAACACAACACATGAGATATGGACTTCTTTGACCACATTGTATCAGAGGACTTTTGTTCAGAGGAGGATGCTTCTTGAGAATCAAATTTGATCATTTCAAATACTGAAGGGAGAAGAGATTGACCCCTTCCTCATTATACTGAAGGTGATCCATGATCAACTGGTTGTCGTGGGGGCCACACCTGATGAAGTTCTTATGGTGAGGATTGCTTTGAATGTAGTTACCGATGAGTGGGAGAACTTTTTCCAAGGCATTTTGGGCAAAGCATCACTTCCGAGATGGGAAAACATGTGGGTACCTCTTCAATAAGAAGAGATTAGGAGGATTAACAAGGCAGGAATCAGCGACAGAGGGATCAATATCAAGAAGGGGGAGGAGGAAGATGTTGCTCTTGCATCTAAGGGACAGCATGGGCATCAACGGAAGAATAATAAAGACCATTCGAAGGTCAGATGCTTCAAGTGTGGTGAATTAAGACATTTCGCCACAACATGTCCTATGAAAAAAAGGGAAAGGAAGAATCTGATTCAAAGGCTGCTGCAACGAAGAATTATGATGGGACTGATGAATATGTTTCCATGAGTTCTCATGTGCCTCGAGAAAAGAGGTGGGGTGAAATTGATCTGTAGCCCTTTTTAGCTTCAGTGTGGTGGGGCCGGATCCTTGAGGTGCCCAAAATCTTGGATCACATACGAGCTATGGGAGCCCTTAATGACATTAGCAGGATGACTGGAGTTAGTTGGTGTGAGGATGATGGAGCAACATTGGCAGTGCTAGAACGTTGAAGACTAGAGCAGCACAAAGTAGAGGCAGCAGCAGTGTGGAAACAACACAGAGGTTGATGGGATTTCAACATCGTAGAGGCAATGCTCACGCAGTGCAAAGTAGCAGTAGCACAGATTAGCAACAGAGGCTGCTTCAGTATCGAGGTGCACTCAGACTGACTTGTATGTCATGTCTTTAAGATGTTTGAGTTACTTAACTCTCAAAAACTGAGTTGCAGTGCAGTATTTAGTAGTGGCAATGCTATGGGCAACATGATGCACCGTTTAAGAGGGAGATGTAGTACATATGAGGCAGTGTCAGTGGAACTGACATGGGAAGCAGTACGAAAGGCGGCAATGCAATGGATGAGAGGCAGCAGCCGAGCATCAATAGTGCAGAGGACTGATGCCATGGATCATGGTGATGCTTCAGGTTGAAATGTTGCTAGAGCACATTCCTCGCTAAGAGGGAGTGTTTATTTTTGGGTAGCATCAGATGTTCTCTAGCTACGAAACTTTGTGGAGGGGATAGAACACATAAGATATCCAAGACCCATAAATTGTTTGGATAAATTCCACCAGGAGCTTAAGTTATTCAAATAATTAATTATTTTAATGGAGACCCTAAGCCTCACTTAGGAAAATTAAATAATTAAAGTGAATTAATTTAACATGTTCATGAGAATGTTCTAAGTGGAAAGGATCAAGTATTTTCTAATCGTAGCTGTCGATTAAAGATTAGATCACGATCGTTGATTCGTCAAGTGGAAAAGTATTAAAGGAAGGCTTGGGGTTAGTTGGAGAAGACACACAAAGTGGAAACACTTGAGCTAAGTCGATATTTTGAGGCGCGGTTCGCTGAGAATTTCAGAGTGAGCTTGCAGTGCAGTGAGGGGCAGTTCGACAGCGGGATTTCGAATCCAAGTATGAGAATACATTTGCAGAGAGGAAGATATACCTAGGATAGATAGTGCAACCCTTGAGAGGGTGATGCAGACCCAACTGGGCTCATGCAGAGGCTAACACAAGACTAGAGGGGTGACGTAGTCCAAGAGGAGGTGACGCAAAGCCAGAGGCTGCAACATTGGGGTTTCTGTGGGGAAGATCAAGCTCAAATTCAGCAGATAGCAGAGGGGTGATGCAACCATAAGGAAGGGTGATGCAGTCTCAGCGCAGAGGTTGATGGGGATTGTGTAGACACATGGGGGGTTCTTCATTCTAACATTGCATTAGCCATAATATTTTGTCTTCGGATATAGTTACTTCTATCAAGGAAATTCTCTGTTGGGTGAGCCACATTGGAACCCTAGTTTGTATTCAAAAATCTGCATAATAATAAAAACCCTCAATAGTTTTTGTATCGGTTTTCCTGCATTAGTTTTTTCTGGGGACATTTGTCCAAAAAATTATGTGTCCTTTGTCTGCATGATTTATTATTCTTCAGTACTTGATCTATATAATTGTGTAGGCTACAATGTATTTACTTCGATGTTTTCATGAATAATTCAGAAAATAACTTGTAAAGTTAAATTAACAAGTAGGAGAAGTAAATCATATTTTCTACAGTGGGATTTCTGTTTAAAAGATTCAAAAATTTTCACATAGGATGGGCTATAAGAGTTCAAGGATTTACAAGCATATATTAAGAAATGAAAAGGTTGATTTGATGGTTTTAGGAGAGAAGAACTTATCTTCCTTGGGAAAAATAACCCCAAATTATTTTGGAGGGAGCTCCAACATGGAAAGATCCAATCTGAAAATAATATTACAGCTTCTAAATTTTTTGACTATGCAAGAAAAGTTTATGATTATGATCCCAAGGTTGAACCTCCTCCCTTGGTCAACACTGATACAAAAATCTTCACGGTGCAAGAGGTAGAGTTGGGTATCAAGAAGTTGGATGTTGGAAAAGCAAAAGAGTTGGTTGAACATCAAGAAAATTATCTAAAGTGAGGCTTAAAAAATCTTGCACCTCACATTACAAAAAATTTCAACAACATCATATAACAGGGGTTACCCATTAATTGAACAACTAGTTTGGCAATACCTCTTTTCAAGAGTGTTGACGTCTATAATCCCTCCAACTATAGGACCATAATGATAAACCCCTTGTTTGAAAAGTTATTTGGAAGCATGTTAGAGAATAAAATCAGAAAGTGGGCAAAAGAAATAGATAAACGTGCTAAAGGACAAGCGGGTTTGAGACTAAAGAATTCCACAACTGATCATGGTATAACTTTAAGGCATATAATTGAGAAAGTTTAGGAGAAAAAGGAAGAAGTCTTTTATTGTTTTGTTGATTTCAGAAAAGCCTTTGACACGATTCCTATGGATAAGCTTTGACATAGAATGGAGGAACTTGGGGTTCTCAGGAATTTGAGAGAAGTTGTGCATAGGTTGTACGAAGAGGTGAAAGTCAAAATAAAACTTCAGCAAGCATTTCTGAAAGTTTTTGAAGTGATATCGGGGTCAAACAAGGTTGCCCATTGTCTCCTACCCTCTTTGGTTTATATATTGACAAACTTGAGAGTGGCCAAATTTGCAAGGAGGCGATGATAGACATTTTGGCAAGTTTGTTATAAGGCTTCTTTTGTACGTAGATTACCTTATCCTAATTGCTAAATATGCTCTTGGTTTGCAGGAGCACTTAATTTCCCTGGAGAATTTTTGTATAAATGTGGGGATGCAAGTCAATATCAACAAAACGAAAGTAGTGTTTTTCTCTAACAAAATAAATCATAACCAGCATAAGTTCTACTTTTAAGGCAACATTCTGGAAGAAGTGGCAAATTACAAATACCTCAAAATTGACTTCAACAGAAATCTAGGCTAGGATGGATGTAGAAAGAAAATAACTTTGGGGGGTTGGAAAGCATTTTATTCTTTTCAAAATAGGTGTAGAGAGGCAGAGTTATTGGACTGGAAAACCACTCTAACTCTTTTTGGGATTTTAGTGATTCTGGTGATTATCTATGGTTGTGAATTGTAGGCCAACAGTACATATGACATGAAATGGAAACGAATTGAGAAAATTCAGAAGGATTTGATTACAAAAAAATTCAAAATTAAAAGTGCAATTCCTTATGCTATCTTGTTAAGTGAAATAGGGGTTGCTCTTATTGAAGTAATAGATATGGTGTGGGTCATAAGGTATTTAAAAAAAAATGAGCAAATGGAAGACGACAGATGGCCTAAGGTTGTGTTTAATGACATAGTGTGCACAAGAAAGAAGACTTGGATGTGGAAAAATAATAAATGGTTTAGCAAATGGGGCATTTTATTGAGCATGTGTCCCACAAGCAGTAAAGAGATAAAAGCTTTTGTTATGGAGTTTCACAAATGTACATGGGAAAAGGAGTTAGGGAGAAATAAAAAGTATTATATCGAAGAGTTTAATCCCTCTCATAATCATAGGGGCCAATATTCTCGGAGAGCCAAAATTCTTATAGCTCAATTAAGGACTAATTAGCATCAAGTCCGTTGTGAAACAGGGCGTTGGAAAAGGCCAAAAGAAGTGTGGGAGGAAAGAGTATGTATTTTTTTCTCTTCCGGAAAAGTGGAAACAGAAAAGCACTTCATTTTAGAATGTGAGGCCTTCAAAGATAACAGGGAAAGTTATGCAGATATTTTGGCAACTAGCTCTTGGGATATTCGATTAAGCAAAGGCTTTGTCAAGAAGCTAGGAGGGTTTATTGTGAAACTTCACAGGAAAAGGGCAGAGTTCAAGAGCTAGATAGAGAAGCAATTTGTCCCATAGGCTATCTTTATCCCCGTGGACGTTAAAATAACTTCTTCTTCTTCTTAGAGGCTTAATAGGATTAATTAATGATAGAAATGAGATGACATGCCCTTTTATTAAAAATAAATTAGCCATGTGTCAAGTTGTTATTGAGCGAAGATTTCAGGGCTTACATTGTGATGCTATCATCCTGACAGGTGGGTCCTACCACATGTAGCCAGGGTGGCACCACGTGGTAGGAGATGATATGTGAGGTGGCTAAGCAGGATGATGTAGCACAATGTCTAGCAAGCCGGTGGAAGGGGTGTGATGTGGTAGGAAGGTCTATGTGGCAGGTAGATTGACAGTTTGGTGTATGTGGAATACCAACATGGAGGGTCACGTGGCACCCTTTAGCGGGCTGATGGAAGGGGTGTAATGTGGTAGGAAGGTCGATGTGGCAAGTATATTGGAGGTTTGGTGTATGTGGAAGACCAACATGGAGGGTCGCGTCGCACCCTTTGCATAGTCCCAAAAATTTCAATTCCAATTTTGGGAGGGGTGTAGAGGGCACAAGGAGTTGCTTGGAATTCTCCTCCGCATCCCTTAGCTTGGTTAACACCCGTGCCAGTTGGTGGTGCATGGAATCGTGGGCCGTCAAATTTTTCTGTGAATCCACCTTTAGATCTTAGTGCCCATGACCCTCCACCCGTGCCAATATCACGCTTGCCCATCGGCACCCGCCGAGTCGAGTTTTTTTCCCAATATTTCATATATTATTTGCATAGCTACAACTAGTGGACTCCTTTGTAGACTTTTTCTCTCAACCTTTAAGAATTCCTTGGCTCCTCTTGACTCTAAAAACCTTGGGGGGCAAGAATTTGCAGGGGTGGTGCATTCTAGCACTAACACTTTCTTTGTTTTCTCAATATAAATTTATCTTCTTAATATATTTATTATTTTCCCTTACTATAATGAATTTCTTAATATATTAATTCTTTTCTCTTACTATAATTAATTTATATCTTTAAATTGTAAATTTTCAAACTTGTAATAATCTTATTTGTTGAATTAAAATTTTCATTTACAATTTTCTTTTATTTGGTTCTTTGTAGTATAGTTATTGAATCATGTTTTAGTGAATATGAACTAACCATGTTTGATGAATTACGGGGATAAGAAAATGGAGTGTGAACTTCAAGCTATCACATGAGTCTTGGATCAATGGTTGTCTCTTGTAGATAACAAAAACAATCAGTTTCAATAGATTTCACAACAAATATTGAATGTGTTGTAGTTGCGAAAAAAACAAAGGAAATTGTGTGGCTTAGGAAAATAATTCAATATTTGTAATAGAAATAGGTCAATTCTAGTCCTCTTCTTGTTGATAATACTTCTATTATCAAGTTGACAAAGAATCCCACACTTCATGATCCAACCAAGCACATCAATACAAAGTACCATCTAATTGATATCATGTAGAGGCAAATACTATTCATTTGATCTAGTATTCCACAAGTGAGTGAATTATATACATCGTCACCAAGGCACTTAGAAAAGAAAACTTCGAAAAGTTTGGAAAGATTATTAGAATCATAAACACTCCTTCAAATTAATGGAGAACATGTAGATATTTAATCCTTAGGGGTTGATGAAAAATTGTAAATATTCTAGTAAATAAATATAGGGGAATATGAAGAGCCATAAGTGGATAGGAAGAGACATTTGGACCTTGGAAGATGAGACCAAAGCTCACTCTCTTTGTATTAATGTATGGCTCACCTTAATAAAATAATTATCCAAGTGTGGAGTTATTCCTCAACCTAATAGACATAAGATTCAACCCTTCACCAATCACCCTTTATGTGGATGAATATACGTCATGAAAGTAAGGATGATGTTCTGCTTGATTTTTCATGTATCCTTGAGCTAATCGGTGCTTGCTTGATTAAAATTTTGTGTTTTTGTTGTAGTAATCTGTCTTGGCATTATAGGTATTACTACGTGTATTTTAGGGATGGTTACATAAGATTATATGCTAACGATAACTACATGGTTATGGACTACATTTTTGTAAAATTAAAAGATGCAACTAAAGTGAATTAATAGAAAAGGAATTAAATAAATTTGTATGCATCCCCACTTCATAAGAGGCATGCATTATATATTATTTTATTTGGAGGGTGATTAAAATAGGAAAAGAAGAAACTTGGGGATTAGACAGAAACCACATGATTGTCTAAAAATCTAAAACCTACATGGTTGTTTTAGCACTCCTATAAGTGAGGAGGATTTACATATTGTGTTGCCACATTACATTGGTGAGAATTGAATGGTTGTGGGATTGGGGGGGCTCAACTACTCAAGCTGGTGAATTATGCTAGGAGGAGAACCATCATGTTTCCCACAACTTCCCATGTTTGGTTGTAACTTTGTTCTTAGCTTGTTGGAGTTGTTGCTAGGTGAGAAAGTATTGCTATAAATTTCTTCTACTTAGTATGTTTTTTTTGCAATTCTCTTTGCTAATAGGTATTCATATTTACCTCTATAAATTCAAGGAGATGTTAATAAATCATATTTTCTTGGTTAAAGGAATTTCATTATAATAAGAACGTGGATGATGTAAGGATTGATAAATCGTGAAAATAATTATCCTACATATGTTATTATTAATTGTTATGAATTCAAATGTGGTTATTGCATGGAATATCAACATGTAGTTAATTTTGGAGAATCTAGGAGGGAAACTATTTGAACCAATTCTCCTTAACCTTAATAATTGATTGTGAACTTTAGTTATCTTCTTATGTTTCTTTATTTTACATTTTCATGAAACAATTATCAAGAGAAAAAACAATAAAGACAATAGACATAAGAAGTAGGCTGCAAGCCAGGGCAAAACCCCTCCAAGAGGAAAACCTAGAAAGCATCTATTTTATTCTTATAGAATATACTTCAAATGATAAAAAAAAGCCCCAAACCTCTATGCCAAGACCTATTCCAAGTGTTATCACTACATAATTTCGAGGCTAAAGACAAAACCGCGGAGGTAACATCAAAACCGCTTTGGAGTCTAGAAGCTAGCCCTTCTAAACTCAGAGAGGGATTTATCTTTATGATTTAACTTTGTTTGATTGGAAATTTTAGGCTAGTTAATTGGCTCGGGGTTTGGTTTTTAAATTGTTTGGTTGGAAAAGCAAGGGAAGGCCATTGGGTAATGGAGTCAGAGAGGCTTGGGTGATAATCTGCAGAAGTATCAAGCTTAAGTGAAACATGGAAAGCTAGGTAGCACTACTATGGATCTTTCGGAATTTAGATGCATTATGGAAAAGAAGAGAGTGTAAGATTCAATAGAAACCGAAGAGCAATTAAGAATTCCACGATTCAACTTCAGTGGAAAACATACAGATTGCAAACAACCAGAATAGGGTGCTTTGAATAACATATCCTATTCTTAACATTGTCTATTTTACAATTAGAACTTCAGAATTATAAAGAAAGGAAAACAATGTATAAACACATTAAACAAAAAAAACTTCACCACTTCGTGCACCACATGAATCCTGAACAAATGATCTTGTATTACTTGAAAATGGTCACTTGAACTCAGTGAACAACTTTACAATGAATGGTAGTATTCCTCATTACAAATACAACATCTATTACTTCAAATGATGAAGTATTTATACAAATTCTAAACTAAAATATCTTGAAAAAATATCAAGATTTCTTACAAATATCTCTAACTGTGTTACACAAATAGAACTGAAACATAGGACATTCAAAACTAATGAATCTACTTGGCACTATCTTTGTGAATTTCTGGTGACAAAGAAAATAAATTCGAATTTGATAGCAACTCTTATTGATGAAGTGGCCTCCAAGCCACTAACTGTCTTTGAGCTTTTTCCTCTTGAATTTCTGGAAAATAGGGTCCAGTAATACCTTTGTATATCTCAATCCGAGATATATATGTAAAAAGTGAAAGAGGTTATTGTATATGAATATGTATGTGAGATAAACCTCTCTCATTTTCCAAATATTCATCTCCATTTGTTCAAAATACTCTCTTCAAAACGATGTCTAAAACAGGACTTTGCACAACCAGAAAAATAGGTGTGAATTTGTGCATGTATCTCTCATTATGTAATACCTATGTAAACAGTGAGATATTTTTTTGTATTTTGGAATCCTAGGAACATAAAACTCCTCCAGTTTCTCAATATTCATCTTTGATTGGCCACAATATGCTCTGCAAATAGATGACTAAACAAGAAATTTCTGGAAAATCTTCTTTCAAATATTCTTTCAAATTTCCCAAACCATAATGTTTGTGTAAAAATGGAGAGAGGTTTTTGTACATACAGATGTTAGCAACAAAAACCTCTTTCAAGTTTTGAAAATTCATTTCCACCTACACGGAAACCATATTTGAAAATATTGATTAAAAACAGTAAAAATTGGGAAAATATGCCCGCAAAGATTCCTCTGAATCTTCCAAACCATAACAGCCGTTAGAAAAATTAGAGAGGCTTTTTTATATGAGGATTTTATTAACAAAAACCTTTTTCATATTTTAAAAATTCCTTCTCCGCTGTTGGT
Organism: Pinus albicaulis; assembly: GCA_034641835.2. Classification (NCBI taxonomy): domain Eukaryota; kingdom Viridiplantae; phylum Streptophyta; class Pinopsida; order Pinales; family Pinaceae; genus Pinus; species Pinus albicaulis. Next base: position 113,669,317 of record CM076570.1, read on the forward strand.
AAACCATGTTTGAAATAACTATGTTGTATAGGGAAAAGAAAACATAATTTAACTAGCCATGAAATGAACATACGACGTGGAGGTGGGAGGCGACATGGAGTGTGGATAATGGAGGGATAAACGGTGGTAGGGCCAGAGGTAGTGAGCGGTTTTATTTGTGGAGGGAAACGATTTTAGGAGGGGTAGTGAATTTGTAGGCGTTATAAGTGGAGGGGGTGCGAAATGAAGGAAAGAGGACATGTTGCAATGGGGTCAAAACATAAAACCGCCCATTTCAGATGCCCCCACACATTAGAGAACTTTTGAGGTCTAAAATGGGCCTCCTAAGAAAAATGTACAACCAAAATAAACTTTATAAGAACCAATAGGATTGAAGATGATGATGTCATCCATGGGGGATGATTCACCATTTTTGGGGTAAAAAAGTAAAAAGATTAAAAAATAATAAAATAATAAAACTATTTTTTAAGCTTGTATTTTCAACTTATCTCCCTAAGGCTTTACTCAAATTTCGAGCGGGAGTACTTGTTAGATGAAAAAATTTAATTCTTCATCCAAGGAGTACCCATGTTGCATACTTTCACTAGAGCCTGCCACACGCAAAATGAGAAATACATGAAAAAAAGTAATCAATCATGTTTTTTTCATGTATTTCTCATTTTTTGTGTAGCATGGCACATCAAAAGTATGCAACGTAGGAATCAAATTATGCATCCAACGAGTGTTCCTGCTCGAAATTTAAGTAAACCCATAGGGAGATAAGTTGAAAATACGAGTTGAAAAAGTAGTTTTCTCTTTTTTCCCTCTAAATTTTGATGATGTAATCTAATATTATTTTATTATTTCCACTATTATTTTATAATTTCCTTAGGAGGGACATTTTAGACCTCAAAATTCCCCTAATGCCAGCGCCCCACACCCCCCCCCCTTGGCAGTAAAGCTCAGATGGAGAGGGGGGGGGCTCGAAAACATATATTGACCGTTGGATTGTAGCGAAATGAAATGGATAGACATATAAGTGCATGGAAGTTAACGTGACGTGAGCGTGACGATTGGTGGGGCCATACGAACTCGCATCAGGGGTGGAGACTGAATTGCATATCGCAATCAAAGGTCGAGAGTTACATCACATATCACGAGAATGAGTGGAATGGGGAACAAAGGACTTTCGACATATGAAAAATGCGATATGAGAAATGCGGAAAGGAAGGGATGATGTGGTAGGTGGAAGGGCCCACTTGATACATCGCAGTCGAGGATCTGGAGTTCTAACAAAAATGTTTGGAAATGAAGTTTGCGATAGGATGATGTGCAAAGGCAAGGTGGATCCACCAATGAAACATGGTAATGCGGTGAGGTTTTTAGGATGAGTTCCAAAGGTTTTTAAAGTAATTCCTTTAAGCACCTTTAACTTATAATGGGTCTCTGAAACCTTGGATAAGCCTTTCTTTGCCAGTTTTGACCTTTTTGACAGAACTAAAACCTGTAGTACCCAGCCTTATTACAAATTATTTAATCACATTTAAATGATGTGATTAATTCAATCAAAACGTACTTAATTATCTCCTAATGCTACATTTGGACGTGAAAGCATATTTTTCCTAAGATTTTAACCTTTTTGGAAATAATTTACAGTCATGGAATATTATTTATAATATGAAAGATCTAAGATCAAATAATCAATCACCTTGAGATCCTATAGATTATAGGACCCTAACACCAAGAACCAAGACATCCCTCCAAGAAATCCTTCCTTAAGCCAATCAAAATCTTCAAAGTCAACAAGAGTCAACCCTTCTTCAACTTGCTCCCAATCAGAGTTTTAGCCCTTACTATAGACCCGCAACCTTGACCTACAATTCTCAGCCCTGTAAAAATTGCATAAACCCTAAAATTATTGCACATTTGGACAAAATAAATATAATTTGGTTCTCCTTTCTTCACTTGGCCTTTTGTCCTTGTCTTCTAGTTCTTTCACTCTTCTTGTCTTGCTTCTCTTTATTGAGATCAAATTGCATAGGTGTATATCCAAATGAGTAGAATCTCCTTCTATATATATGCTTTTCAAGAGGTTGAATGTCCCTCTCTAGGCCAACTTTTCATTGGTAGCGTTGACTTGTGTTTGGAGGCTCATATAGACTTTCTAGACTCAAAATAATATCTTTTTCATGTTACAACTTTCCCAATAGGGTCTTATACAAATGATAAATACTCTTTTGACTCAAGAAAAATATTCTTTTGACTTGAAAAAACATAGGAGCATGAAATGCATGCTTGACCTAGATGATGAATATAAATAGAGCATGAAACTCGTGCTTGAATATAATTTTTTTCTTTCTTCTTTTGCTTGTAACATAATATATACATAATTACATTACTACAATGAAAATTATGAAGACTAAAACTAGTTTCGTTTTCCAACACTCACTATTAAGTATGGAGATATTCATAATTGTACAACTAGTACAAGGATATTCTCAAATTGAAAAGTTCTCATAATAAGAATCGGGTTGGTAACCCATATTTAAGCATCAACATCATGACCAACATTGTCAACATAGTAAGGCCTTAAATTGACAACCAATCAACAATATCCCTTACCTTCTAAGCATCCATTTTCAACCCTTCTTCATAAACTAAAAATCCAAAATAAACTAACTCCTTCATGAAGGTACACTTTTTCAAATTTATCATCAACTTTTCCTCTTTCAACATTTGAAATACAACTCTAATATGTTCCAAATGTTCTTCCTTTGTATTACTAAAAATTTAAAATGTCATCAAAATATACTATAACAAAATTACTGAGATAGGGATTTAGTACTTGGTTCATAAATCTCATGAAAGTATTGGGTGCATTTGTTAAACCAAATGGCATAACTAGACACTCATACAATCCATCCTTCATTTTGAATGTCATTTTCCACTCATCCCCTTCATGAATTTTTATTTGATAGTACCCACTCTTCAAGTCAATCTTTGTGGAATACTTTCCTCCAATCAAACAATCCATTAAGTCATCCATCTAGGGAAATGGAAACCTATATTTGATGGTAATGTTGTTAATTTCTCAGGAATTTGTACACATTCTCCATTCAACCCTTTTCTTTGGTGCCAGTACGGTTTCTACAATGTAATGACTAAGACTCCTCCTAATCATCCCTTTGTCCAACAACTCCTAGACTTGTCGATTTATTTTCTCATTCTCCTAATGTGTCATTATTTTGAGCCTAGAATTGAATCCATGTAGTGAGTGATTTCCCTTATTGGTGGCATTCCATCTGACAATTCCTTCATCATTATCTTTGCATATTCATCTATCAATTCTTGAATTTCTATGGGTATCTTTTCCTCCTTTTCTATTGTCATGGTTTGTGTTGGTTGGGAAACCATAGCATAACAAATTTAATCTTTTTTTAGATCCTTCAAGAATATCTTCCCTGAAATCAAACGCACTCTCAAAGTATCTTGTATATCCTCTTCCTTATCTTTCATCGGATTCAAAACAAACTCTTGACCATCATTCTTGATGTAGCTGTTACTTTTTTCTGTCATGTATAGTCTGACGATCATATTTCCATGGCCAACAATATGTGACATGCATCCATGGACATTACATCACAAAGTTTTTTGTCTTTATAATTATCAATTTGGAAATTTACCAAACACTATTTTCCTATCACCATTTGATGCCCTTTCAACCAAGATAATTTATGGGTTGTGGTATTTCAATATTTTCAATTTCAATTTCTTCACCATTTCTTTAGACACAATATTGTTTGTGCTACCACTATCTACGATCACCTTGCAACACTTGCTACCAGACTTACATCTAGTTCTAATTTTTTTTTTGTATATGAATTGGTTCATATTCTTGCTTCTCTCGATTTAATAAAATCCTTCTCAACATCAAGGATTCTCTATCCCCTGGATCCTCTCAATGCTTTGACGATTTTGGAAATTTATCCTCATGTTGGGTCATTTGAATTTTTTCCTCCTTTCCTTTACCTCTACCTTCAATCTGTGGAAATTCAAAAGCCCTATGCCCAACTTCTCCACATTGATAGCACATTCCAATGAAACCTATGCCTCTTCCTCTCCCAAAATTTCCTCTTCCTCTAAAGGACTCGCCTCTCCCACAATAATTTCCTCTACCTCCCACTTCATTAGTGGAAGAACTCATTTGAGAGGTATCAACTTCATCTTAATATAATTTCCTCTTCCACCACTACTTTTTCCTATACTATGTACATATTATTTTGTTATTATTTTATTGCTTCCTTTGTTATTATTTTGTTGCTTCCTATTCAATTTCTCTTCGACCTTCAAAGCATATTGACAAACCTTCTCTATGCTATGTAATATGAAAAAACTTACTTCATCCTGAATTGGTATACACAAGCCATTTAAATACTTTCTCTACCCTGCCTTTAGTGTGCCATGCTCGTATACTCAACTTGTAGAATTATTCTGTGTATTCCTTAACATTGGATTCCCTTTTCTTCAAATTATGCAATCTTTTCAACAAACTTATGGGATGGTCGATTGGCAAAAACTTTTCCTTTCACCTTGTGACCATTCTATCCCACATTTTATCTTCTCCTTACCTCTTCGTTGTATGTATGTCTGCACATGATCCCACCATAGGGACGCATGACCTTTCAACTTCATACAAGCATATTTCACTTTTTTGTCTTCTATGTCGTCAAAAACTGAATTATTTCTCCATCTCAAAGATCCAACCCAACAATTCATCTGCATTCAAGTTATGATTAATAGGTTGGAGGATCAAAGCAGGGTCTTGTATTTACTTTGGTTATCTCTCTAATGAACCTTTCGCCCCCCTGATTGATTTTAGGTTGAATTCTTTCTTATGTTGCTTCAACTTGTTCTTCCTCATCACTAATATCTTCAACATGGACACCCCTATGTTGTGATTTCTCAATGGCTTCAAGCCTGGTTGCGATTCCTCTCAACATTTCCATCATAGCGATGTTTTCTTCTCTCTATTACCCCCCTCTTCTACCATGTTCACATCGTGCCATTATACCCAAGTTCTATGTAGTTGTAGGTCTTCTCTCTTTTTCCTCTTACCCACAACAAAATATCCTAAGAAATTTGTATCTTTTGACACCCTCAATTCTTAAGCCCACCCTGATACCACATGGATCAATTAAGCCTAAGGATAAGCCCAAGCATGTGATGAGTTCACACAAATACCCAACAATAGAACAAATGTATTTTTATTAATTAAACTTTAAGGAGCGTTTTAAAGTTACAATTTCTTCCAAGATTACAATATTGAGCATGGACTCCTCGTCATCCAAGATACTAGTATTTTGGCACTAGTTGCAACAGCGAGGCCAAACTCCCCTTCACCTTGCGAATCTCCCTTCAGTATATCCCCATGAACTATCCTCCTATGCACACAAAATCCTTTTCCTTTTGAGGTTGTTCAGGTCTTCTCCTAATGACCAAACAATTCTAGTTCCCCTTCAATGGCTAGCACTTCAACTTCTCCTGTTGATTACCCTCCAAAAACAATGCTTCAACTCTTTCCTATCAATTCCCCTCTTATGATTAATATTCCTTATACAAGAAAATTTGCAACAACATACACCAACAACCCTTTGTTACAACATCCATCAACATCCACGACCTCTCATCGAGATCGACAACTCTAGGCTCATCTAGAACCAACAAATTCCAAACTCAACCAACCCCTCTTTAGCACGATGGGCACTTTCATATGAGCCCTGGTAGCATGATTGGGTACAAAAACAAGGCTTTAACCGACCGCTCATTTGAAACCCGACAAGATATGATTGGTCGAAGGCTCAAATTTCATGATTGACATTGGAAAATCTACGACGTTGCCTTCATGACTTTGTTCTCGATTTGGAAATTTCTACTCTCCTATTTCAACATGACCATGCTCATCGAGGTCACAAACCAAATCAACTTTCATGATTAGACAATTTTTTGAGGTCTAGAAGGTTGATAATTTTACTTTATTTATTCCTGTCATAAAATCGTAGTTTATAAAGATACAATATTCACATTATAGTTCAATGATCAATGATGAACTAAACCAAGCCCTAAACTAGGCTAAAACTCAACTCGAAAAAAAAAACTATGTTTGGGTGATGAAGATTGCACATTCACCCTTGATGCTCGTGCATCATGTTGGGAGTAAAAAGAGTGATGCAATTGGGCACCTGCACAACAAACTCCAAACACAATTAATATAATCTAAATGGAAATGAAATAATTATAAGATATAAGGGTTAGGATAGCCTATATCACAAGGTAAGAGCAACATAGTTCATTAGAAAAAACAAAAAAAAGAGAGGTTTAAATAAAACATCATTAACAATAATATACACCAAGACTATAGAACCTAGGATATTAATGTGATCATTAAAATTTACATCATATCTCTAAGACATAACTTTATGTGAAAAGTAAAAAAACATTCACCATTGTAATGACAATTCAATTATTCATCTATATATATAATTATATTTTATTCTAATTTGGAATTATTGCAAGCATACATTAGGTTTATAGATTTCAATGGTTTTGTTTGAAGATTAACAGTACACCATTAGAGAATGTAGCCAAAGTAGTCCTCATATTTTGGCTAGAATTATGTGGAAGGAGGCCTTTACATGCTACTTTTGATCCAATGAAGCATGAGGCTCTAGTGCATGACATTTGCACTCCAAATAGAGACCCTTCCATATTTCTAGACGAAAATACAAAGCAAGTATCATGGGATGAAGAATCCTTCCAACTTCAAGGAGACAAATCAAGCACAGGTATGGCAGTGTGCTATGATTAAGTTAGATGTTTGGGAAATAATTTGAAACCTAACGTGAAAGTTATATACACATTTAGAATATAATTTCGTAGAGCCATCTTCATATAAGGAATCGATTGGTTCCCTAATGTAACTTGTGAATACCAAGCCTAATATTCATTTTGTAGTGAATACTTTAAACTAGTTCATGATTGAACCTAAACAAATTCATTTAAAAGATGCCAAACATATGCTAAGAAATCTAAAGAGAGCAACCCATGAGATGAGTTATATGAGAAATAGAAAATTGTTACATGTATATGAAAATTCATTGGGAAGATGTCAAACATCTCTAAAGGGAAAAGCCCATTATGGCATGAGTTATGTGAGAGCTAGAGAGTTGTTGGATGAATCTGTATATCAAAATTGGGTCGATGATGCAAGTACGAGGAAGAATGCTTCTTTTTACTACTTAAGGTTGGGATTAGTAATGTTATCCTAGTTTCGTAGGAAACAAATATCAACTCCACTCAATTCATTGAAGTAGAGTGTATGCCCATGATATCACCATGTTATGAATCCATTTAACTTCAGACGTAGATTGTAGATTTGTTTTCAATTAAATGTTCAAGTTCTCAATTATGTACTATGACAAATAGAGTTGCATTATGGTCTCTAAGAATATGATCGTTCATTATTGCCCCAAGCACACTAATATTTGATGCCATTTCTTAAGCAAAAAAGGAAGTTATTAGTCTTGACTATATTCCCATTGATTTATAGGTTGTTGGAATTCTAATGAAACATCTTGCAAATGGGGAAATTGGAGATTTTGAGAAGCTTGACATGGCAAAGAACGCCTTCCTCACAAAAATAGAATGTTAGGTTTTATTGCTCCAAGTTATTTTCCTCAGAAGACGACGCATGTGTTGAAGGGAAATCCTTGCCAAATTTGTGTTGTGGGAGAGAATTTCTTACACCCCTGTGAAACATTATTTACACTAAGACACATGGAATCTTCTATTTTGGTCAAGCAAACCTATGATAGACTCAATTTGAGATTCCTTTTACACAATTATGATAGCTTTATACAATTTCCTTCCATTGAAGAATCAATCATGTGCTATATCCACTTTTCCTTCTTGTCTAGTTTGACAAGGGGAAGGGCACATGTTAGGGTCATATAATCATAGGTGAGGTGCGCATGTGAATGTGAAGGCTCAACGAAGCCATTTTAGTCCCTAAGACATTATTGTATTTTACTTATGTATTAATGAAAAGATAGTGATCACTACTAGAGAATTTTAAATTCTTGTTAGTTATAATCATGCTAATGTTTGTGTAAACCAAATTTATTCTTTTGTAGAGACAAAATTCGTTTTCTTGATATGTATTGTTTGCACTTCTGAGGTTTTCATTCAACACATTTTTTTTATGCAAAGATAAAGCTTTGATTGATACTTTAGTCTTCTTGGTGATTTTAGTAGGATAAACTTTAGAGTGTAGATTTTTTAATCATGTGGATGTAAAAGTACACCAACCAACATCTTTCCATTACATCACTTGTCCACTTTGTTTGACCACGTCAGGCCTAACCCCAACTTGCAATCTTGCACATTCTCTAACAAAAAAACTATAGCTTTGTCTTCACACGTGGAAATATTCACACATCACTATCTACACAAAGTTGCAATCAACTACACACTAAATTTTATTATTTCCAACATCAAAATACCATATATTTCCTAAGTTTAAACATAAGAAACCACATATTATCACCTATACATATAGTTGATAATAACATCGCTACCTTGTCATAAGCATATACAAATATAAATGCTAACTAAATTCAACATTACTACTCTTTATTTATTGTATGCCATACTAAGAAAATACAACTAGAAAATAAAATACTATATAAGATACTTTTTTCTAAGACTACTTTCATGTTATGCTAAATGATCAATCAAGCACTTCATTTAATTCTTGCATCTTCACTCATTGAGAACTTACTCAACGCTCAAACCTCTTATAATTATCCTTTGTATTCACAATATTGTTTACTTTGAGAATGTTTAAATAACATTTTGTTAACCTCTAACTCGACAAAATTCCCAATTGAAATGATAGAGAATGCACCATTTAAAAATAGTTTGTTGGTAGAAAATGGTTGGCAAGTCTTGAAATTCATATAGAGCAATCATATTAGAGCATAATTACCATAATTGACCAAGTTTGACTAAAATAGAGAATTTTACTTCACATGGGTACACACATCAACTCTAATCAAATTGAACACAAGGTCACTCCATGCTTAATTTTTTTGGGATGCAAACTCAACTATGCCTTCCAAGTTGACTTGTCCAAAAATTGGATCATAATTACCAAGGCTAACCAAGTTTTATTAGAATTAACAATTTGGCTTTACATGGATACAAAAATTGGCATAAGTCAAGCTAAGCCCAAGTAGATTCACTAAATTTTCTTTTTATGCAAAGCCAACTAGATCCCTTAGATTGACTCATCTAGACATAGAACCATAATAGTCAAAATTGATCAAGTTCAACTAAAATCAACAATTTGACTTTGAATGGATACAAAATTTAGATTGAGTCAAATTAGACCCAAGTAGACTCCTTGATACTTGGATTTTTTCTATATAGACCCAAATAGGTCTCCCAAGTTGACTTGTCTAGACTTGATGAGTCAACTTGGTTACATATTAATTGAAGAAAGAAACATGTCCAAAACCTAATGCTCTCTCTTTTTCAATCATTTTTAAAGATTATTTTGGAGCATATTTTATGACAAAGATTCATCTAATCATTTAGTAATCAATTTTGTCTATGTTATTAATGTTGTCAGTAGTACTCACTAGTACTCACTGTTGATAATGAAGTACTATAAATATCATTTTCAATTTTCAATTTCTAAATTTATCATGTCATTTTCCAATTATTTCCCATTTTCCTATTTCAATATTATGCATTTTGGTTATTGTAGCCCAAATTTATCCTCTTAATACTAAATCTCTATGATAATAAAAAAATATTTTGAAAATGTCATTCAAAGATCAATATCATGTTGAAAATGCTCAATTGAACAAAACAATTTCTGTAAACACTATAAAACTTTTGAAACATAAACAATTAAACTCATAAAGATATTTAAACAAGCTTCATATGTTACGATGACCTTTAATGTACTAATCAAGAAATTTTTTATTTTGGAGCATCCTTTGTTAGTATATGCTATTAATGTCTTTAATGTCTTTAGTAGTAAACAAGTATTCACTAGCAAAAATATCATTTTCAGTTTTCAATTTCTAAATTATCATGTCATTTTCCCATTTTATTAACCAATTTGGTTATTATAGCTCAATTTTATCTACTCTTAACTTTATAATAATAAAAATATTAAATAAATAGGATATTGAAAATTAGAATATCTATAAACACGAAAAGAAAGTCCAAATAACTTTTAAAATATAAACAATTAATCTCATAAAGATGTTTAAACAAGCTTCATATATTACAATTAGATAAATGTTTTTTTGGATTAATCACATCATTAGGATTTGGTCGACGTTTCAAACCAACTAATGTGGTTCATCCTCACGACAGGGATTAGTTGGTTCGAAATGTTGACCAAATCCTAATAATGTGATTAATCCGAAAAAACATTTATCTAATCTATAGATCACAAAAGTCTTAGATCTAACAATATTACAATTACCTTTAAGGTACTACTCAATCAACTATTCCAACACAATCGGATCTCATTTAAAAAATGCAAAGACTCATATATTACAATATACTTTCATTATACATTTCTAAATATATTAATAGTGTTATTTCTGATATCTAAGTATATCTAAGTATAGTTTCACACATTTGATGTTACAAAATAACAAAATATTAGGAGATTTTAATAACCAGTGAGTATAAAAAAATATGTAGTCGGGCAATTATTTCTTCTTAAATCCAGTAATAATTTAAAATTTCCTCATATATCTATACAAATGATAACGAGGAAAAACTAAAATTCTCAAAAAAGTTAAAATATGGTTGTAAAATTTGTTAATTATTGGGGAAAACTTGAGAACTACTTATCGCTAAATAACTAGTTTCCAAATAATTATGGGAAACCTAAACCTTTCAATCAATCAGCAGGCTTCTTTAAAATGTTTTTAAATTATAAACAACGCATTATTTTCTTACATTCATAGAATTTGCATTGATCAGTATTTCACATTTACATAAATAAATAAAATTTTAAATTATAAACAATGCATTATTTTCTTATATTCATAAAATATGCATTCCTTTCATATATTCATGAAATTTATATTGATCAGAAATCCACATTTTCATAAATAAATACAAAAGACTGCGTTATTCAGATGTATGTCCTCAATTATATTTTCTATAACTTGTAAATTGATACAATTTGTCGAGCAGCTATCCCTATGTATACTTTTCAGTCAAAATTTTCCTTAGGTCATCCACACCCTTTTACAAATCATACACTAGGAATATCATCTGTTCAATGATATTGTGATATCCTATCTTCTGCGTATGTCTCTAAACTACTCAAATTTCGGATGTGAATTACAAGTTTCATGGCCTTGGTGCATTTAGCTCCCGCGATTCAATATTTAAGAGGTCTTATCTCGGTCTCCTTGTTAATGGGTTGCTGAGTGGAGTCCAATGAAGCTTTGAAGGATCAATAGACCACTTTGTTTTTGAAGTGCTCTGCAGAAGAACATAATAACATTATTCCCAAGAGTCTATACAACTATAGGTGCACACATGCACGTCTATGCACATATATACAAAAGATCAACTTTGAGTTCAACATACATCCGTGACTGTTCACCTCTTAATTTGATTCCAAATATTTAAGTTATCCACAAATGAAAGATGCCTAGATGCATTTACAAATATAGTGGAACAAAAAATCTGACATAAAAAAATCCAATTAATATTGTTGGCGGAAGTGCTGTAAGTGCCGTAAACAACTAAAAGGGCTCAAATGACGAAGGAGAACATTGTTGAAAAATGTAACTAGGTTCGGTCTTCATAAATGTGTTTGAGTCATTATGTAATGTATTTGTCAAAAGAATTTTTATAATTGTTACAATGACTTATTAAAGCATGGGTTTCATGCTTGGTGGTGAGCCCTGGTATTGCACCAAGAGTGCTGCAACTCCCAGGTGCTACCTTACTTTACTTTATTAACCAAGGGTTCGTACAAATTGAGGTGACAGTGCTATATACACAGTAGATGCATTCTGTTCATGTCATCCTCTTCTGCTTTACGAAAGGATGCTACATCTAGGGGTTCTCAGTGAAGTCTGTCACACTTCAATGAAACTAAACTAAATTGCAGAAAAGAAATGACAAAAATTGAACTAATTTAATGTGCAAGGAGGAAATGACTGTAAGAAACTAAATTAATTTGCTGAAAAAAAATGACAAGAATGAAACTAATTTAATTTGAAAAAAACAAATAGCAGAAATGATTATTCAGTAAGTAAAACCATTCCCTCGTACCTCGAGAAAGCCCTGATGGCTCGTCACTTTAAAGTGTTGAAATAAGTTTCAAAAGTGCGTTTTCAGGGCGCTGAAATGTGAATTCCTAAACCACACTTAACTTGGCCAAACAACTAAATGCACTCTACTTATCCTATGATCTATCTACCATACTTCTATCCCTGCAACTAGGCTATCCATGACTTAACTCTAATTAAAAATAGTTAATTTGCAACTTGGAGGGAAGAAAATGGCTAAAAGAGGCTAATGGGGAGTTTAACACATGAAACGAGGTTTGGAAGCGGAAAGAGGGGGTTAAACCCTTATGAAACTTTATGATAGCGTGAGAAATGACTTCAGAGCGGAAAAAACTCAAAAATGCGATGGCAGAGTGCGATGGAGGACAAAAGTTGCAATGTGCGATGTCGCAATCGCAACTTCGCAAGTTTAAAGGGATAGCAGTAAGGATTAACAAGAATGAACTAAGTTGTGCAAAGTGCGAAGTGCGACAGGTTACGTGGCGGAGTTATTGCATCGACAGAATGAACAGTAAGCGTTATGCGAAAAGTTAAAATGTGCAATTTGTGATTTGCGATTTTACAATATCGCAATCATATGAACGAGTGGTAAGTGTTAAGGGTAAAAGCTAAAGTATGTGAAGTGCGATTTGCGATGGCGACGTGGCGGTGGGACCGACAGCGGGGCGCGATTTCGCAATAGCGCAATTGCAGGAACCAATGGTAAGTGTTAAGGGAGAAAAGGTAAACGATGCGAATTGCGATTTGTGATTTCGCAATATCACAATCGCAAAGAATGAGCAGTAAGTGTTAAAGGTAAAAGGTAAGTGGTGCAAAGTGCGATTTGTGATTTCGCAATATTGCAATCGCAAGGAATGAGCGGTAAGTGTTAAAGGTAAAGCTAAATGTTGCGATTTGTGAAGTGCGACATACGGTGGCAAGAGACTCGAGGAGCAAAGGTAGAGGTTGGGTTTTTGGTGGTTTTGAATGGTTTTTCACGATTTTTGTATAAAAAAAAAGTAAGACAGTCATGAACGAAGAGAAACAAAGAAGTAAGACTTGAAGGGCTTAAGTGCATTAGGAAAAAGGGTAAGTACAACGTTAAGGTGAGAAGGAAAGGAGGGGAATGGAGACGTAAGAGCAATGCTTCAAATGAAACACACCTGCGGATTATGCATGGGAAACAAACATAAATGCATGATAAAACAGTGAAAGAAAGGTTTGGACTTGGTGATACAATTTCTTCCCAAAACTCAAACAGAAAGCAATTTTGGCCTGTGGAAAGTTCTACCCTGCTCGAACTCTATTGACAGAGATGAGAGGGGGGGATTTGACCATAGTTTTTGGAGTTTTTCCTCTATTTACTACGCATAAGCAATTAAAAGCTACAACAGCACAAAAACTAAACAACAATGAACCTTATCAGAAGCAGATCTAACTTAGATGGCAGAAGCAAAACTAGCTAACTGACAAAAATGAAAGAATGAAAACAACAGAGACGCTGAGGCACATGGGTTGGGCCCTAACTCACGAGCCCAACTCTTTGAAACTAGATCAATAGAAAGTCATCTAAATACTCATTGCATTACGAATATAGTCTTATTACATCCCGAAGGTCTTAACATCAAAAGCTTAATAGCAAAAGTTTTGAACGAAATCGAAGAATAAAATGGAATTGACTAGAATCAACCCACTAGCTAACTAACTCCTTCCTAGCTATAGCTCTGCTCTATTTATTCTACAGGGCAGCTACCAACAACTCCCTTGAAAATGGTGATTGAGTCCACTTTGACTCCAAGTAAACATAGATTGAGTGCCCTTTGTCTTCAGTTGCTTGGTTGCCTCTTGGAATTCGATTTGCTGGAGACTCCAAGTGAAGTATGGCTTGAGTGCACTTGGTCTTGAGTTGCTTGGCTGCCTCTGGAATTCGAATTGCTAGAGGGGGATCTCATGAGAATTCTTTGGCTACCTTTGAGAGTTAAGGAGGGTGGACATTCCCCTTGAATCTCTACAAGATTTCTCTCTAATTTCATGATGTTGTGCTCATTTATTCTCCAATCCTGATCTTCCAGTGGCAGGAAGCAAGTCCTTAAATTATCTCCTTCTCCAAATCTGTATAATCTGCCAAATATTCTCACAATATTCTACAAAAATAACCAATATTAGGCAAAAATATGCAACTACCTTTAATCCTTCTTAAGAACATATTAAAGCATAAGAAAACATTATTAAGTGCAGAAAGAGAGATTTAATATGTCATTTTATGTGCATAAGGAAGTTAGATGGACCTAAGAAAGGTTAGAAGGGCCTTATTTTATGTTTAATTTAGAGGCCCATCATCACCCCCGTATTGAAACTGTTGCTCATCCTCTGAGCAACCTATTCATCCTCCTTGCCTTATGGTTCTTCCTGCATGCTGGCTTATTTCATTTTCTGTTTCTTGGGCCATGCGTTGCTCCCCCTGCTAATCTTCTTGCTATTCTGCTTGCATTTATTTTTGTAGATGCTACATGGAGGTCCTTACGTGCCTTAAGAAAAATCTATTTTGCATGTCAAGAGGTGGTGGGTCCACCTTTTATTCTATTTTTCTTCTTTTTCTTTTTCTCTTTTTTCTTCTTCTTTTCCTTCTTTTTTCCAATTTTTTTTATTGCATGCAAAATAAACTCAGAGTTCTTTTTTTTCTTCTGTTAACTGAGTTCACCCTTGGTTACCCCTTTGGCACTCCTTGTTTTCTATTACAACGAACTGCTTACTGCCCACTTTCTCAAGTCCTTTTTACTTTTGTCTTGTTCCTTTTCTTGGTGGAAAAAGTGAGGCTAGTTGTTAGATAAGGCTAAGGTTGCTCTGCTACTAATTTTGGCTATATAAAAAAACTTTCCTTCTCACACTTTTTAATGTTTTATTAAGCTAAAATAGATTTGAAGAAATAGTTAGATGATTGCATACCTGAGCTTTACCATTGATTTGTTTTTGCATGTTATATTGAAGTTGTTGTTGATATGGTCGTTGAAGTTGTCTTTGGTGGTTCTGAAGCTGCATTCGATAATCTGCTCGAGGTCTTTTTGGAGCTTTTGAGCATAGCAAGAAGTCTAAGTTTGACTATTTTTTACTAAAGTGTTGACCAAATTTTCTTTTTGTGCCAACTTGCTGTTTTCTACTTGCAAAGGTTGGAGAGCACCTGCATTCATCAAATAGAGATACTAGAAGGTCTGCCTAGGCACCTCAAAGGAGGTTTTCACCTAGGATCTTTTATTTATTTATTTATTTATTTTTCAACCTAATGACCGCCTCATGGAGGTTTTCAATCAGTGAAGCCAATCTCAGACGCCTCAAAATGGTTTTCATATGAGATTTTATTCTTTCCCTTTTTTTCTTTTTTTTCATTTTCCTACTCTACTTGAAAAAACAAAACCTTTTTCAAATATAGAAATACTTCCAATGGAGCCATGTACACATCAAGATGACAGATAAAATCAGGTGCACACTTGGAATACATGCTCTGACATGTACAATATGAGAGATGAATTGCTTTGACTGGGATTGTATCAAGTGTTGTTGGAGAAGAGTGTGTTGTTGCAGCTTAATCACTGTTTGGAACCATATGTCAATATAGTTGTGATGCCCCTGGTTCACTTGCTGAGTTGGATCACCTTGGATGTTCTCTTCTATTATGACATTCAAATCTTCTTCTTTTTGCTAATTGTTCTCTTGAATACATGGAGGAAATGATGGTAAACATGAGGGAACTTTCTCAACATCTGATTCTGATATCTGCTCTTCATCAAGTGCAGCGCTTGATTCTTTGTACTCCACATTCGTATCTTCTTCTTTATGTTGTCCTTCAATGACATGAAGAAAATCTCTTCTTTGAAATACCTTTCTTGAACTAAGATGCAAACTATTTAGATCAAAAGGATATGTTTGGTAGTGTTGTACCTCAGCATTGTAAGTGGGCTGAGATACTTCATGGTGCGGGTTTGGAAATGGTGGTTCAGGTAGTTGAGTGGGGGTGGATTTATGAGATGGATGTGGTTGAGGCTGTGGTTGTGGTGGAGGTGGATAATAGGGATAGTATGGAGTTGGGTATGGAGGATATGGAGGGAAATATTGAGGATATTGTGGATTTTCCCAATAAGGACCTTGCCAACCATGTTGCTAAGATTGGTTTGGGGGTGAGCTAGCCAAGGTTGCCAAGGAGGGAGTATATCCCAATTAGTTTGAGATGGATGTGAATAAGCTTGAAATTGTGAAGTGGATCCTTGCATCATTTCAAGTTGACTAGGTTGCCAGGGTATCCTTGAAGCTACATAACATATCTTCTTTGGTGATTGCCTTGCTCCATTGTCTTCTTGGTAAACTTCTTTAAACCTGGGAAATGATGAACAACATTTAGTAGCATATGATTCTGCATGGATAACAAAAATATTAGCATCTTCTTTTTGCTCATTTTGCATTCTTAACATTTCTACTTGTTCACTTAGATTGCTAAGAATTTATGTTTTAAAGTTATCAAGCAAATTTCCAAGTTCATCTTGCCTTATCAATGTTGATGTTGATTTACTTACTCTTTCCCTTCCTCTTGATATGCGCTTGCATGTTTCACAAATTTCTTCAAATGACAATTGGTATACATCTCCTCTACTCATGAGATTAAGGAGATCAATCCACTCATCCCTAATTGTTCTAAGTAAGAGGGTTTTTAGTGTGTTAAATCCTAGATGATGCAATTTTCCCCTCTTAACATTATACATGAACCTCTCTATTAGATCCTCAAGGCTCTCATCTTTTTCTTGGTTCATTTTAAAAATTTCTTCTCTAAGATCACGATCTTTATATTTTTTTAGAAATATCTTTTGCATATCATTCCATGATCTTATTGAATTAGTACCTAGACTCATGAACCATTTAAGAGCTCTATCCTTTAATGCTGCAAGGAACAATCTCAGTTTTTGAGTGTGTGATAAGTAGCCATAAGACCTACAAAGGATCTCAAATTCAAAGAGAAATGTTTCCGGATCCTCTGTCCTCATACCATTGAAGTTGGGAAGGAAAGATGGAGGGATGTTCTTCATAGGTACACTAATGTCCATATCTTGAAAGGGAAACCCAATAAGATCTTCTTCATTGTCATCATATCCATCCATCTCTTCTTCCTTCAAAAGTGGATGGTGATGTGGTTCTTACTGCACCACATGGTCAACTGGGCAGGTGGGGGGTCATTGGTATTGGAGAAGTATTTTTTTTTAAGATTCTGAGTATCCCTACTCCTATGAGGCATGAAAATAAGATTTTTTTGTATTTTTCAATATTTCGGAAACAACATGAAAAGGAAAGCAGAAAAGAATGCTAAAACAGAATCAAAGCATCTACTAGACACCTCCCCGACAACGGCACCAAAAAGTGGTGAGCCCTGGTATTGCACCAAGAGTGCTGCAACTCCCAGGAGCTTCCCTACTTTACTTTATCAACCTAGGGTTCGTACAAACTTTGAGGTGACAGTGCTATATACACAACAGATGCATTATGTTCATGTCATCCTCTTCTGCTTTACGAAAGGGTGCTGCTTCTAGGGGTTGTCAGTAAAGTTTGTCACACTTCAATGAAACTAAACTAAATTGCAGAAAGGAAATGACAGAAATGGAACTAATTTAATGTGCAGGAAGGAAATGACTATAAAAAACTAAATTAAATTGCTGAAAAGAAATGATAGGAAGGAAACTAATTTAATTTGCAGAAAACAAATAGAAGAAAAGAAACTAATCCTTAACCACACTTAACTTGGCCAAACGGCTAAATGCACTCTACTTATCCTATGATCTATCTACCATGCTTCTATCCAAGCAACTAGGCTATCCATGACTTAATTCTAATTAAAAAGAGTTAATTTGTAGCTTGAAGGGAAGAAAAGGGCTAAAAGAAGCTAATGGGGGGTTTAACACATGAATCGAGGTTTGCAAGTAAAAAGAGGGGGCTAAACCCTTATAAAACTTTATGATAGTATGAGAAATGACTTTGGAGCGGGAAAAACTCAAAAATGCGATGGCGGAGTGCGATGGAGGACAAAAGTTGCGATGTGCGATGTCGCAATTGCAACTTCGCAAGTTTAAAGGGATAGCAGTAAGGATTAACAAGAATGAACTAAGTTGTGTGAAGTGCGAAGTGCGACGAGTGACGTGGCGGAGTTATAGCATCGACGAAATGAGCGGTAAGCATTATGTGAAAAGTTAAACTATGCGATTTGCGATTTCGCAATATCGCAAGAATAAGCGGTAAGTCTTAAGGATAAAAGCCAAAGGATGTGAAGTGCGATTTGTGATGGTGACATGGTGGTGGGACCGATAACGGGGCGCGATTTCGCAATATCGCAATCGCAGGAACCAACGGTAAGTGTTAAGGGAGAAATGGTGAACAGTGCGAAGTGCGATTTGCGATTTCGCAATATCGCAATCGATAAGAACGAGCGGTAAGTGTTAAAGATAAAAGGTAAGCAGTGCAAAGTGCGATTTGCGATTTCGCAATATCGCAATCGCAAGGAACGAGCGGTAAGTGTTAAAGGTAAAAGCCAAATGTTGCGATTTGTGAAGTGCGACGTATGGTGGCGGGAGACTCGAGGAGCGAAGGCGGAGGTCAGGTTTTCGGTGGTTTTGAATGGTTTTTCACGTGTTTTGCATAAAAAAAAGGTAAGGCAGCCGTGAACAAAGAGAAACAAAGAAGTAAAGCTTGAAAGGCTTAAGTGCATTAGGAAAACGGGTAAGTACAACGTTAAGGTGAGAAGGAAAGGAGGGGAATGGAGGCGTAAGAGCAGTGTTCAGAAATGAACCACACCTGCAGATTATGCACAGTAAACAAACAGAAATGCGTGATAAAACAATGAAAGAAAGACTTGGTAATACAATTTCTTCCCAAAACTCAAACAGAAAGCAATTTTGGCCTGTGGGAAGGTCTACCCTGCTCGAACTCTATTAATAGAGATGAGAGGGGGGGACGACCACAATTTTTGGAGTTTTTCCTCTATTTACTACACATAAGCAATTAAAAACTATAGCAGCACAAAAACTAAACAACAATGAAACTTACTAGAAGAAAATCTAACTTGGATGGTAGAAGCAAAACTAGCTAAATGACAGAAATGAAAGAATGAAAAAAACAAAGAAGCTGAGGCACATGGGTTGGGCCCAAACCCACGAGCCCAGCTCTCTAGAACTATATCAATAGAAAGTCATTTGAATACTCATTGCATTACGAATGCAGTCTTATTACATCTCGAAGGTCTTAACAACAAAAGCCTAATAGCTTGCAGCAAAATTTCTGAATGGAATCGAAGAATAAAATGGAATCGACTAGAATCAACCCACTCACTAACTAACTAACTCCTTCCTAGCTATAGCTCTGCTCTATTTATTCTACAGGGAAACTACCAATAGCTCTCTTGAAAATGGTGATTGAGTCCACTTTGACTCCAAGTAAATATAGATTGAGTGTCCTTCGTCTTGAGTTGCTTGGCTGCCTCTTGGAATTCGATTTGCTGGAGACTCCAGGGGAAGTATAGCTTGAGTGCATTTGGTCTTGAGTTGCTTGGCTGCCTCTGGAATTCGAATTGTTGGAGGGGGATCTCATGAGGATCATTTGGCTGCCTTTGAGAGTTAAGGAGGGTGGACAATCCCCTTGAATCTCTCCAAGATTTCTCCCTAATTTCCTGATGTTGTGCTCATTTATTCTCCAATCCTGATTTTCCAGTGGCAGGGAGCAAGTCCCTAAATCATCTCCTTCTCCAAATCTGTATAATCTGCCAAATATTCTCACAATATTCTACAAAAATAACCAATATTAGGTAAAAATATGCAACTACCTTTAATCCTTCCTAAGAACATATTAAAACATAAAAGAACATTCTAAGTGCAGAAGGAGAGATTTAATATATCATTTTATGTGCATAAGGAAGGTAGATGGGCCTAAGAAAGGTCAGAAGGGCCTTATTTTATGTCTAATTTAGAGGCCCATCACTTGGGTCATCATTTTTATTACTCAAAGTCCCCATTGTGGATTCCTAGGATTAATGTTGAGTCATGAAAGTCATTGTACATTTTATGAGACCCTTATTGGGCTTTTGAAGCCTGTAAAACGAATTATTTTTGAGTCAAAAATGAATTATGTCACCTCAACTCCAAGTCGGCCTCAAACTAGGCAATTCGACCTCACCAGAAGCCTATATATTGAAGCAGTTCGAATTGGACACTCTCTCTCACAAGTTCGATATCCTAGAAAGACCTAGGAAAAAGTGTGAAGTTGAAGAAGAAGACTAAAAGGAGTGCGAAGTTGAAGGAGGCTAAAAGGAGTGCAAATTTGATAAAGAAGGGAAGGACAAAATCAAATTTTGGGCTATTTATCTCTCGTGTGGGCTACTTTAGGAGATCGAAGTCTCTTTGTCAAATTGAAGTTATTGCTGCCAGTTGCTGCTTGTTGTTGCCAAGTCGAAGTCGCTCGATTGAAGTGTTGTTGTTGCATAGATCGAAGTGTTGCTACAAGGTTGAAGGTCTAGGTCAAAGCTACTAGAAGAGAGGGCTGACTTGGTGTGGCGGAGGTTTGTGTCTAGGTTGAAGATTCTCAGGAAAATCTATTGAAGGAAGAGATTTTGACTGGGTTTTCCCTGCGCAGAGTGCCTACATCTTGTGTCTCGTATTTTTGTGATCTTCATACACATAATTTGGTAATTGCTTGATGAATGATAATATAACAAAGAAGTAAAAGAAACCAAAATAACTCACAAGTAATTATCAAGAAAGAGAAATCTAAACCTAAGTCTACTTGCATTGATTTCTCAACATCGTATCAGAGCTAAGGTCAAGGAAGATTGAAGATCATTCTGTTGGCTCAAAGGAAATGGTTACTCCCTCAATGAGAAGTTATATGAGAATGGGATTCAATACTGCTGGAAGATGGATCAAGAAAATCTTCTACTACTTATTCAACAAGGTCAAAAGTCAAGGGTTCTTGGATGCTCTTACAAATTCTCTTAGTGATGACAATGCATGGATTATTGATAGTGGAGCATCAAGACACATGATAGGAGAAAGTAAACAACTTCACACTCTATCAAAGGAACCATCTTCTCATGCAGTGCAATTGGGAGACAACAAAAGCTATGTTGTTAGAGGCCTGGGATCAACATCTTTGAAGCTGGAGAATGGAACTAAGCTACATCTCAACAATATACTATATGCTCCAGGTTTGAAAAAGAAATTGCTTGCTACTTCTTGCTTAGAAGATAAAGATGATAGAGTTGCTTTTGTTGATGGAAAAGTTTTGGTTTGGGGAAAAGATTCAAGTATCAATAAAGCTAGGGTTATTGCAGTTCATGAAGGAAGCTTATATAGAGTCATTACACCATCTCCTCAAGCTTTGGTTCATATGGAAATCAATCTCATTGAGCTATGGCATAGCAAATATGGTCATCTACATTACAAGGTCATTCCTACTCTTAATCAATTGGTTCATGGCATCCCTAATATCAAAGAAGATAATGAAGGAGTGTGCAAAGGATGCTCTTTGGGTAAACACACAAGAAAACCGTTTCCAAATAGTAACAAGGTCTAAAGAAATATTGGACCTCATTCATTCTGATGTGTGTGGACCCATGTCTGACAAATCACTTGGAGATCATCTTTACTATGTAACATTCATAGATGATCATTCTAGAAAGACATGGCTCTAAGGAGTTTAGATTTGAAGTGGAAACCCTAAACAAAAGAAGAATAAAGACTCTAAGATCTGACAATGGTGTGGATCCACTTCTAAAGATTTGATTACACATTGTAAAGAAGCAGGAATTAAGAGGGAGCTCATTGTTCCTTACTATCCCGAACAAAATGGAGTGGCTAAAAGAAAGAACAAGTCAATTGAAGAAGGTTTTCGAACAATTCTCCTTGATCAAGACTTACCAAAGTTCTTATGGGGAGAAGCAACAACAACAACGGTATACATTCAAAATAGAAGTCCTCATAGAATTCTTGAGAACATGACACCTGAGGAAGCGTTCACAAGAAAGAAGCCGATTGTGGATCATGTACGAATCTTTGGGAGTCCTTCCTACATCTACGTTCCAAAAGACAAGAAAAAGAAGTTATATTCTACAAGCATCAAATGAATCTTCATTGGTTACAATCTCTCCTCAAAAGCAAATAGAATCTACATCAAGTAAGGAAGACATATTGAGGTTAGCAAGGATATATTTGATGAAAATCATACCTACAAAAGATCTAAGGATATCCCTATTGATTCCGATGATGAAGATATACCTATATTCAAAGAAGAAGTTCACCACGACAATCCCACAACAATTCAAGAAGAAGAAGAAGGACCAAGTGAGCCTATTCAACCTGTGATCACACCGACCACTAGGAAAAGGCCAAATTGGTTAAAAGCTACTCTTGAAGATGCTGAAGGACATGGAGTTGCGAAAGGAACCTTTAGAGAAAGCAAAAGGCCACAGAGATATTCTGGATATGCTGCATATATGACAAAATTGATTGAAGTTGAACCATCTACATTTGAAGAAGTTGCTTATCAAGAAGTTTGGAAGAAGGCAATGCAGGAAGAATATCAATCCATCATGAAAAATGGGGTTTGGTAAATTGTTCCTAGACCTAGTGACAAATTAGTTGTTGCCTCTAAATGGATCTATAAGATCAAGCATGTTATTGATAAAAGTATTAGACAAATACAACGCCAGATTTGTTGCAAGGGTTTCTCTCAGAAGGAAGACATAGATTATGAAGAAACCTTTGCACCCACTGCAAGGTATACTACTATTAGATCCTTGATTTCACCTGTTGCTACAATGGTGTGTTTAGAATTAGGGAGGGTTAGGTTTAATTCAAATTTTCTTCTTGATAATTACTTGTGAGCTTACTTCTCTTACTTATGTATTCTCTTCTTATTAGCTTATTATGTCTTTCATCAAGTCAATTACCAAAACACAGGAGACACAAATATAGGCTCTTCAAGCCAGGGCCAAAACTTATCCCTCTTGGAGAGGAAAACCCACAAGAAATTCTTCTTATAGACTTTCAACTGACAAGTACCACGACCATGACTCAGACCCTTGACCTATGTATGCCTTCAAGACCTTGTCACTGCTTCTTCAATGACTTCTTGACCTGATTCTTCTTTCCTACACTTTCCTGCACCGATTTGCACCTTTCAGCACCAAGACTAGAGAGCTCAGTCTCTACTCGGTGACTTCCTTTCAATTAGACTCTTTCTCGGCCTTCTCCTATAATCTCTTTCTCGGCCTACCTTCAGCGCCCTTTAGATATCTCTAAGGTTCAAGACCGAACCCTAGTTTATGTTGTAGTAGCCTTCCTACTTGCAGAACTTACCTTTGGTTCCTTTTGAGATATGTTGACCCAGGACCAAGATGTATATAGGCTCCTTGTAGATCAATACCAAATTGTTGATACGCTTTATAACTGCCTCTTTTCACGTTGAAGATGACCTCCTTTCTGTGGCATACTCCTCTTTTACGCACTACAATATGCACTCTTCTTGCAGACCTAAATATAAGAACAATAGTTCTTACTTTTGTATTATACTTCCTTTATGCTACGCTGAAATATTACTTCTCTTCACTGCATTAACCACAGACTGTACCTCGCATTCTTCTTCAGACTTGTCCGAGATTCCTTTTTCAAATGAACCACAAACCTTACCTTTTATAGTGTACTCCTTTCTATGATTTAGGCCGACCTTGCAATCAGAGTGTAGGTCGACTTGTTCAGGGGTATGTGAGCCGACTTGACCACTGTTTATAAGCTGCCTTGAGGAGGTATTTCAACGCTGATCTTGAGCAACATTTTGAGCCATGACTTCAAGGCTTATTTGACAAGGTCTTGAGGCATACTAGTTTGACTTGACACTTCATATACATGACCCTTAATTAGTACATTTATGACAAGATGACAAATCCCTAAAAGACATCAAGAAGAAGACCGAAACTAGTTACACTTTCCAACACTCCTTGTTAACTAGGGAGGTATTCATAACAGTGTTTTAAAACTCCGACTCGGGTTCAGAATCGTTCGAGGGTTGACTCCGACTCCGACTCTGTATCGACTCGGTCGGTTCGGTTTCAATGACTCGGTCTTTCTAAAAAATACATTAAATAAATATTACTTGTTTATACAAAAAAACATAATTTTAAAGATTTTCATTCATGTTTCCAAACACAAAGCACTAGAATATACACAAAAGACAACATATGATCAAATCATCAAAGTAGGCTCATGAATATATTTATTATATCAAAATGGCACCCAGTGCACTGTCCAATACATACATGATATAGAGATAAGAACAAAAAAAATAACCAAGGAGGCTCTAAATGGCCTCTATAACAAAACATGAGTAGTCACTACTGCTAAAAAAAGCAATATCTTCTGGCTCAAACTTTGAATCAGAGGGGGAAACCCATGGTTCCTCCTCATCAAGATCCTGAACTAAAATTGTAACACTAGCATGTTGACCCTGAGATAGACGAGCTATGTTCTTGCGTCGTGGCTGACTAGAGGAAGTGCATGTGGCTGCAACTAGGGGACTTGGGTCTGCGCCTGCTACTAGCGAATCTGCATTTAGTTGAGCCTCTACCTACAAATTGAAGTCCAACCCCACATCAATATCCTCATCAGAGTCAAACTCTGGTGGACAAGTCTCCAGTACCCAATCTGATGCTGGATCAATGTCATCCAACACAATGGGATCTGAATCAGGGCTTTTGTTCAGCAATTGGTTGCGTCTTAGTCGGAGGTTGTATTGGACATAGATTAGATCATTTAACCATTTTTGCTCCAAACAATTTCTCTTCTTTGTGTGAATCCTCTAAAAAACAGACCAATTGCGCTCACACCCAGAAGCACTGCAAGTTTGACTCAAAATGAAGATCACAAACCTTTGCAATTCAGGACAATGGCTACCAAATGCCTCCCACCATTGTGCCGCAAAAAACATAGTTGTGTAATGAGTTTCAATTAACTCAACAAATTATATCCAACTTTGAAATTATAAACAATTTTACAAAATAATAAAATATGAATTTGAAAATTTAAATTCTTTGTTTACCTGGCTCATCTGATACCCTTGCAATCCTTGCAAGGTTCTTGCTAAAGGTACTTGTAGCATTGCTGAAGATAGTGATATGATTGCGTATCAGCAACTGGTCACTCTCCTTGGGGATCACGTGATCAATGCAGTCAATCAATCCATCTCTGACCTCCCCAGTCAAAGTTTCTTCTTCCAAAGCTTTATAATGATACTTTGGGTTCAGAAAATACCCAACTGAATGTATAGGGTGATGGAGTAGACTATTCCATCTTTGATCAATGATTGCCCAAATGGGCCCATACTTAGCCACTCTTTCCTTGTATGCTGCCTTTATTTTCTCCTTTGCTTGATCCATAGCCTCATAAATGAAGCCCATAGACAATCTTTCACCATTCACCAACCGCAACACCTTAACCAACCTTGTATGCTGCCTTTATTTTCTCCTTTGCTTGATCCATAGCCTCATAAATGAAGCCCATAGCCAATCTTTCACCATTCACCAACCGCAACACCTTAACCAGTGGCTCAACAACCTTCACAATCTCTACTATCTTTTTACAAAATTTTTCTTCATTAACTTTCTTTTTCACATCCTTGCCATCATGTTTGCGAGCCCATTGACATAAATTCCATTCATCACTGGAAAACAGTTTTTGCAAGTTTCTATGTTGGGAAAACATAGATTACAATGTCAAAAAATGTGTTGCAAATCTAGTGATGGCAGGTGTAATAATATCCTTACCCCCTGTGTGTTTCCTCAACAGGTTCAAAATCCATGAGTGATTGTAAATATATTTTGTTATGCTTTTGGCATGCTTTACAGTGTTCTTGATCCAATCTAATTCACCAATATCCTCAAACACGAGGTCTATTCAATGTGCAGCACATAGGGTCCAAAAGATGGTTTTGTGTTTTTCCTCTAACATTTTACCAGCAAGAACATAGTTAGAGGCATTATCTGTAATGATTTGAACAACATTAACCACCCCCACCTCTTCAACAACCTCATCCAAAAGCTGAAACAACAAGTGTGCATCTTTCACCCTATTAAATGCATTAACTAATCTTAGAAACATGGTTCCCTGTGGGAAAACGATAAGAAAGTTTATGATGGTACGGTTCCTCTGATTAGTCCATCCATTTGACATGACGGTACATCCTGTTTTTGTCCATGAGTTTTTGAAATATCTCAAATATTCATCAATGGACACAATCTCTTTTTGCAAAAGAGATCCCCTCAACTCATGCATAGTAGGGCCTTTGAAGCCCTTTCCAGCAGCATATATGGCATCAGACATAGGTTCATAATATGGTAAACGAGAAGCATTGAAGAGGATATCAGCATCATACCACCATCTAGCTATGTAATCACAAGAAGTTTCTCTCAATTTTTTCTTCCAATGCTAATCTAAAGTGAGTTGAACTTGACCTCTAGTAGCTTTAGGACCATGTGCACTATCAGAGGGAGAAGAGGGTGTGTAAAAACTTTTAATAGTACCCTTATTTTTCATTGTACCCTTACCCTTTTCTTGAATAGACTCCAAAGAGGGAGGAACATAGTGAAAGGGGTTTGATGCATCAGTGCAAGGGATAGATGAAGAGCCCTAATAATCAAAATTGGGGTTGGCAGCCATCATGTGTTTTATATTGCTCTTCCTCCCAATTTTAGCCTCTATTTCTTTTTTCCTAGCTTTGTCTTCCTCAAACTTTTGAAATTGATCTCTCAACTCCTTCCTAATTTCCCCAATTTCTTCTATTGGTGCTTCACATGGAGTAATTTGGCCTCTAAGACTAGCCAAGTGTAGTTTCAGCCTATGAATGCCCCCTCCACCCCCCTTAATTTTTCTATTACAAAATTTGCAATGCATTTGATCATCAACCATCTCAACATATGCCCAAGCAATGTCTTTCATTCTAGGATCCATTTTGGACTGATTTTTTGGCTTGGAAATGAAAGATTTAAATCTAAAAATGAAAACAAATAAAAAACTACTCATTCTATGTTCATTTCTTTCACAAAAATCTATGTTTTCAATTTACAAATTTGCGACAAAAAAAAAAAAAAAAAACAAGCAAAGGCAAATTTTAGAAGTGAAAACAAAAATACCTCTATCCTCTAGCCTCCTCAATGCTGCTCCAACAAACCAACTCCTCAATGATGCTCCAAATCTTGCCCAAGAAGTTCCTCAATGCTGCTCCAAAGCTTTCCCAAGAGACTCCACAAAGCTGCTCCAAAAACCAACTCCACAACTCTTCACAAATTCCTCACAAATGCTCACTCAAATGCAATGAGATAGTCGTGAGGAAATGAGAGGGGTTGGGTAGCTTTCATAGGATTGGGAGGGGTTAGAGGCCTTACCAAAACCTTAACAACAAACTAAAATCTGATTTGGAGTCCGATTTTGGGCGATTGTGGGGTCCGCGGCCAGTTGGCACTGGCTCGACCAGTCTAACTCGGACTCGGCCTAGTCGGCCGGTTTGTGATCGAACCAGCCGAGTCGATGACCAGCTCTGCCGGTTCGGTCACAAACCGGCCGCTGAATCGGTTTTTCTACTGAGCCGATCCGAGCATGGGATTGGCTCAGTCAGCTCGACCGATTCCGAGACAGACCGACTAGTTTTTAAAACAATGATTCATAATGGTACATGGTCACTTTCAATATGAAGAATCTCATAAGAAGAATCAGATTGGTAATCGCATCTGTATAGCATCATATCAACCAACATTGTCCTAGCGCAAGGCCTTGACTAACAACCCCATATCTCAACGAGACAATGGGCTACAATGCTGGTGAGACACAACTTATAGACACCATAGTCATTGTCTCTCTAAGGTACATACTCCACCCAAGTGTTCCTAGAGTATGACCTTCTTGGACTATTCTTCTCTTGGGTAGCCAGCCCTCAAAGAATATCGGTCCCCGACTACTCTTATCTTGAATGCCTTATCTCATTATCAAAGAGTATTGGATGCCAGATGATTACCCAATCCCCCATTCCAAAGTTACTTGGGAGCGGAAGCGCCATTTTCAGAAGCTCCCGGTTTGGAAGCGTTTTTTTATAATATATATATTTTTATATTTTGATGTATATGTGTCAACAAAACCATGTAGAAGAATGAATTAGACATAAAAAACATAAAAACATAGATTGAACCATATAACATCAATCATCTAGAAGTTATAATCTTCTAATCTAGAAGATCATGTTTCTAATCTAGAAGTTATGTTTCTAATCTAGAAGTTAGAAACATTCAACATATTGACTCTTGAGTCTCATGATTCATCAATCTTAAAGTTTCAAGCTTTCAAAATTCAATATATAACATTTATCATTATCGATTCATTGATCACCATAGTTGTACTTGTAAGCTAAGTGTAACATTTACAAAAAAGAATATTTAACATGAAATGAAATGTTATAAAATGAAATGAAATGAAACAACTTTCAAATTTCATGAAGCATCATATTCATAATTCATAATGAGTTATAAACTTATAATTTCCAACTTCAAACTTAAATTGTCATATATTGTTTACAAAATATATCAAATTAAATATGAAATAGTCAAGTTTCAACAGTTATAAAAAGTTAAAAACTACTAGAAACTAGAAAAGACTAGTAAATCTATTTTATCTATTGTTTGCCCTCTTGCCATGAGAAATGTCTAATTTTTGAAATTTGAGTAGATCGTGGTAATGGTAGTCTTCTAAGGCTTGGCCTTAATGCTTGTTGACATTGTCTTCCCTCAAAAAATATAATTAAAAAATGTGAATAATTTCTCTACAAATGTTAAAGTGTATTTGTAAAGATGTAAGAATGAAGAATAATTTCTCTAGAAACGTTAAAGGGTATTTGTAAAGATGTAACAATGAAGAGAAGATACTTTATGTCAGACAACCACTTAAAGATAATGATCCAATAAAATATTTACACAAATTCCCAAGATGTAACCTAGAAGAAAATGAAAAAGCCCTAACCTGTGGTGTCTTGGATGAAATAATGTGAAAATTGTCAACCATAGAAATCTAGATGGTTGTAAAGATTTAAAAATCTGAAAAACGATGGCGTATTAATAAACACTGAACACATATTGAGAAAATCACATGATACATCTAGTTTTTGGAACACATCTAACAAAATATCATCTTAAAAGATACGGTAAGATATTGTAATGTTGGGGTCACATTAGGCAGCTTAAACTGGGGCTTTGATTTTGATATCATTGTGCAAAAAGCCACATGATTTTTTATGTGATGGCCGCTTAAGAAAAAAAATGGGATCTTGCCTAATAAAATATAATAGAGTTAAAATCTTAGAGCCGTAAGTGAGTCCCCAGGGGAGAATGGGATCTGCACTTTCGCTGATTGCTTAGGTATTCGTCATGTCCAATAGGTGGAGAACACATATAATGTGTTGCTAAGGAATAAATTAATTTCTTTTAAGGAAATGGGAAATTCAACCTAGAAGGCATATGATTAATTATCCAAAGTTTAAGCAATTGCATTTTCATCAACTTGTTACCCACTTTGCCATTAAGGTTGAAAAATCTCTAAGAAACAGTAGATGGGAAAATACACAAGCCCCATCTCATGCAAGCAATATGGCCATGACCTAAAAGGGTAGAGGCATTCATGAAACATCAACAAATATTTCGGTTATCCATCACTGTCTCCAATAAGATGGCATATCTTGATTGCAAAGCACTGTCAACTTGGTTTCAATGTAAGAAAGGAGTAGATATAAGGCATTGACAATAGTACAAAGAATGATTTCATAATATTTAGGCCCTTTTTACAGTGGAGAGAAATTGTTGTTGAATTAAATACTGAGTTTCAAAGGGTCATATATTCTGCTTATAATAACTACAACACAATGAGTCTTAAAGATAAACTTTTGTTTTTATTCCTTAATGAAAATTAGCCTTTACTCATATCTTGCTAGTTGATCCTTGCATAAAAGGAATATGATGTATGCTTTTCAACTAGTTTGAACAAAATCCATTCCTCTTTATGGCAGGAAATTTTGTCTCAAGATTGTTAAAGGACGTACCTTTCCTGGGTTTACAATAAAATAATGGCCATTACCAAATGGAATTGTATCATAATATGTTAAAAAATAGTTGATACACAAATTATATTGACAATATAGTTAGGTTGGCAAATCGATGATTTAAGAAAATAGAGAGCAAGTAATTTCATTTAGGACCAAGTCTTTAAGCAAAAAAAAAACGCTCTCGAAAATGCTCCCTCCCTAAAAATATTCTCCCGAAAACGCTACCTTTCTAAAAAAAACACTCCCTAAAACGCTCCATCTCTTAAAAAAAAACGCTCCCTCCCTAAAAAAATGCTCCCTAAAATGCTCCCTAAAGCGCTCCCCAAACACTCCCTGAAAACAAGGAGTGTTTTTCCTATTTAGGGAGCGCGCTCCCAAAACGCTCCCGCTTGGACAACGAATTGGGAGCGGGTTCGAGAGGGGGGAGAAGCTTCCCCGCAACCTTGCCCCATTCTATCTTCCCAGGTGAAGACTAGAATGATGCGTCCATCCATTCTCTCCTCATGGCCTTCACTAAGACTTACAACATTACCCCTGGTCTAGTGCATGACACATGAATTAGAGAATCATTTATTTCACTCTCTCTTAACTCAGGAAGGACATACTTCAAGTTTCTTCCAAGTAAGAAACTTACAACCAGGCTCCCTCTCAACCAGGGACCTGCAGCAACAATGGTGAGACACCCAACTGCTCATGAAGAATTCCTCCCCTCGATGTCATGGATTTCGATATTGAGAAATATTCAACTTTTGGCTTCATAGGGCACACAGATCATCCATCACTTTCATCCACGAGTCATGCAACCATCAGAAAGTGATTCATCAGTCTTTCTCATGTGGTCTACCTTTATGCCATGTTGCTTTCCTTTGAACCATCTCCCAAGGATCTTACATCCTTCCACATGATAGGCAGCCCTACATAAACTCATCCAGATAAATATATACATAAGAACTTTTAAATCAAAAGTTACCTTAGTGATGATCTTTCACCATGAGATCTTCTTGTAGGCATCGACATCCTTTATTAAGATTGACACATCTCCTAAAGATATGTATTGTCCAGGGTCTTCTTGTTTACCATACTTCTATCAGAGTCCACATATCTTCCCAGAGATCTCGTAGTCACATCTTCTTAGCTTCCAGATGATAATCGCCTCTTTATATGGTTGCACTTCATGATCTCTTCCATTCTTTCTTCGCACAACTTCATTCCCAAGAACTTCCAGTATCCAGTTCCTTGATTGTATACAACCACCTCATAGTTTGTATGAGTACATATTTAATTATCTGTTAGTGGCAACCTGTGCACCATAAGAGATCCTCCTTCATAGATCATACTTCTAAATATAGAAGTCCATTACCTGCAACCATATGACATGACTTCACAGCATCCAGTGTCAGCACATAGATATATGTACCTCATCCTTTTCCTTTTGAGTCATCCTGAAACAATTTTACTAGAATGATGAACCTTATTCTCTTGACCTGCTTCATCAGTATGTCATCATATCCTAATCCTAGAATTCTGTAAGATAGAATTCTCGATGAAACCTTTTGCTTTCTTTCTAGTCAATGTCAACACCAGTTTCATATTGATTATTTAATGATGATCCTTGATCTTGATGACTTCCTTCCATCAATGTTGTTATCAGTGAGGTCTCCAGGAGCTACTACTTCAAGTGCTCCTTCCATGCTTCTATCATGATGCTATTAATATACACTGCTTCCTATTATACTATTTTACAACCAACATAATTCACTTAAAGAGGAAGATGATCTCAATCATAATAGAGATATTTTGTTTCTTCTTACTCAAATTTCTTTGCATCAGGTTCTTCCCATTCATCTGTGACATGGGCTTCTTCCTTTTTCCTCTTGTCCTTCCTAGATTTAGGACAATCCCGTTTAAAATGCCCAAAATTATTACATTCAAAACATCGTGCTTTGTCCATATTTCTTCTTTTATTCCGAGGACCAAAATTACCGAATCTTCCTTTCTTCCTGGATATGGCTGTAAAGGCTTGATTCCTTTCACTTGATTTTGTATCAGCTTTGGCTTTCATTCTTGTTTCTTCTATCTTATTTAGATCTTGGAATGGCATTGTTTCTTCTTTCCATCGATGTTTGAAGTGAAACTACTCCATTCTTTACGTAAAGAATTTTCTACCATAGTGAGTATTTCTCCATCAGACATTACTTCTCCCAATTTCTGCAGTTGATCTCGTATTGCGAAAATCTCCATAAGATATGGAATTATTCCTTCCTTTCATTACATTCTCAATTTGTATAATTTTTGTCTCAGGGATATTATTTACCCTACAGAACCTCATTTACCCTACAGAACCTCTCGAGAATAGCTCCACCAATTTATCATATATTTCTTTAAAGGATTCTAGATTTGATTCATAGGGAACGAGACAGTCCCTTATGGATTCCATAAGAATCCTTCGGGCTCGTTATGTCTCCCTTCATGTATTTGAGATATGTTTGAATGTCTTCTTTTGAAGGTTGAATTGAAGATCCTTTGATGTAGCCCATAACTTCATTTTCAATTAAATTCAAATCTATCCTCTTCTTCCATGCAAAAAAGTTTGATGACCCAACCAATTTGTTGCTCTCTTTGCAATAAATCATTTTGACAGATTTAGATAAGGTCATAGATACTTACTTGAGTAGGGTGACTTCCTCCTAGCAGCTTCCTTGATGATGATGAAGATGAAGTTAGGAACTTCTTCTTAGATAGAATTTTCCAATGCAGGTGTCCTTTCAACAATGTCTTCAATATAAATCTTTGATGGCAAATATTATCTCCTTGATAAGTGAATCTTTTGAATGAGATTGAAGGTCTTCTTGAGATGACTGGAGAATCTTCCTTGTAAACTGATTTGACTTTTCAATGTAGACTTTGATTCTTGCTTTCTTGAGTGTCTCCTTCTCAAGTAGCCCTTGTTTTCAGCACCTTAGCTCTGATACCATGTTGAGAACTAGGGAGGGCTAGGTTTAATTCAAATTCTCTTCTTGATAATTACTTGTGAGCTTACTTCTCTTACTTATGTATCCTCTTCTTAGCTTATTATGTCTTTCATCAAGTCAATTACCAAACCAAACGAGACACAAATATAGGCTCTTCAAGCCAGGGCCAAAACCTATCCCTCTTGGAGAGGAAAACCCACAAGAAATTCTTCTTATAGACTTTCAATTGACAAGTACCATGACCATGACTCAGACCCTTGACCTATGTATGCCTCCAAGACCTTGTCACTATAACGATCCAACTCAAATTATGGAACATAGAAATATTAGCATGCATATGAGACCTGCATATGATAGCTACATATGCAGGTATCACGTGTACGACACTAGTACGTGCACTAAGCAATTATGAAAAGAAACTCGGTGTAGAGTAAGGAGTGAATTATTGAAGTATTGAGTAACTCCCTAACTCACCATAATATAATGAAAACTAATGCTTTGTTCAAAGAAAATTAAAAGCATTGACTTATGCCAATAAATGATGATATTTTAATAAATCCAAGATATTTAATAAATAATAATATTTTAATAAATCTAAAATATTTATTAAATAATAATATTTTAATAAAACCAAGATATTTATTAAATAACAATATTTTAATAAATCTGAGATATTTACTAAAATATAATATTTTAAGATATTTTTCGAAGATATTTATTAAAAGATCATATTCTAATAAATATCAGGAATGGAGTTTGTGTATAAAAGGGAGAAGAGGGGTAAACTTGATGGGCATGGGTGGTGAAGGGGAAAACTGACCCGGATGCTGTCAGAGAAGTTCTAACTGCATGGTTCATGAGCAGTGAGTTCGAGAGTTCTAACAGAATCATGGAATGCTTTCAATTGTTATTGGAGTTTTGGGCACGGGGGCTAGAAGACTTGTCTTCTGGATCTGGGGACCGGAGAGGTTGACCTTAGATAGGCTAGGAGGAAAACGACAGTTTGGTAACGAGAGTTGGAGCCATGGCGGACCAGGAACATCTTCAAACACGGTTCCAGGTAAGTATTAATTAGTCAAAGGATATATATATATATATATATATATATATATATATATATATATATTCTGCTTGAAAAATCCCATTTTGAATGGTGTAGTATGAATTTTGTGAATGATTGTTAATTTCTAAAATTAAGAGCTTTACACTTATGTATTTTGATATTGATGGTTAAATTCTGAAAATGAAAGTTTAAGGTTCTTACACATGGTATCGGAGCACGGTTGAACCTTTAGGACCTTAGGGCATTTTACTGCCTTTAATTGGAACTGCCAAATGGGTTTTCTCCATACTGAACGAATCAATGACTTTTGAGAAACTGCACCGAGGTGCAAATCAGTCCTAGATTCTTCCATGCTTAGCAGGATAATTTTCCGCCACAGCTGAGTTATTAGGTGTCCTTTAAAAGCCTCGACACCCATAGAGCTATCGACGGTTCCTTTTGGGAAATTCCGAATCGATTTCAATATCTATTTCAAGCTACAATAATAATGTTTATTGATGTTTCAAGAGCTTTTGGCTCGTTATTTAGCAGCCTTATCTATCTATGGATCCTAGACTTAACGTCTCTCTCAAATTGATCTAACTACGAAAAAATCAAAGCAGTGAAATCTTTCAATCAAACTGAGAAATAAAAAAAACAGATCCTATGACAATCATTGTTATGCCACTGGTTGTTTTGTCGGCAGTCGTCGAAGTGGATCTCCTGGTGTCGTCTCGAGTATACACTCTGTCTCGGTCCCGCATCCAACGAAGTTCTAAAGGATTGGCCTTATAGAATACAGGAAGAATAGTTTGCCCGGACTCCAACATCTGGACGAGTTCATTGAGACACCAGCTTAATTCCGCGTATGGAGGAGAGAAAATTGCATTGTGCATGGATGCTGTGTTAATAGCACCTTCAATTTGAGGGGTCAAATTATCACCGACTTGCAATTGCTCAATGTCCAAAAAGACTCTCAATCCTTGTCTAGTGAGGCTATGGTAGACATGACTGGCGAGGCCTTTCTTGACGTTAGGACCCCGGTGGTTAATGAAGACATCAAATGGAGAGTAGTTGTTGCTGATTTCATATGAAGTAGAAGGAGATGCCATGGGATACAGTAGAGAGTAATAATAGAAAAAAAAAATGCAAGATGAAGATAATATACCAGAGAGATTCTGCGTTTGAGCTCACCCTCAAAATCTTGGTCGTCCACGAATTCATAATTACAAAGTGCCTACCAGCTGTAACTCTAAGACTCTCTATGTCTCTATATCTCAATATTTCGCCAATCGATTGAAAACAAAACTGCACTGAAATCTGGGTGATTGAAATTTTATTTCTGTTGCTTATATTTCCCTTCTCTTTATTATTAAAATATATTTTTATGATTCATTGAATGGAGGCTTCGTTGAATTGAACGAACGAGTAGAAAAGAAGTTCTAGGTAGTTTACCAGTTGGGCCCTCACAATGTTTCTTGCGGGCACATTTACCTATCTCCTTAATTAATATTTTGTGAGACAAAAATAAAATAAAATCGTAACTATACATTTTCAGAGATATAATGAATTAAGTAATAGGTCTACTTTTTGAAAAGGTTGTAAACCATATGAACCCCGAGGAGACCTAGCGGTGGCTCTAGAAGGTGAAATATCTTTGTCAAAAATATTAGATTCTTGTGAAAAGAATCTTGAACGACGAACCTACCTGAGAGCCTTTATGTTCTTTGTAGATTTCCATATGTACGAGGCTTGCAGGATATTTTAGCAAATATTAACCTAGGTTAAGGTTAGATTTTTTTTTGTTTCCAAAACCTAGACTAATAAACAGAATATAATTTGAGAAAGAGTATCTGAAACTCATCTAGTATCTAGTCTTGCCCCGAGAGATTATTTGTGTCAAAACATAGTTATATTATGTGTGTGACTGCGGGTATAGTTTTGTCAGACTTGTTGTCAACGTATTGTACACAACCACATAAAGTGAATGATATAATGGATGGTTTTGAGTAAAATCGTAAGCCAATGGA
The DNA here is from genome assembly GCA_034641835.2 of Pinus albicaulis. Lineage (NCBI taxonomy): Eukaryota > Viridiplantae > Streptophyta > Pinopsida > Pinales > Pinaceae > Pinus > Pinus albicaulis. The sequence goes on from CM076570.1 coordinate 113,705,864, forward strand.
CCTTGATTGAAAATTTATAAGCGGCCAGTGTGAAACTAAGAGCCATGGCGAGAACGTGGGTGCTTAATATGCCAACAGTCATTTTTGAGACTTGAGTCGAGCTTTAAAAATAAGAAAAGCAATCAGTAACTTCTCTTTCAGCATGTTCATCTCTCCTCATCTTTGTAATGATAAAAGGATTTCGATCCTGCCGATGACAAACATTGCCTCACTAACCGACTATGCTTAACTTTTCGAAGAATGTGGCCGCCACAACGATATTAACAAATATTAATAAATAATGTTTAAGAGGCAGCGACAACTTATGCCATTAGAAAGTTTAAATATAATAGAAAGTCACTTTCACAAATCATGTCATTTATATAATAGAAATTAAATCAAGATACTTGTTGAGGTTGGGTTCACTTCATCCTTATACTCTTTATGCATTTGAGAAAACATGTATATATTTTAAATCAATGATACTTTTACATTCAAATATAAGCATTGCTTATTTAATGAGCCCAGATTAGTCTTAAAAGTATACCATTTAAAAATGATAAAGCTAGATAAGCATCCATTGAGGTCCTCAAAAAGAGTTTTGTCTCTTTCATTGAGTGCTCTACTAAAGCAATTATAAATATAAATATGTATTTGTATTTATAATTTTTACTATAAGGGAGCCATTTATTACATTTAATATTATTATATTATAAATGAGGATTTAAAATATATATATAGGTGGATGGATGCAAATTAAAAGTTATAAATAAGAAAATTTAAGATATTTATCAATATAGAAATAAGGTAGGTAATTAATAACACGCATGATGTATTAATATTATATATAATTGATGCTGCTATTAAAAAAAAAAAAAAAAATTGGATGGAATGAATGGTACATTGGAATAGAGCGATTAAGATGGCCCGCGTAAAATAAATAAATAAATAAATAATAATAATAATAATAAATCCTAACATATATATGTTGAATATTTCAAAATTTAGATAAATTTTTATAAAAGAAAAGGTGAATAAGGTATCTTTATGAAGGTGTATTCGTATTTTGAATATATTACAATTCTAAATTACAAAAGAGATTTATGAATATATATATTTTTAAAGCTTGGTGGGACTACATCTTCATCATGTCCAATATATTATCCAGATCGGTGGAAAATTGAACTGGTAACTTCACATCAAGGAGTACCATAACAAAGCACCTCATCACGGTCTATTCAAGACCCCTTGGACTATGAATATGTGTTTTGAATAGATTGAAAATATAAGTTATAATAAATATTAAATTGAATTTTGATGTCTTAATTTGATGATCTAGGAAAAGTTGACATTATTACTTAAATATCTATGAAGACAAGTCGCCACTCACTATGATTTCTCATTGTATCTCTTCCTCGGTAAGTTGGCATTATTATTAAAAAAAAAATTATGGTAGGGTTCTCATTCTCTTTCCCTAGCGCAATTTCAATAGTTAATATGTGATTAGATATTGAAATTTCAACAAGCATCTAGGTTAGGATGAATAATATGTGTTAAATTACAAAGAATAAATAACTATATATATATATATATATATATATATATATATAGTTTTAATTAAATCAATTCGTGCATAGCCACCTTGATGGAATATCGAGTAAAGAACTTTAAGTTTCCACACTTATCTTGGACCACCTTTCATTAGTTGTTGTGTATAATAGGGAAACATCACATATTACCAAGGTGCCAGGTCTTGAACCCTAGAATTATAATAAATCCGAAGAATTCTCTTCCTCATTTGCTGCTTTGTTATCCACAACTTTGAGTTTAGTGTAATTGAATCTTTCAAAACCTTAGGTAGCAAAGGAAGTGATTAGTTCATTGCAATTAGGAAATTGCTTTGGGGGAGTTTGTAAACTAACAGAAAAGGGGAAGATCAAGTTATTAGGGACTTTAATGTATTTATTAATAGATTTATTAATAATTAAGGTGAAGAGAATCTTATTGTATATTCCAGTTAGTAAATATACGTTCAATGGCTCTCCATTATATAAGATAAACTTTATTTCGGTAAAAGATATGCGTAAATAGATGATGGTTGAGTGGATTAAAAATAACTTGTGAGAATTTAAATATTAATGTTATTATGTATATCACAAATTGTTATTTACAATATTTATTAATTATTTTTATAAAACTTGGTATGAATCTATTAACATTAAATGTTAATTTGATAAAACGTTGAGTATAAAATATATATTTAGACCAACCTATGTTAATAAGTAGGAATTGGTAGTTTATTATTTTAGGATTAGAAAATGTTAGACAAATATTACAAAGTAATATTATGGTCTATGAAGATTCATGCATTTTAAGAATGTTATGCATAGAACATCTTGCTTAAGGACAGGGAGGCCGCGTTTAATCCAGGGTAATAAAACAGTGGAAGAATATGAATTTATGAAAATATCTTTTATACTATTTTCTTATGTTAATACTTTAATTACTATCGAAGTATATGTGTAAGTAGTTTAAGGAGGAGAGTAAAGATTTAAATTTGTATAGTTTAAATATGCACTAAAATTGGACATTTTAATATTCAACCATTATGTCATTGTTAAGATAGATGATTATCCATTTACAACTGTAAGGATATATCGATGTCTAAAACAAAATAAAATGACAACATAGCATTTTCATGGAAAGAAAAACAATGTGGTTTAGGAAAGATAAATTAGGGACATTACGACACTATATGAGATGATTTATGGTAATCATTTAGGCATATATATGGATTAGTTGGCGGAATTGCTCCAAAGAAATTAACTCTTGAAGGAAGGAAAAATGGTAATGAAAGCATGACTATGGACATTATGGCAAGACCATTAGATGTGGAGCTACAACCACCCAAAAGGGTAAGCTAGTTTGAGGTAAATTAATGTGTGAAACATATGTTAAGAGGGTAATAAACCACCCTGTAAGGTACTAAACACTATTAGAACAAGACGATATAGTTACCAAGAGAGTATAGAGGAAATTTTCAAGGTTTGATCTTCATTGTTACCATAATATAATTAATATAATTCCTAGGGAGGACGAGAAAAGAACGAAACGGCAAACTTCTAATAATGCTAATAAATGTTGGTTATCGTAATCAACTTAGAATATTGAAATCGACAAAAATAGCACCAAATGCAAGTAAGTGGAAGTTTCACAAAACAATATAAGAAGTCAATGAAATTAGATTAAAAAGTGAATCTACAATAACGTCAATCAATTATAGGGTAATTTATGTGCATAGGCGACATCTATTATAGTTTCTCCCTTTAATGGGAAAGTCACATTATAAAATATTCCTTAAGTGACTGACTATATCTATGGATTATGGACATCATAGAGTATGATTAGAAAATTCTATCCCGTAATGTCTTAAAACCTGAAATGATAAGTAGATTACATTCGATATCCACGTTATTGAATTTATTTATAGGGTCTTACCCATGTTGAGAAATAGTAACGACATTTCCGAGTATAATAATTGTATGCATTAAGAGAAGAAAAGAAAACCATGATGAATAGAGGTGAGAAAACAAAGTCAATTTGATAATATGTTCTTTTTCAAATTAAAGTAGACATGGAATATTAGGAATAGCTGGTATAAAGAAGTGAAGGGATGTTTTCTATCAAGAAGAAATTTCTTAAAGATATGAGCAACATGATTGATAAGGGTCAAAGCAATGACCTGTAAGGAGTTGTGAACATTCCTAATTTGTTAAAGATAACAAGTGATAAACTAGGAAAATGGTTGAAGGTAAATATTAAGGATAATAAGCATACACCATTAGAAAAGAAGATACATTTGGTGATAAGATGAGACCTAAGGACGAATGAGAAAACGATTAATGTGAAAAATAAGGAGAGGGTAAACCAGTGATGTGTTATGTGGTTGGATTAAATGAGTCAATATAATAGAAATGAAACAATAGTTTAAGGAATGATGGTAAAGCTAGTAATAGCTTAGCTAGAGTTGAGACTCTAAAGGGTGAAACTTGAAAGTAAAGAGACTATATCAAAACTGTAACATACTAATACTGTGACTATGCATATCTTGTAAATTGTGAATTTCTTATTGAAAGAGGAGGAAATTATTATTTATCAACAATTGACGTCTTGTTCAAAACATGACATTCTTAGTAGACCAAGTATAATGCAATGTCAATAATGCATTTTCAAGTAGTGACAAATTCTTTCTATGAAAATAAACCTCTCACTAAGGGATTTTTAGAGTAATCAATTAACTCTTCCTCCATCTCCAGCATAACCCTAATGATTAGCCTTACAAAACCCTACTCCTTGGCTTCTAAGATTTTAGGCTGAAAATGAGCTGAAATAACATGATAAAGAAATTAATGTTATTATTATTATCTCTTAGAATCCAGATTATAGATCAAAGATAATTAGATTTAAAAAACAAATAAGTAACAAGAATTAAAAGATTGGTTGGATCCATATGTAGTTCTGTGTTTTAGAGTTCTTAATCAACCTGTATCAAGAAATTAGATCATGCTTCAACTAAGCCGTAAGTGTGTTGTGCTCTTGTTTCAATTCATTTTCGTTTCTATATATGCAATCATAAAGATTGGAGCATCCCTCCATTTAAATTTAGAGTCTCAACCTGTGACTTTTATAAGGTTAATCAGTTAATATAGTATAGAAAATAATGGCTACACCCTTATTTGTACATCCATGTTCGATTATTCTATGTGACATTTATAACTGTGGTTATATTTCTAAACATTTAAAAACTTATTTTTATAAATCGTACCTTATTTTGGATGGATACTTAAGACTGTCATTTTGTACTATGACATGTGAGAATATTAATTGCTTAAACATTGCTGGTACATTGACTATTCAGGGTGAAAATGAATTTACAGACCTATTTTAGAATGTGTAGAAATTGTTATATGGGTTGCAATTTGTTTTGAACATATTGATACACGTGGACAAGTGTTTTAACTAAGTATGTTATATGAACTCAAATATCAATATCATAGATAGCAACATATTTGAAATGTGTAGAAATTGTTATATGGGTAACAATTTGTTTTGAACATATTGATACATATGTTATAATTTGTGGACAAGTGTTTTAAATTGCAGATAATATCGTTACCAAACCGACTGCGTGATGACAAAACTCCAAGAACAATTGAGATGCACTGAGATTCCCTGATAGGGTGTTGACCCTGGTCCTACTAGGAGGGGTGGAGGTGTTGCCCACTGTTTATCCTCCAATACTTGGAGTCATGGAAGAACTGTGTGAGTCACACTCTCCTAGACGTGTGATGATGACTGTCGGATGTCTACAAATAAATCAGGTCGACGTAATCGACACTGCTACTCTTAAGGACCATGGATGGATCAGTAAAACTGATGCCATGACATATTCCTGTAGAGGATGGATAGGATGGGAGAGGAAGAGATTAAGAAGGATAAGATGATTCTAGAATAGCTTGGGGACATTGTTGGGGCAAAACGTAACTACTAAATTGGTAACCCAATAAATGATCAAAACATAAATGTTAAAAGTGTTCTCACACATTAAACGAAAATTCCTCTATAATACACCAACCTTATATGATTATACTAATCATTGATATACTTAATGATACACGACATAAAACTTAACTTCAAGATGAAGTTTTCTGAAGGGGGGGTGTATGTAACGATCCAACTCGAATTATGGAACATAGAAATATTAGCATGCTTATGAGACCTGCATATGATAGCTACATATGCAGGTATCACGTGTACGACACTAGTACATGCACTAAGCAATTATGAAAAGAAACTCAGTGTAGAGTAAGGAGTGAATTATTGAAGTATTGAGTAATTCCCTAACTCACCATAATATAATGAAAACTAATACTTTGTTCAAAGAAAATTAAAAGCATTGACATATGCAAATAAATGATGATATTTTAATAAATCCAAGATATTTATTAAATAATAATATTTTAATAAAACCAAGATATTTATTAAATAATAATATTTTAATAAATCTGAGATATTTATTAAAATATAATATTTTAAGATATTTTTCAAAGATATTTATTAAAAGATCATATTCTAATAAATATCAGGAATGGAGTTTGTGTATAAAAGGGAGAAGATGGGTAAACTCGATGGGCATGGGTGGTGAAGGGGAAAACTGACACGGACGCTGTCACAGGAGTTCTAACTACGTGGTTCATGAGCAGTGAGTTCGAGAGTTCTAACAGAATCATGGAATTATCTCAATTGTTATTGGAGTTTTGGGCATGGGGGCCAGAAGACTTGTCTTCTGGATCTGGGGACTGGAGAGGTTGACCTCAGATAGGCTGGGAGGAAAACGACAATTTGGTAACGGGAGCTGGAGCCATGGTAGACCATGAACATCTTCAAACACGGTTGCAGGTAAGTATTAATTAGTCAAATGATATATATATATATATATATATATATATATATATATATATATATTCTGCTTGAAAAATCCCATTTTGAATGGTGTAGTATGAATTTTGTGAATGATTGTTAATTTCTAAAATTAAGAGCTTTACACTTATGTATTTTGAGATTGATGGTTAAATTCTGAAAATGAAAGTTTAAGGTTCTTATAGTCACTGCTTCCTCAATGACTCTTTGACCTGATTCTTCTTTCCTACTCTTTCTTGCACTGATCTGCACCAAGACTAGAGAGTTCGATCTCTACTCGGTGACTTCCTTTCAATTAGACTCTTTCTCGACCTTGTCCTATAATCTCTTTCTCGGCCTACCTTCATCATCGTTTAGATATCTCTAAGGTTCAAGACTAGACCCTAGTTTATGCTATAGTAGCCTTCCTACTTACAGAACTTACCTTTGGTTCCTTTTGAGATATGTTGACCTAGGAATGAGATGTATATAGGTTCCTTTTAGATCAATACCGAATTTTTGATACGCTTATAACTGCCTCTTTTCACGTTGAAGATGACCACCTTTCTGTGGCATACTCCTCTTTTACGCACTGCAATCTATACTCTTATTGCAGACCTAAATATAAGAACAATAGTTCTTACTTCTGTATTATACTTCCTTTAAGTTATGCTGAAATATTACTTCCCTTCACTGCATTAACCACAAACTATACCTCACATTCTTCTTTAGACTTGTTTGAGATTCCTTTTTCAAATGAACCACAAACCTTACCTTTTATAGTGTACTCCTTTCTGTGATATAGGTCGACATTGCAATCTGTGTGTAAGCCGACTTGTTCAGGGGTATGTGCGCCGACTTGACCATTGTTCATAGGTTGTCTTGACGAGGTATTTCAACACTAATCTGGAGCAACACTCTGAGCCATGACTTCAAGGCTTATGTGACAAGGTCTTGAGGCATACTAGTTTGACTTGACTCTTCATATACATGACTCTTAATTAGTACATTTATGACGAGATGAAAAATCCCTAAAAGACATCAAGAAGAAGTCTTTTGACCTATAATAAAACCTTGCTCATGAAACCCATGAAGGAAGCATACCAAAAATACATTTTATTATATTTGTTTTTCTTCATTACATAAATACATAATTACATAATCAATATGAACACCGAACCTAGTTACACTTTCCAACAGGATGGAATATCCATCAAATGGATGTGAAGACAACATTTCTGAATGGGATCATTGATGAGGAAATATACATTGAACAACCGGAAGGCTTTGAGGTAAATAATAGAGACACTCATGTCTATCGACTCAAGAAGGTCCTATATGGTTTGAAGCAAGCACCTAGGGCATGGCATACAAGAATGGATGCATATCTTCTAAGAATTCGGTTCGTGAAGAGAATTGTTGATCCAAATCTCTACATCAAGGTTGAGGATAATGAGCCAGTCATTATTATACTATATGTGGATGATCTATTCATCACCTGTGTGGATTAAAGAATTCGAGAATGCACGAAGATACTAGTAGCTGAATTTGAGATGAAGGATCTACGACTAATGCACTATTACCTGGGTCTACAAGTATGGCAGAAACCTGGTGAGATATATTTTGGGCAAGGAATGTATATCATCGAGTTCTTGCAGAAATTTGGGATGATTGATTCTGAGCCCATGATTACTCTTATGATCACCAATCTCAAGAAGTTGACGAGTTCTAACTTAAGTCTCATATATCTTACCTCCTATCGTAAGTTGGTGGGTTCTCTAATGTATCTGGTAAACACTAGGCCAAATATATGTTTTGCTATGAACATTCTTAGTAAGTTTTTGTTGGAACCTCGTCATGATCACTGGATAGCTGCCAAACATATATTGAGATATCTTCGTGGCGCTATACATCATTGCCTAAAATATGATAGCAAGGAAGTAAAGCTGATTGGATTCACAGATTCTAATTAGGGTGCCAGTGAGACTAATGGAAGAAGCACTATAGGTGGATGCTTTAGTTTGGGATTTGCCATGATCTCATGGATGAGTAGAAAGCAAGATCTTGTTGCTTTGAGTAGTGCTGAGGCAGAATATGTGGCTGCATGTGAAGTAAGAAAGGAGGTTGTATGGTTGAGGACGCTTTTGACAGATTTGTTCCAGAAGACTCTAGGTCCTACTATGATCAACTGTGACAATCAAATTTGCATCAAGATGTCTAGAGATCTTGTTTTTCATGCTAGGATGAAGCATATCAAAAATAAGATCCACTACATCAAGAACTGGGTGCAGGATGGGATCGTGAAGTTAGAGTATGTCCCGACAGACGATCAGGTTGTTGACATACTAACGAAGTATCTTCCTAATAAGAAGTTTGAATATCTTAGAAACATGCTTGGTTTAATAGATATTGTTTATCTTGTTGATAAAAGTTTGGAAGAGATTTGTTGAGGCTTTGTGAGTGTGAAACATTGCCTAGGAGGACATCAGGCCGACACTATGTGTTGATGTCTAGATCCCGAAGTAGGGAGGGTGGCATTGGTCTTAAAGCTCTGACCTCAGATATGCACCTGGATCCCTAGGTTGATGGTTTGCAAGTAAGCCTGATGGTACCTAGAGAGGTTGAAAGCTTTAGTCCATCTTAGTCCCACCCAAATAGATTGCCCCGGTCAGGAATCTAGTCCATGGCATTGTTGTGCCTAAACTATTGGGAAACCCTGGATAAATTGCCCTGGTCAGGAATCTAGTCCATGGCATTATGGCGCCTAAACTCCTCATAGTTCATATAGTTTGAGATCTTCCTTGTACTTGTTATCAATACCTCCCTAGTTAAGAGGGAGAGTTAAATGTAACTAGGTTCGGTCTTCATAAATGTATTTGAGTCACTATGTAATGTACTTGCCAAAAGATTTTTTATAATTGTTACAATGACTTATTAAAACATAGGTTTCATGCTTGGGTCATCATTTTTATTAGTCAAAGTCTCCATTGTGGACTCCTAGAATTAATATTGAGTCATTAAAGTCATTGTACATTTTATGAGACCCTTCTTGGGCTTTTGAATCATGTAAAAATAATTATTTTTGAGTTAAAAAAAGAATTATTTCACCTCCACAAAAAGTTGGCCTCAAGGAGATCAAGTCGGCCGAAAATTGAGCAATTCGACCTCAACAAAAGCCTATCTATTTGTTGAGAATTTGGTAGGGCAGTGTTTAATTCAATTCTCTTACTTGATAACTGCTTGTGTTATACTTTGTTATGCTTCTATTGCTGAGATCTTATTCTTCATTAGCTTATTATGTTTTTCATCAAGACAAATATCAAAATACAAGAAACACAGAATTTTGGCTCTTCAAGCCAGGGTCAAAGCCTCTCCCTCTTGGAGAGGAAAACCCAGAAGTAATTCTTCTTCTAAATCTTCAATTGACAAGTACCATGACCATGGCACTGATCTTTGACATTAATATGCTTCCAAGACCTTGTCTCTGCTCTTTCTTGACTCCTTATAATAATCACCTTTTTCTACACCAAGTTGCATCGTATTGCACTAGTGCTAGGTACTGAACTCGACCTTTAGTGAGTGTTCTCTTGGTCTTCTTCTCTTTGATGCTCAAGACCCCAAACCTCTTTCGCACGTCCTTCCAGTACTTGATGATGTTGTTATCTTCGACCTTCCTTTGTTGGCCAACCTTCTAACTGAGGTAGATTCTTCCTCCTTTATGTATTGTAAATCATGTGCTTATTACAGACTTTAACCCAACAATATATATTTCTACTTTGCTGAGATGTTACCCTTCTTCACACCAGCTGTAGTCCTGAATTAACCTTCGTCTTACCCCAGAGATGCGAGGCAAATGGTAACCCAAAACAGTGTTATATTATCCTTCTTTCTTGCACTGAATGGTCCCTCTTGTCTTCGCTGGAAAGTCACCTTTGAACGCTTGTAATCACAGAACTAATCTGAATTTCTTCTTGATCGAAATCTCAGAGATGTACGAATTCGTTGGTGATGAATGAGCCGTAGAATTGTCTTATATATAGGGACATTCTTATCCTTTCTAGGCCGACTTGATCATCTGCTACAAGGTCGACTTGTCAAGGAGGTGTCTCTTCCATATTTGAGCTGACTTACAATGAGCATTTAGACAAGGTCTTGGAGCATATTATTTACATCAATAATTGACCTTTACAAGTGTAACACTTCTTCATATACATGACCCTTTTATTGTATGTATATTTATGACAAGATGAAAAATCCCTAAAGACATCAAGAAGAAGTCTTGGACCTATAATAAAACTTCTTACTCATGAAGCCCATGAAGCAAGTATTTACAAAATACATTTTATTATCTTTGTCTTTTTCATTACATAAATTCATAATTACTAGTCACTATAAAGACCGAACCTAGTTACACTTTTCAACCCTCCCTCTTAACTAGGGAGGTATTCATAATGGTACATGGTCACTTTCAATTTGAAGAATATTATAAGAATTTGGTTGATAATCCATCTATTATAGCATCATATTATCCAGCATTGTCACAGTGTAAGGCCTTGACTAACACCTCCATCTCTCCATGAGATCAAGAGCTACAATGTTGGTGAGACCAATGATTATAGACACCTTTATCATTGTCTCCAAGGTACATAGTCCACGAAAGTGTTCACTAAGGATGACCTTAAAGGACTATTCTTATCAGGATAGCTAATCCTCAAATAATATCCATCCTTTTACGACTGCTCTTATCGGAGCGTCTTATCACATTCTCAAAGAGTATCGGATCCCAGATGATTACTCAATCCCGCATTATGTCTTCCAGGTGAAGACCAGAATGATGTGTCTAAGTATGAGGGGTTTCCACAGTGAATTATATTAGATATCATTTCTTTCTCCCTCTTAACTACAGAGGAAAATAAAGAATGCACCTAAGCTTTCTTCTTGGCTTAGGAATCATAGAGTTTCTTCCAAGTAAGAAACGTATTATCAAGCTCTTTCTTAGTCAGGGACCTACAGCAGCAATAATGAAAACATCCAGCGTCTCATGAAAGACTCCTTCCATTGATGTCATGAATTGAGAAGCCTTCAACTTTGGGATCTCTTCTTAGAGCACAGATCATCCATCACTTTCATCCAAGAGCCATGTCTTCTATCAGAAAGTGATCCATCAGTCTTCTCATCTGGTCTAGCTTCATATTATATTTCTCTCTTTCGAACCATATATCTTCCAAGGATCTTTCATCCTGTCATATGGTTATCAACTTGTGGAAGACATCTACTTCCATTTGGCAGCCCTGCATAAGCTCATTAGATGTTGTTCAATTATACATATGAATACTTAAATCAAAAGTTACCTCAGTGATGATCTTTCACCATGACATCTTCTTGTAGGCATTAGCATCCTCTGTTTACAAATTGACACATCTTCTAAAGATATGTATTGTCAAAGGTCTCCATCTTTTCTAGACTTCTATCAGAGTCTACATATCTTTCCATGAGATTTTCTAGTCAAGGCTTCTTGGCTTCCTTGGATGTTGACTGCCTCTTTTTATGATTGCACCTTTTCGCGATCTCTTCCTTTTTCTCTTTTTCTCCACACAATTTTATTTCATTCCCAGGAACTTCCAATGTGCAACTCCTTGATAACATATAATCACCTCATATTCCATATCAGGACATATTATGTTGATTTTATCTGGTGTGGAACATGTCTATTGACAACCTACACATCAAAAGCATTTTTGCTTTCTTTAATCATGGTTCTTCTACCTGCAACCATATGACCTCTCTACATAGCATCCAATATCAACATAAATATATATGTACCTCATTTCCTTTCTTTATGTTATCATGTAGTAGATTTCTTAGGAGTGAAGAGTTTCATTCCCTTGAACTGCTTCATCAATATGTCATCATTTCTAATGCCAAAATTCTTTAAGTTTAGAATTCTAAAGGAAACCTATTGCTTTCTTTATAGTGAGTCCAAAGAGGACTCCATTAAAAAAATGTCAGCATCTGTTTCCACATTGATTATTGAATGATGACCCTAGATCTAGATGACTACCTTTCATTAATGTTGCTTTAGTGAGATTCCTAGGAGCCACTTTTTTCATGGCATAGTTGTGGCTAATGTGTAATGTAGACATCCTCCTATGAAAAGTGCCCCTTCTTCAATGCCTCTATCATGATGCCAATCCTGGAGTGATGCATTTATACAATGCTTCCTAACATACTATTTATAACCGACAGAAACCTCCTAAAGAGGAAGATGATCTTAGAGATCTTTCACTTCTTCTTTCTTAGATTTCTTTGCATCGGGTTCTTTCTTTTCTCAAGCAACATGGGTTTTTTCCCTCTTTCTCTTGTTTTTGTTATATGAGGGACAATTCTTTTTATCGTGCCCAAATTCATTACATCCATAGCATCTTACCTTATTCATAATTCTTTTCTTCTTCTAAGGACCAAACATTCCATATCTTTCTCTTCTTGATTCATTAATATTGGCTTGATTTGATTTAATTTCTTTTGTCTTACATAAAGACCATATATCCAGAGGTGTTTGAAGTGAAGCTTCCCCATTCCTTAGGTAGAGCATTTAGTACCATAGTGAGTATTTATCCATCAGACACCACTTCTAATTTCTGCAGTTGACATTGAATTGCAAAAATCTTCATAAAATATGAAGTTATTCCTTCCTCTCTTGACATTTTCAGCTTGAGTAATTCTTGTCTTAGTCTGTTGTAGCTCCTAGAGATAGCCTTGAGTTACAAAAGACCAGTGCCTAGGACATCTTAAAATCAGAGGTTAAACGTAGACAATTTCCAGGGTGCCTTTGACAGAATATGGATAAAGAGAATAATGGTTTTGGTGGTTTAGGAATGATGAAGACCTTGGAGACTGATTCATGTGAATTACCCAATACTGCAAGAGGGCTCAGGAGGTTGTATGGCTCGGTGGCTATTCAAGTGGGCCAAGTATGAAACAATGAGCAGAGGCTTTCAAAATATGCAGAGGTGTTGAGAAGGAACGGAGGAGGAACCCACGAGAGACAGGCTTAAAAGTCTTAAGAATCTGTCTCCCATGAACTCAAAAGAAGTGGATGCAAGTGAAATATGACCAACAACAAAGATTTGTGGAGCGCGAATTAAGGGAGCACAACAAATTCAACACATGAGCGTTATACATACACGAATTCATGGATAAAACTGCATATCACTGGCACCTACATTACACGAATCATCAAAGAAGCAGAACATTGGAAGATGATTATACATAAACAGGAGATTACTGATAAACAAAAGAATACAGATACATACTAATTGCTCCATCTGGAATCCAAATAAACAATGTTGTATATTAGATTATATTCAAAACAACTCTCCAAAATATGTATCTCAGAGCATAAAGAGCACAGTCGCACACAAAACTACACCAAAACTTCTCCAAAATTCCGAACCTTTCTTTCCTCTTTGAATTTTCTACATATAGAGTTCCTTTGAGGGTTTACGATCGAATCAAATTTCCGTGATCGACCCACACATGTAAAATCAAAATATCCTAACTAACTTACAGAGCGTGCATCAAGCAATCACTCCTGTAATCAGAAAATCAAAACAAAATTGGGTAAAATCGAGATTTCACTAGCAAAACATCACAATCCAACAGTAAAAGGAACTACCTAGTTGGCCACGAAGGCCAAATTCCAGAATCTTCAAAATGGTGCAGCGAGGAATGGCCATGAACAAGCGAGCAATCTGACTTCCATCACTTGATTCCACTTGTTGTTGAAAGCCTCCACTCCCTTGTTCTCATGATTTCCACTAACCGTTACGGAACAGCCAGTCACGCTGCGCGTGCCTCGCTCTTTGACAGGGAGTTCTTGGGCAATTGAATAAACTGTAATTGCGCTTGTTCCACCCAAAAACCTATGTTGTATAGGACTTGCAAACTGGAGACCGAATTTCGGAGGGGGGCTTGCCCGGTTTGTGGTATTGGATGGGGGGGGGGGGGGGGTGCGAAATCGCGACACGTAGCACCAGAGGCAGTTTCCAAAACTAGCCATTTCGGACCCCTCCCCCCCCCCCTCTCCCCATAATGTTAACCTTCAGAAGGTGAAGGGGGGAGGGGTGCGAAATAGATCATGAGTCGTTGGATGTGTGATAGGGAGCAGAGATGAGGGGAAGATGGCGGAGGTTTATCGGGATGTTTAATATTGAAAAAAATGGGATAAAGGTCGTGGACAGGCTTTGATGATGTGGCAGGGAGGTGGGACCTAAATTCATATCGCAAGTTGCAATCGAGAGCGTCAGGGATCAGGACGGGAAGTAAGAACGTAATACTGCGAAGTGCGATGTGCGGTGAGCGGAGAATGGAGGATGGCGTGGCGTGACGAAGGTGGGGCCCACCCATAGATCGCAATCGGGAATGTTTTGCGATAAGAAGCGGAGGGTAAATGTTATAATTTGCAATGCACAGAGTGCAGTGAGTGGAAGGTGACGTGGAAGGATGGAGGTGGGGCTACCCGCACCTCACAAATCGCAAGGTTTAACAGATGAGCGGCGGAGGGTAAATGTTTGTGATCTGCGAAATGTGATGCGCGATGCGAAAAGGTATACGGGTGCTAATAAAGGTTTAGAGCAGAGAGGAGTGAATTATTGATGATAAAGGTTCATGCGGAAAGGTGAACAGGGCTAAGGTTTAATCGCGTCGGGGGTTTTGTGAAGGAGTGCAATGGTAAACGTATGGAGTTTGCGATATGCGATTAGCGATTAAAGAAGGGGTCACTTCTCCACATTGTGTGTGGTCACAGGCCAACGTTGGCTCCATCTGGGGACAACATGTTGTTCTAAGTGCGTTGAGAACCTGCAAACTTGAATGCTTGTGCTTTATTGGGCGCATGGAGTCGCAAATGTATATTGTAAATCTGAGTTGAAACTGCAACTAAGCTATGCAATGCAAACTATCAAAACGGAAATCACTGCTGCACCTTGAAAATCTCAAATGCTGAAATCTGACCCATGCTGAAACTGAAATGTGAAACACACTTGAACTGAAAACTACAAAGCAATCTGAAACTAAAACTAGAAAGATGCTCATAGTACTAAGCTTATTTGCACACCTACCTACCCTAATCTGTTGGAATTACTGCTATTCTATAAGATACAATAATGCCAGTGTAACCAGGCAAGCAACTGCTCTAATAACTTTGTTCTTTCATTCTTTTTCACCAAACTCAAGAACAAACATGTTAATGGTATTTGATAGAAATTCCTAGCCTGATCTTCATTCCAAGGAGCTTGGTAAACCTGAACAACAACAAAAATGATGGAAAGGTATGGTGCCTTTGTGATGAATAATTTCTCAATATAGATAGCCACTGGATCAAGATACACTTGACCTATTTTTGAATATGCTGACCTAATCGATCCAACCTCATAGCTTCGTACTGCACATGTGTTCTCCATGTCTTCAAACAACTGGGAACATATTTGCATTTTGTCTGATGAATTTTGTATAGATACTTCTACTGAACCAGACAATAGGGTATACTGTCTGATCATATCCATATCATAGCAGCTTTTGAAATTATTACATGTGCACGAAAACTGACTTTGTGAACTCCAACCATCCAACGTATCAGCTATTGGGTCATGAAATGCTTTAGATGACTGTAGCATTGGTTCCACTGACATCTCATGATTTCTCCTATGATTATCAACCAAAATGTGACTAGGATTCTGTAAATTTTTGTAGATGTTCTATGCTTGGAGCAACTTTACTTTTCTTACAGCAATCACACAAATAGTTAAGTAAAATGCAGATAGAACATATAAGTGGATCTTATAGAAGACAAACCAGAAACAGAAAAATGTGGTGGTGCGTTACGGCGGTCAACGGGATGCTTCAACTTGACAAAGTCTCCTTGGTCGGCCAACCCGAGTGTCTGGCAGTCCTCCCGATCGACGTAGAGTCAACCCAGAGTCAAGCTCGAAAAAGTCAACGTTGTCAGAAAAGAGTAACGCGGGGGCAGCCAAGCTAAAAGTCAATGCGTGCTTGAGTTTATTGAACCCTTTGACCTGGAACTACTTTTCCAAACGATGCGGCCTTCCAAAATCGAACTTCCCAGCAAATTTGACCCATTCGGACCATGCGTTGACCAAAGTCAACGGCGAAGATCTTTTCAAACTGGCCTTCTTGTGAAATCGTCCTTTACTCGGTCGTACGAAATTTGTCCTTCTTCTTCACACGTGTGGGCTGAACTCGTCCTCCAAGGAGCTCGTACTAAATCAGATGAGAGAAGAAGATGTGTGTTGAGTTGTGGTGAAATGCTCTCCAACTTTGCCTGTATTTATATCCATCAGTGAGGTGTGTGACACATCTGCTGGGGGTGTAAAACCTTAAGGCCGACCTGCACATATAATTTATTATAAATAATAAATTCAAAATAAATGTTCTGCTCATCGGATTAAAATATATTTTATATGGATTTTACACCTCTCCGAAAGAGGAATCCAACAAAATATTAGCCACTTAATCTGAGCATCACAACATGGAGTTTGGACCTAGTTGTCCAAATTTAACACTCCCTCTCAACTAGGGAGAACTCCATCCATCGGTGCAATCAAACATCGTGCGTCATCCCGCCGTAACTTGCTTTGCTGGCCTCTTTATTTCAGAACAAAAGTGGGTCAGTCACAAAGACATCATCCCCCGATTGACATAATCAGTCCAGAGGTTCGAAACCTCTATCAAACTCATAAAGAGTATCCAACCAACCCAAAGTTGGTTCATCTGACCCGAAGTCAGGCAGAGGTCCCAGACCTCACTAAACTTGATCCCAGATCAAGTGGTTGGACCGTGCCATCCTAGATAGAGAGTACGGCAATCTCTGATGCGTCCATCAGTCTTTGCTAATAGTCTCTAGCTTTTCCCACCTCATTGGCCAAATGAGAGGTACTTCCCATGAGCCCTGAATTCAATGGGTAGGATGCATACGGGGCACAGATAAATGAGTGGCGAACCAGCTCAATAATCACAAGGGTGGGGCAGAAGCATTATGAGTGCTTATAGCTCCGAGAAGCTATCCCCAAAGCCCCCCAGAGCTCCCAGAGCTCATCGTCCAACAGGACCCACATCATAGAGTCTTTCCACGACACCAAGATTCTCACGGAAGGTTAGGAACTTGACCTTCCCCAGGGGCTTAGTGAGAATATCCGCGACCTGCTCATCAGTTCCTATATGATCGAGCCTTACGGCGCCTCGCTGTACCATATCCCGGATAAAGTGGTACCTGATATCAATATGCTTGGATCGGTCATGGAACACAGGATTCTCAGTCATACGAATCCCACTCTGATTATCACAGAGTATCACAGTGGTATCTAGCACATGTCCAAACAGCTCACTAAAGAGCTTCCGCAACCAAACTGCTTCACAACAGGCCATACTAGCAGTAATGTATTCGGCCTCCGCGGTGCTCAAAGCCACCGACTTCTGCTTCCTGCTCATCCATGAGATCGAAGCAGAACCAAGATTGAAGCAGCATCTAGATGTGCTCTTACGATCCACCACACTGCCAGCCCAATCGGCATCAGTATATCCACGGAGTATCACACTCCCGGCAGTGTATCTCAGCCCATGGTTTATCGTGCCCCGAAGATATCTCAAAAGATTCTTGGCACCAACCCGGTGAAAATGATGAGGCTCAACCATCTGTTGACTCAAAGTGTTCACTGCAAAACATATATCTGGTCGGGTGTTCACTAAGAACATCAAAGCTCCTATGAGTTGATGATACTCAGTAGGATTGGCCAAGATAGGCCCAGCAGCGCTGCCACTCAACTTCTTTAAGTTGAGTTCCATCGGTGTCGACACGGACTTACAGTCCACCATCCCAAATCTTTCCAGAAGCTTCACAATGTATTTTCCTTGAGAAGGAAAATCTCTCCAGGTCTCTGCCAGACCTCCAGGCCTAGGAAGTAGTGCATCAGTCCTAGGTCCTTCATCTCGAACTCAGCAGCGAGCTCCCTCTTACATTGATGAATGAGAGGGTCAGCACCTGTCAGGAAGAGGTCATCCACATACAACACTAGAATGAGAGGCTTCCCCTGGACAACCTTGAAGTAAAGGTTCGGATCAGCATTACTTCGAGTGAAGCCCAGCTTCATCAAGTAGCTATCTATCCTCTCGTACCAAGCTCTGGGTGCTTGCTTCAACCCATAGAGGGCTTTCTTCAACCTGCAGACATGTGTGTCTCGATCCTGGACTTCAAACCCCAGAGGTTGTTCTACATACACCTCTTCTTTTATTGCACCATGCAGAAAAGCGGTCTTGACATCCATCTGATGAAGACTCCATCCTTGCGTAGCAGCAAGGACTATGATTGATCGAATGGTGGTATATCGTGCCACAGGTGCAAATATGTCATCATAGTCAATTCCTTCCTTTTGAGAGAAGCCACGGGCAACAAACCTTGCCTTAAAATTTTCAGCACTCCCATCAGATCCATGTTTGATCTTGTAGAGCCATTTAGCGGTGACAACAGATTTGTCCTTCGGTCTCGGGACCACATCCCAGACATCATTCTTCATAATAGACTCATATTCTTCATGGATAGCATCCTTCCAGACTTGATGCTTGATGGCTTCCTCAAAAGATCTAGGTTCAGATTGTACAATAGTACTCATGGCAGCTAGATACCCTTGGTATCTACACGGCTTCTTGCTTTCTCGGAATGTCCCCCTTGGGGCAGCATGACCCTCAGCATCTTCGAGGGTGTCCTTGAGCCATGATGGTCTCTTTCCCAGTGAAGGAGATGGATCAATAGGGTCCATTGGTCCTTCAATATCAGGCATTGTCTCATCCTGCGGTTCTTCCAGATTTCCAGGCCTTTCTTCATGATTTTCTCCAGATCTTGGAAGATCTACTACTTTCTTCGGGGAAGCATCTTCGTCAAAGGTGACATCATGGCTTATCTCTACTTCCCTTTGACCAGGTACATAGACTCTATAGGCCTTAGAAGTCTCACTGTAGCCCACAAACATTCCTTTCTTCCCAGTAGCATCCAGCTTACTTCTCTTTTCTTTCGGCACATGAAAATAGACAGGACATCCAAAAATTCTAAAATGTGAGACATCGGGTTTCTTACCAGAGAAAACCTCTTCGGGAGTTTTGGAGTCCAGAGCGGAATGAGGGCATCGGTTTTGAATGTACACAGCAGTATTTGCAGCTTCTCCCCACAGAAACTTCGGTAGACCCTGGTCACATAGCATGGCACGGGCAGCTTCCACAATAGTCCTATTTTTGCGTTCAGCAACACTATTCTGCTCAGGAGTATATGCAGTAGTAGTCTCCCTCTTAATGCCAGCTTCTCTGCAAAAGTCTTTGAACTCATTTGACTCATATTCGGTGCCATTGTCGGTCCTCAAAATCTTGATCTTCTTTCCGGTCATATTTTCCACCAAGGCTTTGAAGGTACGGAACCACATGAAAGCCTCATCCTTCTTCTTCAAGAAGTATATCCAGGTTTTGCGAGAGAAGTCATCGGTGAATGTCATGTAGTAAGAACATCCTCCCAGGGATGTCACGGGAAACATACCAGATAGATCAGAATGGACCAGTTGCAAAATATCAGATGTCTTTGTGACACTTGAGGGGAAATGTCCCCTTGTATTCTTTCCTTCGGCACAACCCTTACATACACCTTCATGATTATTTCCAAAGTCAGGCATCCCTGTCACCACCTTCCTTGCTTCGGGAAGGGCCTTGTAATGAAGGTGTCCAAATCTTTGGTGCCATAGTTCGGTTTGTCGGATAGTATCACAAGTCATTGCTCCCAGCGGACTTCCTCCAACCTGGTAGAGTGTACCAACTCTAAAACCAATCGAGATAGCTTCCTTGAAGCTCTCCTTCCACATGAGCACTTTTCCATCAGAGAATGTTACATTGAACCCTTTGTCTTCCATGGCTGATACAGACACAAGGTTCTTCTTCAATTTAGGTACATAGAGTACATCTTGCAAACGTAGGACTTGTCCTTGAGACAAGTGGAGGGTCACAGTCCCTGTCCCTTTCACAGGATATGTGGCATTATCCCCAAGGATAATTTCTAGATTAGTATCCCTTTCAACTATGTCAGAGAGTGCTTCCTTGAATCCAGTGATGTGTCTTGAGGCACCACTATCGATTAGCCAGACATCCATAGTGTCGGGCGGAGATGTAGCAGAGAGAGCAGATACAAGAATATACTCATTTCTTTTATCAATAGCATTAGAGTCCTCATACCTGGTGTTCCTAGACCTTTTAGAAGGTTGATTGTTTCCACCAAAGTGAGCCTTCCTCTTTCCTTTGGATTTGTCGTTTCTTCGATTCCCATTCCTTCGATTGTTGTTGTTATCATCACTATCGGGAGAATCCTTCTTGAAGGGGCATTCTCTAGCATAGTGACCAGACCTATGGCAAGTGAAACACTTACCCTTCTTTTCTTGAGTCCTTGTTCTTCCTTTGTCCTTAGAACCACCAGAGTTCTTCTTTCGAGAATGAGCACCATAGGCAGCATTTCTGTCATTATCGAATTCCTTCATCCTTGTTTCTTCTTGCATACATCTAGACAGAAGCTCATCAAAGTTAAGAATGGTATTATTATTGAGAATGGTAGTTGTGAATACTTGCCATTCATATGGGAGTCCTCCAAGTGCGGTGAGAACCATCTCACGATCAGCTATTGTCTCCCCAATAGCCAGCAAATTGTTCCTTGTTTCGGTCAATTTCAGAAAGTAAGTTTGAACAGACTCATCCCGGCCCTTCTTCATATTCTTCAACATTCTTGAGGAATAGCACTTGGTTCACATTGTTTACTTTGAACATAAGGATCAATTTGTCATACATCTCCTTGGATGTGCCTAGTTCAGATATATAGGCAACCAGACTCTTATGAATGGATTCCCTGATCATCAGCTTTGCTTTGATCTCTCCCTTCTTATACTTGTTTCTAACAGCAGCGGTAGCATTGGATGGAGGTTCTTGAATCTTTCCCAGCACATGATCCAAGAGATCATGGTCTTCCAATTTGAGATCTAATATCATCTTCCAGGCATGGAAGTCATCCCTTCCAGTCAGCTTGTCATTCTCCTTGAATTCAAAACTTGTGGAACCCATTTCTTCCGATGGTGATTGCTAAAGATAGGGCTTGTCTTCACCTCAGCTCTGATACCATGTTAAATTTTGTAGATGTTCTATGCTTGAAGCAACTTTACTTTTCTTACAGCAATCACACAAATAGTTAAGTAAAATGCTGATAGAACATATAAGTGGATCTTATAGAAGACAAACCAGAAACATAAAAATGTGGTGGTGCGTTACGGCGGTCAACAGGATGCTTCAACCAGCAAAGTCTCCTTGGTCAGCCAACCCAGAATGTGTCACAACAGTCCTCCAATCAGCGACCGAGTCAACCCAAGTCAACTCCAAAAAAGTCAACGCTGTCCAGAAAAGTCAACGCAGGACAGCAAGCTAAAAGTCAATGCAGTAGCAGTTTGGTCAACCCTTTGACCTCGATTTCTGTGCCAAACAGTACAGCCTTCCAAAATCGAACTTCCCAACAAATTTCAGCCCATTCAGACCATGCGTTGACCAAAGTGTCAACGCTGGTCAAACTTCCAGCAAAACCCTAGCCGCAGCAAATCGTCCTTCAGCTCAGTCGTACAGAAATTCGTCCTTCTTCTTCACACGTGTGGGCTGGAAATGTCCTCCAAAGAGCTCGTACTCAATCAGGTGAGAGAAGAAGATGTGTGTTGAGTTGTGGTGAAATGCTCTCCAACTTTCCCTGTATTTATATCCATCATTGGGGTGTGTGACACATCTACTGGGGGTGTGAAACCTTAAGGCCGACCTGCACATATAATTTATTATGAATAATAAATTCAAAATAAATGTTCTGCTCATCGGATTAAGACATATTATATATCGATTTTACACCTCTCCAAAAGAGGAATCCAACAAAAATATTAGCCTCTTAATCTGAGCATCATAACATGGAGTTTGGACCTAGTTGTCCAAATTTAACAGATTCCCTTTCAAAATCTGAGATGAATTAAAGCATAAAGGTAGAGGATCAAACTGGATCAATTTTTCCTCTGCTTTAAACTTTGCCTCTCTGTTCAGCAGGTTCACTTCCACATCAACTGCAATATTTTGCGTTTCTTCAAGGATTGAAATGTCCCTTTCTCTTACTTGGAATGCCATCTCTAGATTAAAGGCATCTGGGTAGTGCAAGAGAGCTACTCCTGGGGGTGGCCTTATATCAACAAGCATTGAATGATACACCTTATTGAACCTGGCTAAAAAATATTGTACTGTCTCCCCTGGCTGTCTTTTTAAATGTTCATACTCTTCTATGATAAGAAAGATATTTCCCATGATTACCCATTGACCTAGGAAAACCTGCATGAATTGATGAAAATTGCTCATGCAAGCAGCTGAAGATTCTCCAACCAATTTTTAACTTTACCTTGCCATGGTAGGACAAACATCCTAATACATACATCATCTTCTTCCTTTACTGATGACTGCAATACATTGACCAAAGGGCCATGGTAAATATGCAACATAAGATCTTCTAGAAGATTTGTAACAGGAAAACAAACCTCATTCCAAACTGCTGCTTTTCTTGCGTGTTGAAAGTGGTTCTCTTCATTCAGCAAGGGAACCAATTGTCTTTCCTCACTATCCACGGTAGTCAAGTGATCTGAATGTTTTTTATCTCTCTTTGTCACACAGAAGCTTGCAAGGGAGCTGCAAACTCTCGTTAATTTTGGGTGAAGGAACATGATTTGTAACAATATGTTGTACTACTGAAGGAGAGTTTGAGAGATGGTCTTCATCATGCAAATTTGACTGGTCTTTAATCTTTGAAGGAAATGCTGCTTGCTGAGGATGCTCTTGTGGATCTAGACAATTAAGCTTTGCTCCCTCTATTTTCGGATCACCGGACTGCTGTTGATTTTTAGTGTTGTCCTCTGGGAAACACTCTAGCTCTTCCCCTTCTTCATGGAGGGTAAGCTTGCCTCCCTCATCTTCAGAGTAGGCTAGGAACTGGTTTTCTACATGCGGTCTGAAAACCACCATGGGTCATTCTTCTTGGAGATTAAAGGGTGTGGGCCTTTTTCCTATAATGGCTTCTTTGAACTTCTGTTTAGGAGGGTCAAGCAGTTTCAAGGGTATAGATGTGGACTTCTCATTTTTGGGAGGATAAGCTTCTTGCTTTATGAAAGTGGATGTAGTGGCCTTATGAGGGGCTAACTCTTCTAATGGCTTCTTCCCTTTACTGGACTAGGAGGAGTTTGTTCTCTTGATATTGACCCTTCATTTTGTTCTTGCCCTCAGGTTCTCTTTCTAAAGGACCTGAGGTCATGCTTCTTGTGGAGTTGAGCCCGCATGAAATCCACGAACTGTCTGCAGTAATTGTCAATATCTTGATCTTCTGGAGGGATTTCCTTCTCTTCTTGCTCCCCTTGCAAGATGATTTCACCCTCCTCATCATCAAAGTAAGCGAGGAATTGATCTTCTTGGTTGTCTGTGACTTCCTCGGCCTGTTTGTAACAAATAAAATTTGTATAAAATAGAGTAAATACAAATAAATGTAATTACTAAATAATCAAATAGGATTATGTTAAGTATTCATTAGTTAACTGAAAAGGCATGTCTAAAAGACATGCCTTTTCATGAAAGGTCACCTGCATAGGTATATAAGCAGGGCCTCATTGTAACTTTCAAGCATCTTATTATTTCTTATCATATACATTTTTAATAAATTATCATTATAAATACCTCTTGCGTATTTTTGCTATTAAGCCAACAAACCTACTAGTTTTGTTGCTACAGTGGTATCAGAGCCATATCGGAGCCATGTCGCACAATATCGTCTTACAAGCCTATGAACGTAGTGTACGAGCCTATGAACATTGTTTACCATACAATGTGCCATTATGTGAAGATCCTTAAGAAAGTGAGAATACTAAAAAAGTTCAAGAAAATATTCAGCAAATAAAAAAATCATGTGCTGAAGTTACATCATGTTTAAAAAGATATGAAGAAATCCATCATAAGGAAGATGATGCTGAAAATAATGATGGAGAAGCATCAGTAGGAGAGGGCAAAGATGTTCAAGAATTGAGAGAAATGCTGATGATGGGTATAGATCAGGGACAAGGGTGTGTTGCATCATCCAGTGCTTTTGTTAATGATGCTGATTTCATTCAGAAACTTCATGATGATAGAAACCGTGGGCATACCAGTGTAGCATTTGAGAAAAAGGACTTCGAAATTTCTGTTGGGGAAGAAGAAGATAAGTTGCATACTGATGATCCAAACGTTGATGTTGTGATTACCCCACCTAGTAAGGGTCTCTTGAAAAATGTTAGAATGCCTCCTGTAGATACCCGTGAAAATTTTGGAAAACCCACCACACAAAAATTTGCGAAACCTCCTGTAGATGCCCATGGAAAATTTGAAAAGCGCACCATACAAGAGTTTGTGCATCCTCTTGCAGATGCCCATGAAAATTTTGAAGAGCCCACCATACAAGAAATTGCACAGACAGCTTCCAACAAAAACTTGGAGGAAGAGAAGCAGCATATTGTCCTGGAAAAAGGTTTTGATTCCAATAGCTCTGTTAATAAAGATATGCAGAACAATATGGGTATCTCAGAAGTCCAGGACCATGTCACCTCAGCATTCATTTCTATCAGTAATGAAGTGTCCGAGAACACCATTGATAAGGAGACATGCATAGAGCCTATACAGCCAGTTATAACTCCAAATCCTGAGACAGTGGATGGCATGCTTCATGACCTTAGTAAAATGCTAGAGCTGTTGAATGTGTCTTCTGATGCAAATGTTCTTCCTACCACACATGGAGAATTAAGACCTCCTTTGGGAATGCACCGTTTAAATATAGCGGAATTCATTGCGGTCTTGTTGAAGAGTGGGAGTGAAGTTGCTTGGCAGGAGTTGGTTTGTTTGGCTGCTCTTCAGACAATTATCAAACTTTTTTTCGAGTATCCCTTCAACAATAGTCTGCATCATTATGTGGAGTGTATCATAAGCTCATGCTTAGAAAGCATCAGTAACACTGTTATTGATCACCTGTTCCAAGAATATGATTTGTTAGGGAAACGTCTGGTAACAGGTGAAAAACCCTTTGTTATTAATGATCCCAGCAAGCCAATAGCACCTACGTGTGGTAAATTGCCTCCGAGGACAGGAAATATGGGACATATTACACGAATTGCAAACAAGCTCGGTCATGTTAGGAATAGCAATATCCAAATACAAGCTTATCTACAAGCAAACTCTAACTGGAATGTGTGGCAAATGACAACTCTTCAAAGCCGTAATACAGTGCAGAATGTTTTGCAGTGGCAATGTGGCCGCCCAACTACAATACAGGAGTAGAATTTACACAATGATGAGGATGAATTTCGTGACAGAGATTATGATATATCAACAATGACAAATAATTTAGCTGAAGCTCTTCGATATGGAACTAATGAGAATTCAGAGTCAGAGAAACAAGTCGTTAAAGACACACATCGCACCTTGTCAACACACCAATTAATTCAAACGATAGGCGGACCCGGGTACAGGTCTCTCCATAATGTTTTGAGGGCATATTCGGACTGCATTTTTTTTAAAATCGGACGGTTGTGTAACAGTGGAAAGGCAGCGGACGACTGTGTTTCGAATTTAATTACAGCGTTGTAACGTCACGGTGGAAAGGCAGCTAACGGTTAGCGTGGGACATAGCTCGTGGTTAAACATTGCGGTTTAAATTTAATTACAGGGTGGTATTAGCGTGGTATAATATATATATATATATATATATATATATATATGTGTGTGTGTGTGTGTGTGTGTGTGTGTGTGTGTGTGTGTTTTATAATAATTTAATTTAATTTTAAAAAAATAAAAAAATAAAATAACACTATATTTATATATATATGTCTATAGAAGCACAAGAAGAACGAATCTCGAGGACAAATTTTACGTTCAAGATGACAAACGCCAGATGAAGGAAATTGTCAAAAATTAAGCTTTGAGGACAAAGCTTCTGAAGGAAGAGGCAATGTAACAAATAAAATTTGTATAAAATAGAGTAAATACAAATAAATGTAATTACTAAATAATCAAATAGGATTATGTTAAGCAGTCATTAGTTAACTGAAAAGGCATGTCTAAAAGACATGCCTGTTCATGAAAGGTCACCTGCATAGGTTTATAAGCAGGGCCTCATTGTAACTTTCAAGCATCTTATTATATCTTATCATATACATTTTTAATAAATTATTATTATAAATACCTCTTGCGTATTTTTGCTATTAAGCCAACAAACCTACTAGTTTTGTTGCTACACTGTCCCTCCACTTCTCCCTCCAAGTATAGAGGGGGTTGGATGTGGTCTTGTTGTTCCTTCCTCTCCCGCTGCAACAACTGCAGGGGGGTCTTCCGATATTGAGCATTAAACCCTCAGTTAGGAATCATTTGGTTGGGGCGAGGAGGGGAATCTTGGGCCTCCAATTCAAGCTTAACCAGCTTATTTGAGAGGTTCTTGATCAGCATTCATCTCTTCAATTATATACTCTTGTGATTCCCTCTCTTGATTAGAAGTAGAAGCCTCCTCCCTGTTCTTTCTCTTAGCTTCATATTCTATCTTCCCCTTGAATATACCAGTAGAAGTAAAGTTTTCTTCTACCTCCAATGCATCAGTCTGGATCTGATCCAAAGATGTGGATTTTCTCTCTTAGGGTGAACCCAAACTCTGGTTCGAAAGCTCCTGCGAAGACCACCTTAGCGGCTGCTTGGGGAGGCTTTATTTCAGCCGGAAGATTATTATAGAGCTTATTGAACTTGTTTATGAATTCTGTTACATCCTCATTGTGTCTCTTCTTTAGAGCATTGAACTCGGTGAGAACATATCCATGGTCCCTCTTTTCTCCCCATTTTAATGTGAAGAAATTTTCCATTTCTTCCCAAGTGTGGACTGTTTTGTTGGCTAGAGACTTGAACCATTTCTAGGCTTCTCCCTCCAAGGATTGGACGAAAAGCCTTAATACCACATCTAAGTGATCTACATTCACATTCTCAGCGAACGCGCAGAAGGTTTCAATATGTCTCTTCGCAAAAGTATTATCTTCCCTGGTGAACCGAGGCAACCTCTCTAGATAGTCTTGCAGCATATCATTTAGAGGTTGAGGGAGGGCCAAGGGGGCATACTTGTTCAAAAGGAAACCCAGCACAACCATCTGATTTAGAGGTGGTGGTAGATGGTGGATTTGGATCTGGTGTGAGGCCTGGTGAAAGCCAGGATTACTTCTGATTAGGATTATTTTACAATGGAGTCGCCAAGGCGAGGAATATGCAACTCCCAACCCTTCTTGCTGACCTGTCTGAAGGGTGGAATTTATGTTGTCTCCTAGGGAAAATATTTCTTCATTCGTATCCCTGGCTATGGCGCCAAAAAGATGGTGTAGCTCCTAGAGACAACCTTGAGTTGCAAAAGACCAGTGCCTAGGACATCTTAAAATCAAAGGTTAAATGTAGACAATTTCCAGGGTGCCTCTCACAGAATATGGATAAAGAGAATAATGGTTTTGGTGGTTCAAGAATGATGAAGACCTTGGAGTCTGATTCATGTGAATTACCCTATACTACGAGAGGGCTCAGGACGCTGTATGGCTCGATGGCTATTCAAGTGGACCAAGTATGAAACAATGAGCAGAGGCTTTCAAAATATGCAGAGGTGTTGAGAAGGAACGGAGGAGGAGGAACCCATGAGAGACAGGCTTAGAAGTCTTAAGAATCTGTCTCCCATGAACTAAGAAGAAGTGGATGCAAGTGAAATATGACCAACAACAGAGATTCGTGGAGCGCGAATTAAGGGAGCACAACAAATTCAACACATGAGCATTATACATACACAAATTCATGGATAAAACTGCATACCACCGACAGGTACATTACACGAATCATCAAAGCAGCAAAACATTGGAAGATGATTATACATAAATAAGAGATTACCGATAAACAAAAGAATACAAATACATACTACTCATTGCTCCATCTGGAATCAAAATAAATAGCGTTGTATATTAGATTATATTCAAAACAGCTCTCCAAAATATGTATCTCAGAGCATAAAGAGCACAGTCGCACAAAACTACACCAAAACTTCTCCAAAATTCCGAGCCTTTCTTTCCTCTTTGAACTCTCTGCAAATAGTGTTCCTTTGAGGGTTTACGATCAAATCAAATTTCCGTGATCGACCCACACATGTAAAATCAAAATATCCTAACTAACTTACAGAGCGTGCATCAAGCAATCACTCCTGTAATCATAAAATCAAAATAGAATTGGGTAAAATCGAGATTTCACCAGCAAAACATCACAATCCAACAGTAAAAGGAACTGCCTAGTTGGCCACGGAGGCCAAATTCCGAAATCTTCAAAATGGGTCAACGAGGAATGGCCATGAACAGGCGAGTAGTCTGACTTCCATCACTTGATTGCACCTGCTATTGAAAGCCTACACTCCCTTGTTCTCATGATTTCCTCTAACCGTTACGGAACGGTCAGTCACGCTGCGCGTGCCTCGCTTTTTGACAGGGATTTATTGGGCAACTGAATAAACCATAACTGCGCTTGTTCCACCCAAAAACCTATGTTCTATAGGACTTGCAAACCGGAGACCGGATTTCGAAGGGGAGCCTGCTCGATTTGTGGTATTGGATGAGGAGGGTGCGAAATTGTTGTAGGCTTACACGTAGCACCAGAGGCGATTTCCAAAACCAGCCATTTCAAACTCCCCCCCCCCCATGTTAACCTTCAGAAGGTGAAGGTGGGGCTGAAATAAATCATGAGCCATCAGATGTGTGATAGGGAGCAGAGATAAGGGGAAGATGGTGGAGGTTTAGCGAGATGGTTAATATTGAAAAGAACGAGATAAAGGCCGTGGACGAGCTTTGATGACATGGCAGGGAGGTGGGGCCCAAATTCATATCGCAAGTCACAATCGGGAGCATCGGGGATCAGGACAGGAAGTAAGAATGTAACACTGCGAAGTGCGATGTGCAGTGAGCAGAGAATGGAGGATGATGTGGCGTGACGAAGGTGGGACCCACCCGTAGATCGCAATCGGAAATGTTTTGTGATAAGAAGTATAGGGTAAATGTTATAATTTGCAATGCGCGGAGTGTGGTGAGCGGAAGGTGACGTGGAAGGATGGAGGTGGGGACGCCTGCACCTCACAAATCGCAAGGTTTAACATATGAGCAGCGGAGGGTAAATGGTTGTGATCTGCGAAATGTGATGCGTGATGCGAAAAGGTATATGGGTGTCGATAAAGGTTTAGAGCGGAGAGGAGTGAATTATTGATGATAAAGGTTCACGCAGAAAGGTGAAAAGGGCTAAGGTTTAATCGCATCGGGGGTTTTGCGAAGGAGTGCAATGGTAAACGTATGGATTTTTGCGATATGAGATCAATGATTAAAGAAGGGGCCCACTTCTCCACCTTGTGTGCGGTCATAGGCCAACAGAGTCAATATTTCTCATGCAGGACTTACGGAGAATAGCTCTACTAATTCATCATATATCTCTTTTTGATGATTCTAGATTTGACACATAGGGAATTGTAGAGTCCTTTATGGATTCTATAAGAATTCTTCGGGCTCTTATATCTCCCTTCATGTATTTGGTATAGGCTTCAATATTTTCTTTTGATGGTTCAACATAAGATCCTTTGACATAGTCCATTACTTCACTTTCAAGTTTCAATTAAGTTTAGATCTGTCCTTATCTTCCATGCACAAAAGTTTTCAGTTTCGGACAATTTGTTACTTTCCTTGCAAAACTTCATTTTGACAGATTAGGATACTTACTTGAAAATATGCTTTCTTCTTTCTTGTAGGATCTTCCTTCTTTGATTGGTTTTTTCAAGGGAGCTATGTTACCTTGAATCATTGATGCTTTTTGAAGGTAACTCCAACAATATTGATTTGATTTCAACACTAAATAGTTTTTGAAGGTGATGGCTTCTATATGGTGTCCTTGAGCTTCTTGAGATGCCTTTCCAATTTGCAAACTTCTTCTTTAGAATCTGAAGATTGAGTCTTCAACGTAGACTTCTGAATTTTGCCTTCTAGAAACTGATCCTTGATCTTCTTGGTACTTGAGTGTCTTCTTGTCAAATAGCCCTTTCTAGCACCTTAGCTCTGATACCATGTTGAGAATTTGGTAGGGAAGTGTTTAAGAAAACCCAAAAGTAATTCTTCTTCTAAATCTTCAATTGACAAGTACCATGACTATGACACTGATCTTTGACATCAATATGCTTCCAAGACCTTGTCTCTGCTCTTTCTTGACTCTTTATACTAATCAACTTTTTCTGCACCAAGCTACATTGTATTGCACCAGTACTAGGAACTTAACATAATTTGGTAGTTTCTTGAAGAAAGATAATATAACAAAGAAGTAAAAGAAGCCAACATAACTCACAACTAATTATCAAGAAAGAGAAATCTAAACCTGAGCCTACTTGCATTGATTTCTCAACAAACATGATATCGACAATTTGAAAGGCATGTAAAAGATTTTGTTCTTTCTTTTGGGAAATTTATCTTATATCATTGCACTGAAATTAAGATTAAGAAAAATACATCATCCAGCCACAACATGAGTATACAAGATACCCTTCATAAATAGGAAAAAAAAGTCAGCAGTTGGCCTTCGCTCCAAATTCAAGAATCTACATACATGGGCGAGGAAAGCCAGCAGCTAGCCTTGCCTCCAAGCTCAAGAATCTACATCTTTCCTAAAAATGTCAACATTAGCTAAAATCAATACTGTTAACTTGGATAGCCTGTCAGGGGTAGCGCAAGTGGTTGGGACTCACAATGATAATGCCATCCACCTCAGTTTGAATCTTGGCTAAACTTGCTTGGTATGGTTTGAGGACTATCATAATAAGTCAAGGGGGTTTTCTTAGTAGCAGCACTATGTGATCCTTGATGGCAACAATGGTTGTATGCTCTAGTTACCAATCCCCCCAAATTAGATTGAAAAATTATATTAAATTAAATTAAAAAATAAAATTACTTAATTAATTAATACCAAAAAAATCTACCTCTTAAGAAAAAATGTCTTGATTCCATCCAAATAAAATGGACTAGTTTCCCCATTTAAAGTTGCACAAAATTAGCTTATTCATATTAAAAAGGAAACACCTGTCAATCTTATGGGATGTTATGAATATAATTCACAATAAAATAATAATAAATATAAATGTAAATGTAATAATAAATAATAAGTCATTAATTAATGAGTAGTTAGTTAGTGATGAAGAGGCATGTCTTAGAGACATAGCCATTCATGAAAGGACAGTTGCCTAGGGTATATAAGCGAGCCCTCATTCTCATTTATAATCATCCTATCAACAATTCTTTATATAATATACAATTACAATTTCTATCCTACAATGGAAGTCTTTGTTTACAAAGTATTTTAAATATTTCCGTTGTGTATAGGACTATTGGTCGCTACATTGGTATTAGAGCTACGTCTGATCCGACCTTTGGCCATCAACTCGTCGTCAACCTTGTTGTCGTCATAATCGAAGTGTTTCGCTACACCAGTGTTGGAGATTCTCCATTTCACTAGGCCTTTGTCCATTAAAATTTAAAAAAATACAAATAAAATAAAAGGGAGAAGGAAAGTTTAATAAACTACTAGCATTTCTTGGAGGTATATGTGCTATGTGTAAGAGAATAAGTTTGTCACAATTAGTGACAATATGGGAAAGAACCCAAAGAAGAGCTCTCCTGGCTTATTTTGTGGAGTCTACTACGACCATAACTTTTCTTTCCCCTTTCACATCAAGACCAACTTCATCTAGATCCTCATCTTGATATATATCAGCTTCATCTTCTCCACCATCTTGATTGATATCTTTTTCATATTCATCATTATGATCAACATCTTATTCCTTATGATGGATTTATTCACAGCCTTTCTTAAAACGGGTTGTAGTTTCTGCACATGACTTTTCTAATTGCTGAAGCTTTTCTTGAATTTTTCTAATTTGCTCAATTTCTTCAGGATCTACACATAATGGCATATTGTACGGTAAACTACATTCATAGGCTCGTAAGACTATTGTTCGGCATGGCTCTGATACCACTGAAGCAACAAAACAATAGCTTGTTATCTTTAATTATAATTGCTCCTATCTATATATGCACATAGAGCTTGTAGTTAATATGGACACTAGTGGTACTCAATATCAGTTTCATCTGATATGCATATCCTTAGCTCTTTCTATCCCGTAATACTGATGATCTGCTTATAACCGTATTCATTATGGCTATTGTTCAACGTGTGTGATTGATATCAATGATTACTAACAAGCTTAGTAATCTACACAATGATAATAAGCTTACTGCATATACCAGCTTACTTTACCATGCCATTGCAATGCACAAGAGGTATTTCAATGAGGCCCTGCTTATATACCTAGGCAGGTGGCCTTTCATGACTAGGCATGTCTTTTAGACATGCCTTTTCACTTAACTAACTACTATTTAAGATAATCATCATTTGATTATTATTTACATTTATTTATTCTATTATTTATGAATTATATTCATAACATGGGACCCCAAATGATTCTTCATGTTTGTCTAACCATCTATTTGTCCCCTATAGTATACTCAACAACTACACAATCCAAGAAAGCTTTGGCAATTTTGCAGATCCACGTAACATGTCTAAAATCCCCTTGCAAATCAACTTCATAGGAAATGGACCTGTTACCACCATAGTCACCACGTTCATGTTCGTGTTCGAGTTCGACCACTTTAAAATTCGAATAAAGTTCAACAGTTAAAATTTTAATGATAAAATTCGGCATTAAATTCGACATACTAAAAACTTGAATATATATATATATATATATATATATATATATATATATATATATATATATATATATATATATATATAATTCAATATGTAATATCCATTCCTATACCCTATATTTATTGTCAATAACATTCGATATCCTAAGTTAAACCCTCTTCTAATGCTGCTGGGAACACTTTCACGCTTATATTTACTAAGAATTAGAAACTTGAGGCTAAAAGTAAAAGGTATATCTAGCACTAAAAGCATTCTAACGGAAAATCACAATATATTCTCCAAACATCTTCCGAAGTTCACAAAGTTAAGAATCCATACGAATTTTTTGTCGAATTCGGCATGGGTTGATGTTCGACGAACTTCGAACTTCATCAATAAAGTTCGTCGAACGCGGTGACAGAGGTTACCACTATTTTAGCAAGGGTTTTTTAGATGACATATAGGGCTGCTGATGGACTTGGGGTACACCTTTTCTTTCGCTTTGGAGATGATGCTACTTTTATCTTGGCCTGAGGTAGACTATCATGGTTTCTCTGTTGGTTCAATTCATTCTGCATGCTTTTGATCAATGAAAAACCCTCTTTCTATGTATTTCATATGATGAAGGCCAGCTTCAGAATACTATCAACAGTAAAATTTATCAAAAGACTTATCCATTGTTCTGGATGAATTTAGCATATCAAGTCACAGGAACCAGAACATTGCTTCTGGTAAACAGAATGCCAAAGCTGTGTTATTGCAGAGATTTTTCTAGAAGGGCAGTCACTTTTGAATTATCCCAGCTGCTTGCTTATCACAGAGGAAAGTATGACCCATGGGCATACCTGGAAAATATATCAGATAATGGGATCCACAATATGTGTCTCTGGATACTGATGCTAGGGTTGCAGTGACAGACAGTGTTCTTCCTGGGAAATTGAAGCAACTGACATCAACTTCATCAGAGACAGATGTACAATATGCCTTTCTGAATATCAAGGAAAAGACATATTGCACATTTTAATAATATGTGAGCCTAACTTTCATACCAACTGTATTGCCTTATGGTTAAGGCAAAATTCAACCTGCCCTGTGTACCGAGTATCTTTGCAGGATTTTGATGATAAAAGAAGACCATCCCATCCATTAAATACAGGATTAAAGTCACGTTATTATTGTCGAACCATCTCTAGCGGCATTTCTGAAGTTGGCCCACTTATGTATGACCTCTTCTGTTGATTTGTCTTCTGCATGTGAACCTAGAGTGCCCAGTCCTCAGAGACAAAGCTCT
This sequence comes from Pinus albicaulis, assembly GCA_034641835.2. Lineage (NCBI taxonomy): Eukaryota > Viridiplantae > Streptophyta > Pinopsida > Pinales > Pinaceae > Pinus > Pinus albicaulis. The sequence goes on from CM076570.1 coordinate 113,740,533, forward strand.
GATACCATGTTAATTTTTCTAACCACAAAAACCTGGGTAATTATTTCCTAGCAAGTTCCTTGTTGTAAATTACTTACTACACAAATATTCTGAATAAAAATCACAGTTGAGATTTTACCACATAAATAAAGATAAACAATGGAAGAAAACATTAACAAATCTCATTCGCATGCACACAAAATTTACTGCCCATCAAATCTATTGTTTCATTAATGATAATTTTCAGCATAAAAGGGCTTCCTTCCTGTGATAATGACCCTCTAAGAGAATACAAATACAGCAAAACCCTGAAGTTATACCAGCTCATCAAACCCTCCATGGATTTCTCTCTCGATATTTGATTGGTCACTTTGGATCCTTCTCCCTTGCTGCCCCTTGAACTCTTCCTCAAACTCTACACACTTGGATAAAACTCTTTCACCCAATCACTAAGACCTCACTATTACACTGTCTTGTGCTCAAAGATGTGCCTCCTCCCTTAGCCTAGCCTTCCTTTTATAAGTTTGATTTACTAACCAAATCCAAAACCCTAATCTCCAAAGAGATTTAACAGTTGAAACTTGAAAATTAGATCTCAACATCACATGAAATCAACAGTTGAGATTCATTTGATTCACTAATGAAAATAACTTTAGCATTTCATTAGATTGACACACTTTATCTTATAAAAGTCAGTTACTTTAATAATTAAAGTACTTGCTAAGGTTAAGGGTCAATTAGGTGACCTTTGCATGTCTAGACACTTAGAACTTTACAGAAGTACCTGCCTAAGCTACTCTCATCAACAAGACAGTGGGTATGATGCTTGTTGCTGTTGAACTCCCTGGAGGCTCATGTAGCTTTGTTGGATATGTTGCCAAGCCAGGTTATTGCTAGTTAGGCTTTGCAGTGATTTTGGATACCCTAGCTAGTGATTGGGAGCTTTGGAGTCATCCTTGCTTGAAATGAGCTTAAAGGACTTGTCGTACAATCTTGGAATGACCTGAGGTACTGGACTTTATCAGATTATCTTCCTTATTGTCATAATAAGCCGTACCATTGTTGTCCTAAATTCTGTACTGATTTTTAGATCTGTCATTCTCCTTTTTATGAGTTATTTTATGGTTGTTTATTATGTTGATTTGACAAGCTAGTGGGGCTGAATGATATGATGATTTAGTATGATTAATGAGTAATTTCAACATAGTTTGTTGTTTTTTTTAAGTGACTAAATTGCTAATCTAATTTTTATTATCGATCTTGCCACCCTCAAACATGCACACAGATCTTAATGCACATTTACAGAGATACAACGCATCTCAACAAGGAAAACCAATTACTCAATGAATTTGGCATATGCTATTGGTTCAAATACCTTCATATGTTCCTCAATCACCTTTGCTGAAATAGAGATAATGTGTTGTCCCTTGTAGTACCTGAAATTCCCGCAGAAGAAAAATATAGTTCATGAATTACAAAACTAGAAATTAATCATCTCATCTATCAAGAACAAAACATATTATAGCCATGTCATCTTGTGTAGATTAGATTTCATAAATTTTCAAGTGAAAAAAATTGTGAATAGTGAAATCAATCCATGCTGTCGATACTTCTATATGAAGAAAAAGTGATTCAAGCAGCAAAATAACTCCATAAACTAATTCATAAGAGTAAAATGGAATCACATTTGCATTAAAGTAACCAAGGAAAAAATCTCAGGCAAATTTAGACTCTAGAGCTAATGCATGTTAAAAGTGTATTTTAATATTGTGAATTAAGCCATATGGTCATAAACAAGGTTAAGACATGTAAATATTAATTAGCATTTAAGTTGTGTCTTAATATTATGATATTCTTGCACATATTGTTCTCCTCTCACAAGATATCATGATTTCATGCACCTCAAAAGCACACATTGAATGATATATCCACTATCTCCCTCTTTCTCTCCCTCTCAAACTTTTTTGTGCATGTGCTTAAATCAACATTGTATCAAATCCAAGGTCAACAACCATCGAGGAGATCAAATCCTACAACTATGTGCCATGAGGGATGATTAAGGATTAATTTATTGTGGGTGCACGAGAACAAGTGTGACCAAGAAGCATGGTACAAAAAATTCGAAGGTAGGAGAGTGGAGTGAGATGCAATGAACACACCTAAAACATATAATAGTAAAACAAGGAAATAACCATTAAAATTTGTTATGTTGTTGCCTAAAAATGTTTAATTCCCAAGCAAAGTTATCGCTAGTGGCACCCACCTTGGGCCAAACTATGCATACTGGGAAATTGGTGTATTTGAATGCAAGGAGTGGCCTGTTGTAGTATTCCAAACAGAAGATTTGGCAAAAATTCAGAACCTAACAAAAACATGAGCCTTAACATGGCTCCACATGGCCTTAACATGAGCCTCTAACTGTCTTTCCACAGATGGCTCAACATCCTCATCTAACTCATGCTCCTCTATGTGCTCTCCCAGCTGGACCATCACGGGTAGCTCATCTCCCTGAATGTCTTCTATATCTTCTTCACTCATGGCGGCAATCTGCTGCTCATCATACTCATCCATCAAACATGGATGAATATCTGGGCTGTTGTCAACAACTTCACATGACTGCTCATGCTCCTCAAAGGTTTCCATGTGAGAATCAATAGACTAATCTATAGAAGAAGAATCCTCATTAGAAGAATTCTCTCCCATCATCACACTTGAGCATGAGCGTTTAGGCTTCCGATGTTCCTTGCAGAAGAAGAAAAGACCTCTCCTCCTCAGTTCATTTTTGTTGCATGCTTGAGCCTTTGCATCTTGTTCTTCACCACCAATTCACATCTTCATCATCTCCTCCTTGGTTAGCTGCCTTCTGAACAGTTTTCAGTTCGCTTAACCAACCTTTCGACTAGTTCGTAAGCAACAAGTGAGACAGGTTGTTTCTCCTTCCAAATGGTCAACAGCATGGACTGCAACATTTTGCGGTTACCCATAAATCCAGCCATGATTTCTAAATCTTGAGCATCTTGCCAATGGTAAGACCTAAGGTGTAACATAGATCTTGAAGGTTGTATTCTATTAGCTAGAAAACTTTCCTCATAATGTCATCATTATAAGGAAGCATAGGTGAAGTTATTCTAATAATCTCGCTGAGACAGGAGGCTACCATAAGTCTAACCCCTTCACAAGGGTGCTCCAAGAATCTAGGGTAGATCAAGGCAGGCATTGTCGGTTGAGTGTCCAATTTAGAAACCTGAAATTTGATTGGCCCACCTTGGAAAGGTGTGAATCCAATTCCTCCAAATTAAGGAAAGATTTTGCAGTCATCCTCAAGTTCTTCAGATTTGACCCAAGTGCAAAGAGCCAATTCCCTACCTCCAGCTCTTTATGCAAATCCATTATTTTCTCCAGTCGCAGGATAGCATGTACCCCTTTTGAAAAGGGTATGTTGTTCAACTTTTCCGTTTGATCCAAAAAAGCATTGCAACCCCAAGCACCAAGTGCAAGTGATTTCTCGAACTTTTGCTATCTGTTAACTGATATCTCCTTAATTCTTGACACTTTCTTGTAATTTATATTAAGACATTATCATCAATATTTAGTTCTGTTCATCATCAAGAAAAATGAAAATAGGAAGATCACAACACAAACACAAGAACACCAGATGTAGGCTGCTAGCCAGGGCCAAAACCTCTCCTAGAGAGGAAAACCCACAAAAATATCTCCTTATGGAATTGCAATGAAGACTTCCAAGACCAAGACAATAGACCATCCACCAAGAAACCAGGCCAGCCACCCAAACAGAGAAACAAACATGCTTCTTCTTGCACAATTTCGGACATGTGTAACTTCTATTCTTCCACAAAAAATTCAGCTGCCAAAGAGAGTAGATTTGCCAAGATTCAAGACCAAAATGATGTCTTCCTACTTTGCTGTCCTTCTGCTCTTCTTCATACTTCTTTTTATGCCTCAGACTTGCTCAAGAAAAACGAACTTGTTGTATCTTCAAAGGAGGATGAATTCTCCTCAATATATAGCTTTTATGGTGGGTCCTCAAGCCTCTTCTAGGTCGACCTTTAGGGCTAGCCGACCTGATTTCGTTGGTGGTTTCTAGACTTTTTATGACATAAAGATATTTCCTTTACATTGATACCAGAGCCCTCCAAGGGACTTTACATAATGACTTTGACTTGGCTCATTGTACAAACCCTAAAGCACACAATGGGTCTTAACCTAAAACCAAAACCATACGCAAGAAACCCATCTACAATAAATAATTTTCTTTTACAAAGAATAAATATTTTTCTTTTCTTTTTCTTTTGACAAGTACAAAATACAATTATGAAGACCGACACTAGTTTCATTTTTTTCAACAGTTGGTACTATCCTCTTTCGAAGTCATTAAGGGTCTTCTCAATTTCCATCATTTAGCAGCAAGGTTTACAATTTTGTACAAGATATGACTCAAGACTCTGACCCGTAAACAAAATTAGATTCAACTCATCAGTTCATCAAACACTAATAAACATAATCTGACTTAGCCAACAGACTCCGACTGTCAACAATGATACTTAGCAAGAACCATCTGACTCCAAACATAGACATATTCAGCCCCTTCAATTTACACTCAACACCCTACTAACACTACGAGCACTATGGCAATACATTCAGCCCAATTACATAGAGGTTTACATATGGACACCTCATGTAGACTTCATCATGAGACACCTATGAACTCTCAGCATTACAAGACTCACTAGTTTACGAGGCTTATATGTGATTCTAAGCAGTGTCTTCAATACTACAACATAGAAAATTATAAATACAAGGCTCACAACAAATATTTTAATGCGTTGTTGTAATCCATCTCTCAAATTTCTTCAAATAATGAGGACAACCCTTTCTTTGAACAATTTGACAGAATCAAAACTTGTTGACTTCTAATGCAATTATCATAAACCTGGAACTGCTTCACTGGAAATCTGGAGATCCTCTGCTACAGTACTTTGGCTGCTTTGTCCTGGTGACAGACTCAGCTCCAGAAAACAATGAATGTGGCCTGGTTCATGCTCCAACAATGCAATCTAAAGGGTAAATGGCTCCAGCAATATAAACTCCAGAGATACAAATTCCCAAGATGACAAACTCAGCCTCTGTATATGATGATATTCGTCCTCAAAGGATAGTAATTCTCGGTCTTGGTTTGAATAAATGTTGGCGAACAACTTTACAAAGGCACTAACAACACATAGCTCCAACATATACTAGCAACCACAAGCCTTGATTCAATGTAAGACAGTTCTGACAATAAATTGGCAATACAGTCCATACAATAGCAGTGTCACTACAACACTATACAGCCATACATCAAGACACTTCACACTTATTCATTTACGGACATACCCATGACACCTCTTATAACAGCAATGAATAATCAAATACCTCAACCTCACAGACCAAGAATATTTGACAAGACCTAATCACAAACTCTCTCTCAGCGATACAACCGCTCACTGGGGTAAAGTACCTACAGTTAATGAGTAGATAATTTTTTGAAAAACAGAAATAACTTCAGAGAGAATACAATGTAATGAACCTGGAACTTATCTGGGATAATGATCATCCCAGCAAAACGGATCCTCGGCCAATAAAATCCTCTGTCACTGATCTCTATAATGCTACACTCCAGCTCTATGTCTATCGCACCACAGGCTAACTCTCTATCTTTTCCTACAGGCAGTCACCAAAATGTTACACAATGATGCACACTGGCTCTAATCTCACTTGATCTGAGACTTTACAACTCATAGCCAATCAGCATCGAACCAATGGTGCACAGGCTCTTCGTTCCAATCGCGTTACAGCCAAGGCCCAAAACAAAAACTGAACACGGGAATACGCACAGAAGCTTTTTCAACCCAACAATTGTGTAACACAAGCAATCATATTCCATCAAAAGGATCCACCGTTTTTGCCTTTATGCACCAGCTCTGTCATTATTCTCGACAAAGGATGCACACTGTCATTCAAATTTCTTACTGTCTAACCCAACTCAGTCCATTGATCTGACAATTAAAATACTTTTTCCCAGGCATGAGTTGACATCACACTTTATTCAGAGATGGAACATTAGGACCAGCAGATAGATCCAACATATGCCCCTGTATTAATTTTGCTCAACGCAAACTCCATCGATCTTATCCGTTTCAGAAAAGGTTCCACAGAGCTTGCCCAAGATTCCAATGCGCAGGGTATATTCGTTGCACCAAGATCTTTGATCAAAATCAATCCCCCGAGTACAATTACTGCCCATATTACAATGCTTGGACTGGTGATCCAAGATCTTTAGCTTCAAAATGGAATAAAGAATTACATGTAAAATTGCATCTTAACCATGAAACTTAAAATTGCGAAAATCGCGATCAGGAAAAAATCGGCAAGGGTCCAAAAAATGAAAAAATCGTAAAAATCGGGAAAAAATCATTAAAAATCAGCAAAAGGTCGGAAACATTAAATTTTTTTTTTTTTTTTTCAAATTATCAAATATCTAAAGCATCCACGATTTTTGACGATTTTTTGGCAATTTTTACGATTTTATCGCAATTTTTACAATTTTTATCGCAATTTTTTTTATTTTGGAAAAAGTCTTGGTGATTTTTACGATTTTTTTGCGATTTTTTCAGAAATGAAAAAAACGGCGATTTAATCGTCATGTGGAAAAAATCGCGATTTAATCGCGATGTTCTCAACCTTGCTTCCAGGTGTTATTTCACCTTGGGCTCAATAGTTATATCATGGTTCAGCAAGAAACAGAGGTCAATGGCACTAAGCAGCTTAGAGGAAAAGTATATGTCAGCTGGTCAGGCTAGTTGCGAGGCACTTTGGCTTTGCAAGATGCTACATGGGTTATTTGGTTAGACGCTAAGAACAACTATGATATATTGTGATAATTAGAGTTGTATCAAACTCTTTGAGAATCCAATATTTCATGATAGGTCAAAGCATATTGAGATCAAGTACCACTTTATCAGAGACTGGGTTCAACATGGAGCTGTGAAGCTTGAGTATATATCCACTAATGAACAGATAGCAGATATTCTCACCATGTAATTGACAAGGGGCGAGCATGTATATTTCAAAGACATGATGTGAGTGGTGAGAAACTCGAATTGCCTGACTCATCTAGGTGACTTGGCCATGCCAATCCTGCTAACTGCAACTCAACTCATCATGCTGATGTGGAAATTCAAATTTCTCCGTTTGACTAAGGCACAAGTCAAATGAAGCCTTTTCTTGCTATAATTTAACACTCCCTCTTAGCAAGAAAACGGTTTTGAACAACCCCAATCCTGCTTCTCTGCAGGAATGTATTCTAACACAACTAACACTCCCTCTCACTGTTGTTATTGCTATCAAACAACTACAACTGAGAAGCATCCAAAATACTGAATCAATTGTGTCTCTGTGTTGCAACTGTCTACCAAGATTTGAGGGCACGAACAGACACCAATCCTTCTGCTACTGAATATTGTGGGCCCGTGTATTAAGGGTAATGATCCATGAGAAGATTATATTGCAACTTTTGTTGCTCTCCTATGGGCCCTGCCCAAATCTTTGCAACTCTAGGACTAAAACTCTACATCGCCCCACCTAACTCCTAGAGGTATGGCTGCATACATAGCAAAATCAATGTCTAGCTTGTAGATATTTTTAACTCGAACACCAATTTGTTTTACTTGTCCAGTAGCAACATGCTTTTGATATGCCTTCCCTCTATTGAACAGCACATCAAAATACTATGTCCTCAAGTACAACTACAGAAACTAATTTTTTCTTCAAATTGGAAACACACATTACATCCTTTAGGTGAAGATGGGAGTTGACTCCCTCTTAAAGGTGACAGTCCCAATCCCCTTGGTACTACACCTTACATCATCTCCAAGCTCTATGTGTAACTGTAGGTCCTTGTTAAAATTGGACAACTAGGTCCAAACTCCATGTTGTGATGCTCAGAAGAAGATACCAATATTTTTATTGGGTTCCTCTTTTGGAGAGGTGTAAGATCGATATAAAATTGATCTTAATCTGATGAGCGGAACATTTATTTTGAATTTATTTTTTAATAATTTCAAATATGTGCAGGTCGGCCTTAAGGTTTTACACCCCTAGCAGATGTGTCACACACCTCAATGATGGATATATATACAGTCAATGTTGGAGATCATTTCACTCACTCTCATCACACACATCTCCTCTTCTGATTTAGTACGAGCTCCTTGGAGGCAAATTCGGTTCACACATGGGAAAGAGGACGAATTACTGCAGCAAGGGTTTGAACGAATTTACTGCAGCTCATTGCAACTAGGGTTTCCACGCTAGTTTGACCAGTGTTGACTTTGGTCAACGCATGGTCCAAAAGCGCTGAAAATTGGAGACTTTGATTTTGGAAGGCCGTACACATTGACACAAGAACCGAGGTCAAAAGGTTGACCGAAGTCCGAGCTACATTGACTTTATTGCTGCTGCCCTGCGTTGACTTTTCTGGGGTTGATTTTGGGTTGACCGGGTGACTGTTTTGAGGGTTGTTGTGACACATGTTGGGTTGGCTGACCAAGGAGACTTTGCTGGTTGAAGCATCCTGCTGACCGTCGTAACGCATCACCACATTCTTCTGTTTCTGGTTTGTCTTCTATAGATCCACTGGTATGTTCTATCAACATTTTACTTGACTGTTTATGTGATTGCTGTAATAAAAAGTAAAGTTGCATCAAGCATAGAACATCTACATAAATTTACATGGTATCGGAGCTGAGGTGAAGACAAGCCCTATTTGTAGCAATCACTGGAGAGGATAATGGGTTCCACAAGCTATGGCTTCAGAGGATGAAAATTGACTGGGAAGGATGACTTCCATGCTTGGAAAATGATATTGGATCTCAAATTGGAAGACCAAGATGTCATGGACTATGTGTAGGGTAAAATCCAAGAACCTCCATCCACTACTACTGCTGCCGCCAAAACAAAGTACAAGAAGGGGGAGATCAAAGCAAAGTTGATGATTAGGGAATCCATTCATAAAAGCCTGGTGGCCTACATCTCTGAGTTGGGCACATCCAAAGAGATGTATGATAAATTGATCCTCATGTTCAAGGCCAACAATGCGAATCAAGTACTATTCTTCAAAAATCAATTGAAGAATCTGAAGAAAGGCAGGGATGAGTCTGTCCAATCATACTTTCTGAAGCTGATTGAAATACGGAACAATCTGCTAGCTATTGGGGAGACAATAGCTGATCGAGAGATGGTACTCACCGCACTTGGAGGGCTCCCATCCGAATGGCATGTGTTCAACACTACCATTCTAAATAATAATGTGATACCTGACTTTGACGAAGTACTATCAAGATGCGTTCAAGAAGAATCAAGAATGAAGGAGTATGGAAATGAAGGAAATGCTGCATACGTTGCTCATTCTAGTAAGAAGAACTCTGGTGGTCCGAAGAATAAGGGAAAAGCAGGGGCCCAAGGAAAGAAGGGCAAGTGTTTCACTTGTCATAGGCCTGGTCACTATGCTAGAGAATGTCCTTTCAAGAAGGATTCTCCTGATGGTGATGAAAACAACAACAACCGAAGGAATGGCAATCAAAGGAACAATAGGTTCAAGGGAAAAAGGAAGGCTTCCTCCGACGGAAATGATCAAACTTTCAAAAGGTCAAGAAACTCCAGGTATGAGGAATCACATGTTGTTGATAAAAGAAATGAATACATTCTTGTATCTGCCCTCTCTGTTGCATCCCCACTCGACACTATGGATGTCTGGTTGATAGATAGTGGTGCCTCAAGGCATATCACTGGGTTCAAGGAAGTACTTTATGATATGGTTGAGAAGGATACTAATCTGGAAATTATCCTTGGAGATAATGCCACATATCCCGTGAAAGGGACAGGGACTGTGACCTTCCATTTGTCTCAAGGTCAAGTCCTTCACTTGCAGGATGTACTCTATGTACCAAATTTGAAGAAGAACCTTGTGTCTATATCGGCCATGGAAGACAAAGGTTTCAATGTGGCATTCACTGATGGAAAGGTGCTCATGTGGAAGAAGAGCTTTAAGGAAGTTATCTCGATTGGGTTTAGAGTTGATACACTCTACCAGGTTGGAGGAAGTCCACTGGGAGCAATGACATGTGATACTATTCGACAGACTGAACTATGGCACCGAAGGTTTGGACACCTTCACTACAAAGCCCTTCCCGAGGCAAGGAAGGTGGTGACAGGGATGCCCGAGTTTCCAAATAATCATGAAGGTGTATGTAAGGGTTGTACCGAAGGAAAGCATACAAGGGGATCTTTCCCCTCTAGTGTCACAAAGACATCTGATGTCTTGCAATTGATCCATTCTGATCTATCTGGTATGCTGCCCGTGACATCCTTGGGAGGATGTTCATATTATATGACGTTCATAGATGACTTCTCTCGCAAAACCTGGATATACTTCTTAAAGAAGAAGGATGAGGCTTTCACGTGGTTCCGTACATTCAAAGCCTTGGTGGAAAATATGACAGGGAAGAAGATCAAGATTTTGAGAACTGATAATGGCACTGAATATGAGACAAATGAGTTCAAGGACTTTTGGAGAGAAGTTGGCATTAAGAGGGAGACCACAACTGTCTATACTCCCGAGCAAAATGGTGTTGCTGAATGAAAGAACGGGACCATTGTGGAAGCTGCCCGTGCCATGCTATGTGACCAAGGTCTATCGAAGTTTCTATGGGGAGAAGCTGCGAACACTATCGTGTACATACAAAATCGATGCCCGCATTCCGCTCTAGAATCCAAAACTCCCGAAGAGGTTTTCTCTGGTAAGAAACCCGACGTCTCACATTTTAGAATTTTTGGATGTACCGTCTACTTCCATGTGCCGAAAGAAAAGAGGAGCAAGTTGGATGCTTCTGGGAAGAAAGGAATGTTTGTGGGCTATAGTGAAACTTCGAAAGCCTATAGAGTCTATGTGCCTGGTCAAAGGGAAGTGGAGATATGCCACGATGTCACCTTTGACGAAGATACTTCTCTGAGGAAAGTAGTTAATCTTCCAAGATCTGAGGAAGATAATGAAGCAAGGCCTGGAAATCAAGAGGAACCGAAGAATGAAACGATGCCTGATGTTGAAGGACCAATGGATCCAATTGATCCACCTCCTTCACTGGGAAAGAGACCATCATGGCTCAGGGACACTCTCGAGGATGCTGAGGGACATGCTACCCCAAGGGGGACATTCCGTGAAAGCAAGAAGCCGAGTAGATACCAAGTGTGTCTAGCAGCCATGAGTACTATTGTACAATCCGAGCCTGGATCCTTTGAGGAAGCCATAAAGCATCAAGTTTGGAAGGATGCTATGCACGAAGAGTATGAGTCCATTATGAAGAATGATGTCTAGGATGTGGTTCCAAGACCAAAGGACAAAGTAGTTGTCACCTCAAAATAGCTCTACAAGATCAAGCATGGATCTGATGGAAGTGCTGAAAAGTTCAAAGCAAGATTCGTTGCCCGTGGCTTCTCTCAAAAGGACGGCATAGATTATGATGACATATTTTCACCTGTGGCCCGATATACCACCATTCGATCTATTATAGCCCTTGTTGCTACGCAAGGATGGAGTCTTCATCAGATGGATGTGAAGACCGCATTTCTGCATGGTGCGATAAAGGAAGAGGTATATGTGGAGCAACCCCTGGGGTTCGAAGTCCAGGATCAGGACACCCATGTCTGCAGGTTGAAGAAGGCCCTCTATGGGCTGAAGCAAGCACCTAGAGCTTGGTACGAGAGGATAGATAGCTACTTGATGAAGCTAGGCATCACTCGAAGTAATGCTGATCCGAACCTTTACTTCAAGGTTGTCAAGGGAAAGCCTCTCATCCTGGTGCTGTATGTGGATGACCTCTTCCTGACAGGTGCTGACCCTCTCATTCATCAGTGCAAGAGGGAGCTCACTGCTGAGTTCGAGATGAAGGACCTAGGACTAATGCACCACTTCCTAGGCCTGGAGGTCTAGCAGAGACCTGGCGAGATTTCCCTTTCTCAAGGAAAATACATTGTGAAGCTTCTGGAAAGATTTGGGATGGTGGACTGCAAGTCCGTGTCAACACCAATGGAGCTCAACTTCAAGAAGTTGAGTGGCAGCGCTGCTGAGCCCATATTGTCAAATCCCATTGAGTATCGTCAACATGTAGGGGCCATGATGTTCTTAGTGAACACCCGTCCAAATATATGTTTTGCAGTGAACACTGAGTATCGTCAACATGTAGGGGCCATGATGTTCTTAGTGAACACCCGTCCAAATATATGTTTTGTAGTGAACACTTTGAGTCAACAGATGGTTGAGCCTCATCACTTTCATTGGGTTGGTGCCAGGAATCTTCTGAGATACTTTTAGGGCACGATAAACCATGGGCTGAGATACACTGTCGGGAGCGTGACACTCCTTGGATATACTAATGCCGATTGGGCTGGCAGTGTGGTGGATCGTAAGAGCACATCGGGATGCTGCTTCAATCTTGGTTCTGCTTTGATCTCATGGATGAGCAGGAAGCAGAAGTCGGTGGCTTTGAGCACCGTAGAGGCCGAATACATTGCAGCGAGTATGGCCTATTGTGAAGCAATTTGGTTGTGAAAGCTCTTCAGTGAGTTGTTCGGACATGTGGTAGATACCACTGTGATACTCTGTGATAACCAGAGTGGGATTCGCTTGTCCGAGAATCTAGTGTTCCACGATCAATCCAAGCATATTGATATCAGGTACCACTTTATCCGGGATATGGTACAGCGAGGCGCCGTAAGGCTCGATCATATAGGAACTGATGAGAAGGTCACGAATATTCTCACAAAGCCCCTGGGGAAGGTCAAGTTCCTAACCTTTCGTGAGAGTCTTGGTATCGTGGAACGACCCTATGATGTGGGTCCTATTGGACGATGAGCTCTGGGAGCTCTGGGGGGTTTTAGGGATAGCTTCTCGGAGCTATAAGCACTCACGAGGCTAGGCTTGCCGAACCTTGTGGTGCTTCTGCCCCACCGTGTGATTATTGAGTTGGTTCGCCTCTCATTTATCTGTGCCCCGTATGCATCCTACCCATTGAGTTCAGGGCTCATGGGAAGTACCTCTCATTTGGCTAATGAGATGGGAAAGGCTAGAGACTAGTAGCAAAGATTGATGGACGCACGAGATTGCCAAAGTTTCATTCAGGATGTACATTTGCCCAAAATCCACTTGACACCCCAGATCACATAGTGAGGTGTTTCGTACCTCCAATCGACTTTATCGTGTAAACCAACTTTGTTATATGAGACTTCTTTGTGAGTCCGATGGAGGTTTTACCTCCGGGCCTAATCAAGTGTCGTGGCTGATAAGCCTGCATCGACCTACTGCTCACAAATAAAGAGGCCAACAAGTGTTATGGTGATGACGAGCCTATGTTTGTTCGTGCATGTGTGATGGAGTTCTCCCTAGTTGAGAGGAGTGTTAAAATTGGACAACTAGGTCCAAACTCCATGTTGCATGCTCGATGAAGATGCCAATATTTTTACGTTCCTTCGCAGAGGTGTAAGATCGACATAAAATTGATCTAATCGATGATGATGAGCGAACATTTATTTTGGAATTATTTTTGGGCTTCAAATATGTGTCGGCTCTGTTGCTTCACACTTTGCGTATGTGTCACACATCTCAATAATGGATATATATACAGTCAACGTTGGAGATCATTTCACTCACTCTCATAACACACATCTCCTCTTCTGATTTAGTACGAGCTCATTGGAGGCAAATTCGGTTCACACATGGGAAAGAGGACGAATCACTGCAGCAAGGATTTGACCGAATTTACTGCAACTCACTGCAACTAGGGTTTCCACGCTAGTTTGACCAGTGTTGACTTTGGTCAACGCATGGTCCAAAAGCGCTGAAAATTGGTGGAGACTTTGATTTTGGAAGGCCATACACATCGACACAAGAACCGAGGTCAAAAGGTTGACCGAAGTCCGAGTTGCGTTGACTTTATTGCTGCTGCCTTGCGTTGACTTTTCTGGACAGCATTGACTTTTCTGGGGTTGACTTTGGGTTGACCGGGTGACTATTTTGAGGGCTGTTGTGACACATGCTGGGTTGGCTGACCAAGGAGACTTTGCTGGTTGAAGCATCCTGTTGACCGCCGTAACGCATCACCACATTTTTCTGTTTCTGGTTTGTCTTCTATAGATCCACTGGTATGTTCTATCACCATTTTACTTGACTGTTTATGTGATTGCTGTAATAAAAATTAAAGTTGCATCAAGCATAGAACATCTACATAAATTTACAGTTCTTCTCTTTTAAGCTGTTGAAGAACTCCTTATTTCCTGTGATATGAAATGAAGCACCAGAGTCTAGGTGCCACTCATTATTGTGCTTGCCATGCAAGCAATGAAGATGAAATTGACTTGATGTCTCTTGTATTTTGGTAATTAACTTGATGAAAGACTAAATAAGCTAAGAAGAGAAGACATAAGTAAAATAAATAAGCTCGCAAGTACTTATCAAGGAGAGAATTTGAACTAATCACTGCCCCTCCAAATTCTCAACATGGTATCAGAACTAAGGTGCTCAACACAAGGGCTACGTGACAGGAAGACACTCAAGGAAGCAAAGATCAAAGTTTGGGTTAAAAGGTCACATCAGTTTGCAAGGAAGATTCTTCAAAGGATACACTAATCAAGAAGATAATCCTTGCCATCAAAGATTTATATTCAAGACATTGTTGGAAGAGACATCATCTTTTTGGAAAACATCCTTTATCATCAAGGATTCAAGAACACCTGCATTGGAGAACTCAATCTAAGAAGGAGTTCCTATCTTCATCATCATCAAAGAAGCTGCTAGAAGGAGGAAGTCGTCCTAATCAAGTAAGTATCTATGATCTTATTTAAATCTATCAAAATGACTTATTGCAAAGAAAGCAACAAATTGGTTGGGTCATCAAACTTTAGTGCATGGAAGAAGAGGACAGATCTGAATCTAATTGAAGATGAAGTTATCGACTACATCGAAAGATCTACAATTCAACCCTCAAAAGAAGATGTTGCAGTTCATGCCAAGTACATCAAAGGAGAAATCAGAGCCCAGAGGATTCTCATAGAATCCATTAAGGACTCATTCATACCCTATGTATCAAAATTGAAAACTGCAAAAGAGATATATGAGAAGCTGGTGGAGCTATTCTCTGTGAGTACTGCAGGAGAAGCAATCTCTCTGAGACAAGAACTATACAAAATGAAATTGTCAAGAGAGGAAGGAATCATTTCATACTTTATGAGGATTTCTGAAATAAGAGACCAACTACAGGAATTGGGAGAAGTAATGTCTGATAGTGAGATGACTACAGTGGTGTTGAATGCTCTACTAGAAGAATGGGGAAACTTCACTTCAAGCTTATATAGGAAGAAAGAAGCAACACCATTCCATGATCTATGGTCTCTATGTAAAATAGAGGAAACAAGATTAAAAGCCAAAGCTGATACAGGATCAAGTGAAGTGAATCAAGCCTTTGCATCCATGTCCAAGAAGAAAGGAATTTTCGGAAATTTGTTCCTCAGAATAAAATAAGAAATATGGACAAAGTACGATTCTTTGGATGTAATGAACTTGGGCATTATAAGAGGGATTGTTCTAAATCTAAAAAGGACAAGAGGAAAAAGGAAGAAGCCCATGTCACAGAAGTAAGGGAAGAACCTTATGCAAAGAAATCTAAAAAAAAAGAAGCAAAAGATCTCTACTATAATTAAGATCATCTTCCTCTTTAAGTGATTTCTGTCGGTTGTAAAATGATATGATAGGAAGTAATGTATATTAACAGACATCATGATAGAAGCATGGAAGGAGAACTCGAAGAAGTAGCTTATCAAAACCCCACTAATAATAACATTGATGGAAGGCAGTCATCGAAATCAAGGGTCCTCATTCAATAATCAATATGGAAACAGGTGCTGACATTTTCTAATGGAGTCCTCTCTGGATTCACTAGTTAGAAACACAGCAAAAGGTTTCATCGGGATTCTATCTTACAAGAACTCTAGGATTAGGATATGATGACATATTGATGAAGCAGGTCAAGGAAATGAAGTTCTTCATTCTAGTAAAATCACTACAGGATGACTCGAAGGGAAAAAGGTATGAGGTACATATATTTATATGCTAACACTGGATGTTGTGAAGTCATGTCATATGGTTGCAGGTAATGGACTTCTATCTTTAGAAGTATGACCTATGGAGGAGGATCTCTTACAATGCACAAATTGCAACTAATAGATGAAATTAAATATGTCCTCATATGGAATATGAGGTAGTTGTATACAAACAAGGAACTGGATATGGAAGTTCCTAGGTATAACTTGTGCATAGAAAGAATTGAAGAGATCATGAAGTGCAACCATGTAAAGAGGCGGTTATCATCCAGAAGCCAAAAAGATGTGACTAGGAGATCTCCTGGGAAGATATGTGGACTTTGATAGAAGTATGCTAAAAAAAATACCCTTGAAAAGACATATCTTTAGGAGATGTGTCAATTTGAATAGAGGATGTCGATGCCTACAAGAAGATGCCATGGTGTAAGATCATCACTAAGGAAACTTTTGATTTAAAAGTTCTTATGTATATTTTTATCTGGATAAGTTTATGCAGGGTTGCCAATCATGTAGAAGGATGTAAGATCCTTGAGAGATGGTTCAAAGAAAAGTAGCATGGGATAAAGGTGAAACAGATGAGGAAGAACAATGAATCACTTTCTGATAATTGACATGACTCTTGGAAGAAAGTGATGGATGACCTGTGCCCTATGAAGCCCAAAGTTGAAGATTCGTCAATATCGAAATCCATGATCAAGGGGGGGAATTCTTCATGAGCAGCTGGGTGTCTGACCATTGTTGTTGCAGATCCTTGGCTGAGAGGGATCCTAGTGGTAAGTTTCGTGTTTGGAAGAAACTTGAAGTATGTCCTTCTTGAGCTAAGAGGGAGTGACATATATGATTCTCTAATATATGTGTCATGCACTAG
Source organism: Pinus albicaulis (assembly GCA_034641835.2). NCBI lineage: Eukaryota > Viridiplantae > Streptophyta > Pinopsida > Pinales > Pinaceae > Pinus > Pinus albicaulis. The sequence continues at coordinate 113,757,583 of CM076570.1, forward strand.
ACCAGGACTAACAGTCGTAAGTCTTAGTGAAGGCCATGTGGAGAGAATGGATAGACACATCATTCTAGTCTTCACCTAGAAGACAGAAAGGAGGATTGGGTAATCATCTGTCATTCGATACTCTTTGAGAATGTGACAGGGCATTCAAGATAAGAGAAGTCGAGGACCGATATTCTTTGAGGGTTGGCTACACAAGAGAAGAATAGTCCACGGAGGTCATATTCTAAGAACACCTAGGTGGAGTATGTACCTTGGAGAGACAATGACTATGGTGTCTATATGTCGTGTCTCGGACTCTCACTAGCATTGTAGCCCATTGTCTCATTGAGAGATGGGGTTGTTAGTCAAGGCCTTGCACTAGGACAATGTTGGTTGATATGATGCTATACAGATGCGATTGCCAATCCGATTCTTCTTATGAGATTCTTCAGTTTGAAAGTGACCATGTACTTGTATAAATACCTCCATAGTTAAGAGGGACTGTTGAAAAGTGTAACTAGGATCGGTCTTCTTATTGACTATGTAATTATGTATTTATGTAATGAAGAAGACAAAGATAATAAAATATGTTTTTGGTATGTTTGCCCCATGGGTTTCATGAGCAAGATTTTATTATAAGCCAATAGACTTGTTCATGTCTATTAGGACTTGTCTTCTGGTTATAAATGTAATTAGGATTCATGTATATGAAGAGTCTAGTCAGATATATATGCCCTCAAGACCTTGTCATACAACATTGGAGAAATGGCTGAAGTATTATGCTAGCACCTCTGCTCATAACAACCTTTAGCACGTTGGAAATAAGTTCTTCATGTCAGCCTACAAGTTGTGGACAAGTCGGCCTAAATCAGGAAAGTATGCCACTATATATAAGTGGATTGTGGATCATTTGAAGGACAACAACTTCGGACAAGTCTTTGTGATTCTCGAGTAGATCATATCAGTGTTGCGAACATCTCGATAACATCCCGATTTTATCTTGAAATCACGATTTTTTGGCCTGTCCGATGTTTGTCGATTTTTAAAGATATTTTTATGGTATCTTAATTTTGGCAATGTTTGCCGATTTTTTACCAATAGTTTGCCGATTTTTACGATTTTTTGGTTTTCCAGACCCTTGTCGATTTTATCCCGATGCCGATGTTCGCAACATTGGATCATATATAGAAGAAGAGTGGATTATATATAAGGAGAGTGACTCATATTAGAAGAGCAGATCATACATTATAAGTGTGGATCACATAACATAGGAATAATGTACAAGTGCGTAGTAAGAACTGTGACTATTGCGAAGCATTCTGTAATTTTATGCGAGCCACAAGACTGTATTAAAGTGTGGATTAAGGTGTTGAAAGAAGACTGTATTAAGGTGCAGAATAAGTCTGTGTTAAGGTGCATTGAAGTGCGAGATAAATCACTGTGTTAAGGTGCAATGAATATATCATTGTGTCAAAGGACTGCTAAAAGTGAAAAAGGGGACTGTGCTAAAGTAAGGGTTGTGTTAAGCTGAGGTCTGCTCATTGAAGAAAATAAGATAAGGATATAGTCAACAAAGTTAAGTGAAGGTATAAAGGAATAAGAATGCAAGTAGAGACCAAGTTCTCTAAGGTTGGTGCTGAACAGTGTTCATTAGTGCAGGAAGGTGCAAGAAAGAAGGATAAGCTCAAGGAGTCATTGAAGAAGCAGTGACAAGGTCTTGAAGGCATATAAAGGTCTAGGGTCTGTGTCATGGTCATGGTACTTGTCATTTGAAATTCTATAAGAAGAATTTCTCGTGGGTTTTCCTCTCCAAGAGGGAGAGGTTTTTCCCTGGCTCGAATAGCCTAAATTTGTGTCTCTTGTGTTTTGGTAATTGACTTGATGAAAGACTAAATAAGCTAAGAAGAGAAGACATAAGTAAAAGAAATAAGCTCACAAGTAATTATCAAGGAGAGAATTTGAATTAATCACCACTCCTCCAAATTCTCAACATACTAAAGCAAAATTTTCTTCCTCCTCATTTTGGATGTGACACTATCTCTTGTGTTTCTTCTAATCTCCTCCTACACCAAGTCAGACCAAAGTCTATCCCGATCTAGGAGATTGTCTCTTCCATTAACTGAATCATGATAGTTGTGGCAGGATTTCGAAACACCAATGAGTGCTCTGTTCACAAGTTTAGATGATGGCACATTCTCTCCAACTCATCCAAATTCATCTCTAACCTGAGTAAATATGGATAGGCATTGAACAACAGTTTCATTCTTTCCCATTTGAATGTTCTAAAGCTTATCTCTCAATACCAGCTTCTCGGCATCACTGTTGCTTTGGAATATATCTATGAAGGTTTTCCACATTGCAAATGGAGTCTCCTTTCCATGCAATTTGAAACTACATGATCTCTAACTCCCTCCTGGATTTTGTTGTCTTTCTTCCAATGAGCCAGTTGTTGTGCATCTAATGTTGTTGGTTTTGGGATATTAGTTTCTGTGTACTCGAATACTCCATTGTCACCCAGCACAACTTCAATCTTGTCTTTCCAAGCTATGAAATTCGAAGTGCCCTCCAATGCATATTCAAGACTCAATCCATAAAAAGACATTGTTCCTACACTGAAGAAATAGCTCTGATACCATGTAGAAATAACTCAAAATTTGCAACTGCTAATCCATTTAGACTGAAAACAATAGACATAAATTTCTTCTACTCAATCTGTGCAAGGGAAAGCATACAATAAAAACACATGCAATCATTCAATCACAATGAACACAATGTTTTTTTACTGGGGAACCCAACTGGGAAAAGTCCCTCCCATGTTTGTATTATGTCAGATGAGACAATGACAAATTATAATGACAGCTTCAATCCTTGAAGCTCAACCTACACTCCAATCCTAATCTCCTGCTCTGACCAACACTTGCCCAAAATAGGCCTCCAACGTCCTCTTATTTCCTTGTGCAATTCATGCTCCTAAAGAATAGGAAGCTCATATTTCCTTGCTCAATTCCTGAGACTTATTTCCTTGCGCAATTCTTGCTCCTAAAGAATAGTAAGCTTCTATTTCCTTGCTCAATTCAAGAGGAAATCAGCCCACCTGCATTACCTGCAAACTCTGTACACTCACTAGTATACAATAATGATTACATTGATGTCTTTTTCCTCCACTCAACTAGGCAATTCGAATTGCATGCATGACTAGGGCTATTTTTAGTAAATTGACTAGTTAACTAAGAGTTGGTTGAGTTAACAACAGTTACAACTACTCAATTGAATTCATATTGACTCTATTCATGACAAGAGCTCAAATAATTGAGTTTCACTAACTATAACTCCACTAGATTGTTAAATCTTAGCAATCAACACATGCACAACTCTACTTCTTGCCCACAAACTTGATTTGACTGACTTAACTAAGTGACTTGTCCATGTCACTCCTGGTAACTGCAACTCAACTCATCCTATTGATGTGGAAATTCGAATTTCCCCATTTGACTGAGGCACAAGTCAAAAGAAGCATTCTCTTGCTACAATTTAACATACTATTGTTGCTCACTAGTGCCTTTACAGCGTCCAACTACAACATCTACACCTTGTTGTTTCTCACTCTAATATTCTTCACTGATTTCCAATACTGGTGTTTTATGTACACCTTTTGTCCTTGACAGTACACGTCATACTACTCATCCTAAAGAGAAAAAAATGAAATCAGGTTCATTCCCAAACCTAGCACATGCAACAAATCTGTAGCATGAGTAGTCATTCCTAACTTCATTTGAAATGTAACAGTCCCTTTCCCAACTGGAGTACACTTGGACTTATTTCCCATTTGAATTTGGAAGCCCATCTCCTCTGCTTTGTAGCTAGATAAATACTCTCTAACCCGTGTCATATGACATCATGCTCTACTATCAACATATAAGACAACTGTCGTGGTTGAGCTAGACAAGAAAGCTATGAGAGTGAACTCGTCTTCTAGTCTTGAAGATAACTCGTCAATATCCACTAAATTTGTTGTCTTTTGCTTCTTCTTGCCACCCTTTTTCCTATTCGAACATTGACTGACACAGTGTCCCTCTTGACTACAACCAAAATAATTTATTTTGCTAAATTCCTTGTTCTTCTCCCCCTTGGAGTTAGGCCCTTTGCTTGAGCCCTTCTTGACTTTGTCCTTTACTACAATAGCAACATTCTTGTCATCCTCACACTCTTGTATTTGACTACTGCGGCCACTAACAGGGCTCAACCTAAGTTCTTCTTGAGTGAAATCACTCCACAAATGATTTTAGTTAGGTAGGTCGTGCCGTTCATTGATCACTTGGATAAACACGTCCCATTGCTTTGAGAACCCATTTAGAGAAGTTCTCTTGAACTCATCATTATCTATATTTTCTCTGATAGTTGCTAACTCGTCCTTGACAAGTTTGATCCTGGTGAGGTTAACTTACTATGCGTTCTCCTTTGTTCATTATGGTGTCTCTTAGCTTTTGTTTAAGGATCAACTTCTTGCTTATAGTATCATTTTGGAATATCTTTAGGATGGCATCCCACATCTTCATGGCTATATCCAATTCTGCAATATGGGGAACTATGTGATCTTTGAACCTGTCTTGGATAATATGCCTAGCCTTGGCATCCTACTTGTGGTAGGTCGCTAAATTAGTTGGATTTGTCGATATGGCAAAAATTTTCGCAGCATACTCCTTTAGTCTATACTCCTCCAACAATAATAAAATTATGGATTTCCAGACATCAAATTTCGATGTACCATCAAGTCTGTCCCAATCCCTTAAACCAATTGAAGCCATTTCTAAAACCCTCGAACAATAAATCCCAATAAATATGAAAAGATTTGTTATAGTGAAAATCTTTTATTTCTCCTATGGAACCCTTGCGCTCATATCACCGATAACCTCATCGCTTCACTACTCTAATACCATGTGAAATTTCTGGCTACCCAGAAGGTGTTATTAACCTAGTTAACTATCTCTTGTTACTTATTCACAACAAATTAATTCTTCTACGAGAAGTAACGAATAATAACATTAACAACACCAATAAGAAAAATAAAATTACAGGAAATATACAAGAAACCAATTACATAATTTATATCAGTACTTTGGACAAAATATCCCTGGGAAAACCCCAATGTGGGGAAAACTCGTTTTCATATCTGAGGGATTTTTATTAATATCTTCAGCAAAAACTGTTGTTGAGAAATTACAATTGTTTGTCTGACACTGGCAAAGCTAAAGCAATATTTTTATCCTCAATTTTGAACAAATCGAGCTAGGAAACTCCATTGTCTCCCTCCACAAATCAACTCGGCCCTTTCTGGCAATACGTACTACCCTATGTAACTCGCACTGGAAACCTTCAATGATTTGCACTAACAATCTGTCAGCCTCTGGAAATTCAGACAACCTTTCCTCGCAATTCGCACTGCCACTGGAAATTAGATCTAGCAAGTTATACTACCTCCAACAACTCGCACAGGCCACTCGCACTACCTCCAGCAACTTGCACTGGCCACTAGAAACTCGATCTAGACCTCAGGAAAATCGCATTGGTAATCTATCAAACTCGCACTGGCAAAGTCAGCCTCCTTTTGTCACTCGGAAAATGGAAACCTCTGTGAAGAATAAATTCGGCCAATTTCCTCTCAATCATTGTAGTTGAAACCCTCTTGGTGTCTCTCTGAAAATTCACCCACTCGATGTGATCTCTAATGTTTCTAGCGATCTCCTTTATAATTTCCCATTCACGAATGAATGACCATGTTTAGAAGTTATCTTGATCCAATCGATGGGTAAGATCATCTTAAAAACTTTCTACAAGCTTCTAGAGGAAAATTGATCTTCTACCAGCTAATGTCAATTAATTATCCACTTTCCCTAAGTTTAACTAAGGAAACAAATAAAAAAAAACACTAATTGACATAATAAAGATATTTCCCTCAAGAAAAAATACATGGGCTTGGAGACAATTAATTTCTCTATGTTTATAGCCTCAATGCAACCTCTCATGACAGAACACATGTCTGAGCTACATAATCTAACACGGGAGTTATTCCTTGGCCTGACAATAATTAGTATTATGCTTAGATTTGGACTCTAGAGGCCATTTAGAGCCTCTATCTTGATGTATTTTGGTTCAAAATATGTATTGCATTCAATGTTATTCTGGTTAGATGCACCCTTACCTGCTATATACATAAGAAACTTTAAATATTTCTTTATATGGATTGGACCAATCTGGTTATGATAACATTGTTAATATCTTGCTACACATCATTACAAATCAATACAAGGCTCATAGTAATAATCATTCACTATTCAATCATTTATTATATATTAGCAGATATAACTCTGTCAATTTCACAATGAACAAAGACTGTTTATTCCAATGTTACAAATATCGCTATAAAATCACGAAAAAAATCATGTGGTCAAGATAATTACCCCTGGGTGATTTTATCACTCATAAAAATCAGCAGCAAAAAAATAATGATTAAATAAGGAAAATTTCAATAAATTTGCAAGACCTGTGAAAATTTGTCGAGTCGCGAGGAAAGGCACTTTAAGAAATATTTTTTTCCTTTTTCCACTCATCTTGCAAACATAAAGAAGGGTTTGGAGAGCAAAAGAGGAGAAGGCGGATTTTGCTTGAGCATAAGAAAGGGATATTATTTTCCTTTTCCATCATCATGTTTTTTTGGAGTGGGATAGATTTCCTTCAGCCAAGGATGCATTTGCAATTATGGGCATGGGCACCAGTAGAGTTGGTCTTACCAGTAGCACGGGCACTAGTGGAGTACATTAGAGTCTCCCTCCTACTTCTTCTCCTAGAGGATATCAGAGTCCAACACCAGCCCCAAGGCCTTCTTCCTCATCCATTACCTTTGCTTGTCAACAGTGGACATCACTAGTTTATTTATTTGATTTCATTGTAGATGACTCATGATGATGAGATATATTTATTATATTTTTTGTTGAAACTTTGAGGTTGAATCAAGCCTCAGGATTCAGGACATGATTCAGAGTTGATGTGTGATGTAGAACTAGACATCTTTATATCCTATATTTTAGTTGTAAATTTATGTAGATGTTCTATGCTTGATGCAACTTTAATTTTCACTACAACAATCACATAAACAACCAAGTAAAATGTTGATAGAACATACCAGAGGATCTATAAAAGACAAACCAGAAACAGAAGAATGTGGTGGTGTGTTACGGAGGTCAACAAGATGCTTCAACCAGCAAAGTCTTCTTGGTCAGCCAACCCAGCTTGTGCCACAATAGCCCTCAAAACAATCACCCGGTCAACCCAAAGTCAACCCCAGAAAAGTCAACTCAGGGAAGCAGCGATAAAGTCAACGCAACTCGATCTTTGGTCAACCTTTTGACCTCGATACTTGTGCCAATGTGTACGGCCTTCCAAAATCGAAGTATCCACCAATTTTCAGCCCTTTTAGAACATGCGTTGACCAAAGTCAACGCTGGTCAAACTAGCGTGGAAACCCTAGCTGCAGTGAGCTGCAGTAATTCGTCCTCTTTCCCACGTGTGAACCGAATTTGCCTCCAAGGAGCTCGTACTAAATCAAAAGAGGAGATGATGTGTGATGAGATGAGTGAAATGATCTCCAACGTTGACTGTATATATATATCCATCATTGAGGTGTGTGACACATCTGCTGGGGGTGTAAAACCTTAAGGTCGACCTGCACATATTTGAAATTATTAAAAATAAATTCAAAATAAATGTTCCGCTCATCAGATTAAGATCAATTTTATATCGAACTTACACCTCTCTGAAAGAGGAATCCAATACAAATATTGGTATCTTCATCTGAGCATCACAACATGGAGTCTGGACCTAGTTGTCCAATTTTAACACTCACTCTCAACTAGGGAGAACTACATCCACCTGTGCAAACAAACATCGTGCGTCATCCCGCCGCTACTTGCTTTGCTGGCCTCTTTATTTCAAAACAGAAGTGGGTCAGTCACAAAGACATCATTCCCCGACTGACAGATTCAGCCCAGAGGTCCGAAACCTCTATCAGACTCACAAAGAGTCTCATACCAACCCAAAGTTCGTTTACCTGACCCGAAGTTAGTTGGAGGTCTGAAGCCTCACTATACTTGATCCCAGATCAAGTGGTTGGATCGTGCCATCCTAGATAGAGAGTACGGTAATCTCTGATGCGTCCATTAGTCTTTGCTACTAGTCTCTAGCTTTTCCCACCTCATTGCCCAAATGAGAGGTACTTCCCATGAGCCCTGAAGTAAATCGGTAGGATGCATACGGGGCACAGATAATGAGAGGTGAACCAACTCAAGCATCATAATGGTGGGGCAGAAGCACCACAAGGTTCGGCAAGCTTAGCCCCGTGAGTGCTTATAGCTCTGAGAAGCTATCCCCAAAGCCCCCCAGAGCTCCCAGAGCTCATCGTCCAAGAGGACCCACATCACAGGGTCGTTCCATGATACCAAGATTCTCAGGGAAGGTTAGGAACTTGACCATCCCCAAGGGCTTTGTGAGAATATACACGACCTGCTCACCAGTTCCTATATGATCGAGCCTTACGGCGCCTCGCTGTACCATATCCTGGATAAAGTGGTACCAACCATCAACATGCTTGCATCATTCGTGGAAGACGAGATTCTATGACAAACGAATCCCCTTCTAGTTATCACAAAGGATAACGGTCGCATCTAGCACATGCTCGAACAACTCACTGAAGAGCTTTCGCAACGAAGAGACTTCAATACAGGCCATACATGTTACAATGTATTCGGCCTCAGCGGTGCTCAAGGCTATCGACTTCAGTTTCCTGCCCGAAGCAGTTCTACGTGTGAAGTAGCATCCAGATATGCTCTTGCGATCCACCACACTGCCAGCCAGTTCGGCATCAGTATATCCATAGAGTGTCATACTCCTGGTAGTGTCTCTCAGCCCATGGTCTATCGTGCCTCAGAGATATCTCAATAGTTTCTTGGCACCAACCCAGTGAATGTTATGATCAACCATGTGTTGACTCAAAGTGTTCACTGCACAACATACGTCCGTACGGTGTTTCACTAAGAACATTTCGGGCGTTCCCACGAGTTGAAGATACTCGTAGGAAGGGATTTGCTAGCACAGCCCGTTAGCCGCCACCACTCAACTTAAAGAAGAGTCTACATCTCCAGAAATGAACATCGATTTCTGCAACAATTATACCAAATCTTTTCCGTAAGCTTCACAATGTATTTTCCTTGGAGAAAGGAAAATCTTTGGTTGCTCAAGTCAAACCCTCCATGCTTCAGAAGTAGTGCATCACTCCCAGGTCCTTCATCTCGAACCCGAAAGCTTTGAACAAGCAAATTCTTAACGATATTGTGTGGTTCCCTAAGGCTTTGATCTTTGGCCTAGGGAAAGTGTCCACAAGAATTTAATTTTTCTCCTAAAGTGACTTTATAATTTTTATAAAGTCAAATCTAATTTTAAAGTGACTTTAAGTGATAAAGTTACTAAAGTGACTTTATAAAGTTATAAAGTCAAATCTAATTTAAAGGTGACTTTAAGTGATAAAGTTACTAAAGTCTAATTTTAAAGTGACTTTAATAAAGTCAATGTAAAATTAGAAAGGAAAAGTGACTTTGGAAATAAATGACTAAGTGGGTTTTTATTAAAGTGGGGTGAATTAAAAAATAGAAAGTGAGATTTAAATGAGCATTTAATCTTAGCCCTAGATCTCAATCTATCTCAGCCATTGGATTTAGGGATTCCCCAAAAGTCACTTAGGGTTAGGTTAAAGGAGGAAAAGGAGGAAAAGGTCATTCATTCTTTCATGAGCAGATTGAGCAAGGGAGATTTCTGAGCAGAGAGGAGAAAGAGAGCAACTGATAGAAACTTCAGCAAAGTCCGTACAGCAGCAAGGAGGCACGGATTCCAAGGCAGAAATCCGTACAGCAAGTGTTGGGCACATTTTTCGAGGGAGAGAGGCACAGTTTTCAAGGAGAACCGTACAGCAGCTTCAGCATTTAATTCTGGGCAGATTTTGGGCACATAAATCGAGGAGAGAGACTGCTGCTTGGTGGTACAGATTTCTGGAAATCCGTACAGCAGCCGTACAGTCAGTTTCGGCACAGATTTCGAGGCAAAGGAGCGCAGATTTTGAGGAGAAGAAGCAGCTGGGTTTTCCATACAGTCCGTACAGCAGTACGGCCGTACAGCTGGGCACAAAAATCGAGAAGCTCATTTCAGCATTTAATGCTGTCATAAATGCTGTAAAATTTCTGTTTTGGGTTTTTACTGTTTTGCACGTTTTCCAAGGCGGAGTGAATGCACGGAAATCAAGATAAGTACTGTTGTTTAGTTGCTGAAATTTTTGCTGTAATTTCTGCCTCTCTGTAAAAGTATTTTCAGAAATAAGGAGCTCTCAAGACTGGTTTTCCCCAAGAGTTGTAGGGGGTTTTTCCAGGGTCACCTTGACCAAAAATCTCAGTGTTCAAATGTGTTGAATTATTGTTTCAGCTTGCTGTGTGTTTTGTTTTATTTCTGCAGTTTCAGCATTCTGTAAAAGTTTTCCAGAATTTGTGTTTCAGCAAAGTAATTTGTGTTTCAGCAAAGTAACTTGTGTTTCAGCAAAGTGATTTCTGTTTCAGCAAAGTGATTGCTGTTTCAGCAAATAAAAATTATTTTTTCTGAGTGTTGAATGTAAGGATATGGGAAAGGGCATTTAACCAAAAGGAGAAATAAGTGACACTGAAACCGGGGTTGGGAAAACAGGAAATTTCTACATGGTATCGGAGCTTGAGTGCTGAAGAGCAGTTTGGGACAGCAAGGAGAAAAATACAGCCTGCTGATTTTTCACTCAGAAAATTCCAGCAAGCTGATTTTTTCACAAACAGAATTTTTACCTTTACTACAGCAATGCTATTTTTCAGTTTTAGGACAGCAGGATGTCTTTGGGACTGAGGGTTGAGGATAGGTTGGATGGGCATTCCAATTACAGCATTTGGAATGAGAGAATGCAGAGTATCTTTGAGGAGGCAGAAGTCTGGGACATTATGGTGCATACCACACAGAACCCTGTAAATGTGCCTACTGATGCTACTCAGTTGGCAGCATATAATAAAAAGAACAACAAGGGTAAGAGACTGATTCTAGACGGAATCAAAGACCATTGCATTCCTCATGTGAGAGGGAAGAGAAATGCTTATGAGATGTGGACAGCGTTGTCCAATCTCTACCAGAGTACCAATGAGAACCGGAAAATGGTCCCGAAGGAGAAGCTGAAAACCATTAAGATGGGCAATGATAGTGCAGCTGGATATCTCACAAAGATTACTAATGTGAGAGATGAGTTGGCAGCGATTGGAGAGGCCATTCCACCCACTGAGTTGGTGCGGATTGCAGTGAATGGCCTCTCCCGTTCATGGATGAACTTTGCTGATGGGGTTTGTGCACGTGAGACCCTTCCCACATGGGAGAGGTTTTGGGATGATTGCATTCAGACAGAGATCAGGAAAGGTCAGCTTGGGGCAGCCAAGCCAGTTGAGCAGGATGAGGATGTAGCACTGTTGGCAGGACGCAAGAAAGGCAAAGGGAAGAAGAAGGCTTCCACAAGCAATGGTGGGGGCAAGGGCAAAGGTAAAGGTAAACAGGATAACTCACAGAAGGACTATTCCAAAGTGAAGTGTTGGAATTGTCAAAAGATGGGACACTATGCAGTTGTGTGTCCGGAGAAGAAGAAGAAGAAGGGGAAGAACCAGAGCATGGCAGCTTCAGCAGAGGTTGAGGACTTTGCAGATCGTTTTGACCGAGAGTTTGGGTTCACTGCGTGTGAGTCCTCTAGTGCGGGATTATCTGCCATAGAGGTTCAGAGGGAGCATGCTTTTCCCTCGATTAGCGGAGCATCTTCGGGTATCTGGTATGTGGACAGTGGGGCTTCACGTCACATGACAGGAGTCCGTGAGTACTTCTCAGAGCTTTCAGAGAGTGGCACCGATGTAGAGGTAGTACTCGGTGATGACAGAGTTGTTAGAGCAGTCGGTGTGGGAACATTGACATTTCAGAGGGAGTCCAAACCTCCCTTGAAGGTGTCAGATGTTCTTTATGTGCCAGGGATGAGGAAGAACCTCATATCCGTCTCAGCCTTGGAGGACAGAGGATATGAGATACTATTCAGGGGAGGACAGGTGTTGATGTATCCCAGGGGCACTCCAGCTGATTCAGCTAGAGTGATAGGTGTACGCCATGCAAAGGTGTACAAGTTTGCATTTCAGTCCCTTTTGGCATTGAGCAGTAGTACCGACAGCAGAGCTAGCAGTTCCGAGCAGTGTGAGATTTGGCACCGCAGGATGGGGCACATGTATCATGGAGCCTTGAGGACTTTGCGGGAGATCACTACAGGTGTGCCAGATTTTAGTACTGATCACTTTGATACTTGCAGAGGATGTGTGATGGGCAAGTTTGCCAAATCCCCTTTTCCCAGCAGTGACAGCAGAGCGACTGGGATACTTGATTTGATTCATTCCGATGTGAGCGGTTGGATGTCTCATGTTTCCTTGAGTGGATATGAGTACTATGTTTTATTCATTGATGATCACTCCAGGAGGACCTGGATTTATTTCTTGAAGACCAAGAGTGAGGTCTTCAAGCGATTTCAGGAGTTCAGAGCTCTTGTGGAGACACAGACAGGTCGGAAGATCAAGTCCCTGAGGTCGGACAATGGAGGAGAGTACACCCTTGGAGAGTTTGTTGACTATTGTGCGGAGGCAGGCATTAGGAGGGAGCTCACTGTTCCTTACAACCCCCAGCAGAATGGGGTTGCGGAGAGGAAGAACAGATCCATCGGAGGGGCTGCCAAAGCCATGTTACATGATCAGGGGTTGCCATTGTTTTTGTGGGCAGAGGCCCGCAACACAGCTGTTTACTTGCAGAACAGGAGTCCGCATCGTGCCTTGGGGAACATGACTCCGGAGGAGGCTTTTTCTGGGAAGAAGCCTGATATGGGTCATCTTCGTATCTTTGGGTGTATCACATACTCCTACATACCCAAGGAGAAGAGGACCAAACTAGAGCCCACCGCAGAGAAGGGTATCTTTGTGGGCTACAATGAGACCTCCAAGGCCTTTCGGATTTACATTCCTGCGCAGAGGAAAGTTGTTGTCAGGCGGGATGTGAAGTTCGAGGAGGACAGGGCCTTTAGGAGGTCACGGGAGTTAGAGTATCTGGATCAGCCAGACCCTCAGCAGCAGTTGAGTCAGCCGCAGGGATCCAGTGGGCAGGGATCAGGAGGATCCGGAGGTACATCTATGACGATGTCAGGTCCGTCAGTGGGGAGTGGCTCGCAGTCGAGGTGGAGCTATGGGCAAGACGCAGAGCAGCCCTAGCCAGAGTGCTTCACTCGGGGAGTCCATCGATGTAGCTTCACACCTGCATTCTCAAGATCTTGCGGAGTGTTCAGCAGGGCAGAGGTGCGTGAGATGCATGGGCCGAGTTCAGGCTCCCGATGTTGAGGAGGAGGAGTTTTATTCTCCAGCGGGAGAAGTGTGCTCAGGGAAGAGGAAGCCCAAGTGGCTTCAGGACACCTTGAGAGATGCCACATCTGTTGCTGAGCCTAAGAGGCCGGTCAGAGAGAGCAGACCACCCGAGAGGTTTTGTAGCTATATGGCAATGGCTACCAGCATCCTTGACTCTGAGCCTTCTAGCTATGAGGAGGCAGCTAGCCAGCAGGTCTGGAGAGAGGCCATGCAGGAGGAGTATTCTTCTATCATGAAGAATGATGTTTGGGAGGTGGTGCCGAGGCCTGAGGGCAAATCCGTGGTTACTTCCAGATGGTTTTACAAGGTAAAGCATGCTGCAGATGGCAGCATTGAGAAATTCAAAGCGAGGTTTGTGGCTAGAGGGTTCTCCCAGGTAGAGGGAGTTGATTATGAGGAGACCTTCGCTCCCGTGGCTCGATATACTTCGATCCGCTCCATTATATCGATAGCAGTAGAGATGGGTTGGAAGATCCACCAGATGGATGTGAAGACCGCATTTCTCAATGGCTTCATACAGGAGGAGGTGTACATTGAGCAGCCACAGGGCTTTGAGGTGCATGGGAAGGAGTCCCATGTGTGCGGACTGAAGAAGGCCCTTTATGGCCTGAAGCAAGCTCCCAGAGCTTGGTACTCCAGGATAGATACTTACTTGCAGAAGATGGGTTTCACAAAGAGTGAGGCAGATCCGAACCTTTACTATATTGTGATAGGTGAGGAGCCTCTCATTCCGGTGTTGTATGTGGATGACTTAGTCATTACAGGTGCAGAGAGACTCATAGAGCACTGCAAGAGAGATCTTGCGGCGGAGTTTGAGATGAAGGACATCGGCTTGATGCATTACTTTTTGGGTTTGGAGGTGTGGCAGAAGGAGGGGCATTTCTTCCTGGGGCAGGGGAAGTATATTGTGGACATCCTTGGCAGATTCCACATGGAGGATTGTAGACCCATGTCGACACCGATGATCACCAACTGGAAGAAGCTTCATGCTTCGGATTCCGAGTTGGTGGATCCTACATTGTACAGACAGCTGATTGGTTCCTTGATGTATTTGGTCAACACCAGACCAGATATTTGTTTTGCAGTCAACACGATGAGTCAGTTTATGTGTGAGCCTAGGAAGGTTCACTGGGTGGCTGCAAAACACATTTTGCGATACTTGCAGGGGACAGTGGATTATGGTCTGGACTACAGGCAGGGGGATGGAGTGAGATTGGCAAGTTACACTGATTCTGATTGGGCAGGTTGTGCTTCTGATAGGAAGAGCACTTCAGGGTGCTATTTTGGGTTGGGTTCGACAGTGGTGTCATGGTTCAGCCGAAAGCAGCAGTCAGTAGCATTGAGTTCAGCGGAAGCAGAGTATATGGCAGCCAGTCTAGCTAGTTGTGAGGCCATCCGGCTTCGCAAGATGTTGTTTGGCTTATTTGGTCAGCCGTTGAGACCTTCAGTGATTTACTGTGATAATCAGAGTTGCATTAAACTCACGGAGAATCCAGTATTTCATGACAGGTCAAAGCATATCGGGATCAAATATCATTTCATCAGAGACTATGTTCAGAAAGGAGCTGTGAAGCTTGAGTATATTCCCACCGATGAGCAGATTGCAAATATTCTTACCAAAGCCTTACCACGGGGCAAGCATGTCTACTTCAGAGACAAGATGGGTGTGGTGAGGAACACCTTCCTCGGTAAGAGGGAGTGTTGAAATTTGGTACCGGAGGACAGGTGGTTCCCTAAGGCTTCGATCTTTGGCCTAGGGAAAAGTGTCCAAAAGAATTTAATTTTTCTCCTAAAGTAACTTTATAATTTTTTATAAAGTTAAATCTAATTTAAAAGTGACTTAAGTGATAAAGTTAATAAAGTGACTTTATAAAGTTATAAAGTCAAATCTAATTTTAAAGTGACTTTAAGTGATAAAGTTACTAAAGTTAAAGTGACTTTAAATAAAGTCAATATAAAATTAGAAAGGAAAAAGTGACTTTGGAAATAAAGACTAAGTGGGTCTTTATTAAAGTGGGGTGAATTAAAAAATGGAAAGTGAGATTTAAATGAGCATTTAATCTCAGCCCTAGATCTCAATCTATCTCAGCCATTGGATTTAGGGATTCCCCAAAAGTCACTTAGGGTTAGGTTAAAGGAGGAAAAGGAGGAAAAGGTCATTCATTTCTTTCATGAGCAGATTGAGAGAGGAGGAGAAGGAGAGCAAGGGAGATTTCTGAGCAGAGAGGAGAAAGAGAGCAGCTGATAGAAACTTCAGCAAAGTCCGTACAGCAGCAAGGAGGCACGGGTTCCAAGGCAGAAATCCGTACAGCAAGTGTTGGGCACATTTTCCGAGGGAGAGAGGCACAGTTTTCAAGGAGAACCGTACAGCAGCTTCAGCATTTAATTCTGGGCAGATTCTGGGCACAGAAATCGAGGAGAGAGACTGTTGCTTGGTGGTACAGATTTCTGGAAATCCGTACAGCAGCCGTACAGTCAGTTTCGGCACAGATTTCGAGGTAAAGGAGCGCAGATTTTGAGGAGAAGAAGCAGCTGGGTTTTCCGTACAGTCCGTGCAGCAGTACAGCCGTACAGCGGGGCACAAAAATCGAGAAGCTCATTTCAGCATTTAATGCTGTCATAAATGCTGTAAAATTTCTGTTTTGGGTTTTTACTGTTTTGCACGTTTTCCAAGGCGAAGTGAATGCACGGAAATCGAGATAAGTACTGTTGTTTAGTTGCTGGAATTTTTCGCTGTAATTTCTGCCTCTTTGTAAAAGTATTTTCAGAAATAAGAAGGAGCTCTCAAGACTGGTTTTCCCCAAGAGTTGTAGGGGGTTTTTCCAGGGTCAAGTTGACCAAAAATCTCAGTGTTCAAATGTGTTGAATGACTGTTTCAGCGTGCTGTGTGTTTTGTTTTATTTCTGCAGTTTCAGCATTCTGTAAAAGTTTTCCAGAATTTGTGTTTCAGCAAAGTAATTTGTGTTTCAGCAAAGTAATTTGTGTTTCAGCAAAGTAACTTGTGTTTCAGCAAAGTGATCTCTGTTTCAGCAAAGTGATTGTTGTTTCAGCAAATAAAAATTATTTTTTCTGAGTGTTGAATGTAAGGATATGGGAAAGGGCATTTAACCAAAAGGAGAAATAAGTGACACTGAAACCGGGGTTGGGAAAACAGGAAATTTCTACACGAGCTTCCTCTTGCACTGATGAATGAGAAGGTCAGCACCTGTCAGGAAGAGATCGTCCACATACAGCACTAGAATGAGAGGCTTTTCTCTATCAATCTTGAAGTAAAAGTTCAGATTGACATTACTACAAGTGAAGCTCAGCTTCATTAGGTAGCTATCTATCCTCTCGTACCAAGCTATGGGTGCTTGCTTCAACCCATAGAGGGGGCTTTCTTCAACCTGCAAACATGGGTGTCCCGATCCTGGACTTCGAACCCTACAGGTTGCTCCACATACACCTCTTCCTTTATCGCACCATGCAGAAATGCGGTCTTCACATCCATCTGATGAAGACTCCATCCTTGCGTAGCAGCAAGGGCTATGATAGATCGGAGGGTAGTATATCGGGCCACAGGTGCAAATATATCATCATAGTCTATGCCTTCCTTTTGAGAGAAGCCATGGCCAACGAATCTTGCCTTGAAATTTTCAGCACTTCCATCAAATCCATGCTTGATCTTGTAGAGCCATTTCGAGGTGACAACTACTTTGTCCTCTGGTCTTGGAACCACATCCCAGACATCATTCTTCATTATGGACTCAAGCTCTTCGTGCATAGCATCCTTCCAAACTTGATGATTTACGGCTTCCTCAAAAGATCCACGCTCAGATTGTACAATAGTACTCATGGCTGCTAGATACCCTTGGTATCTACTCAGCTTCTTGCTTTCACGAATGTCCCCCTTTGGGGCCATATGTCCCTCGGCATCCTCGAGAGTGTCCCTCAGCCATGATGGTCTCTTCCCTATTGAAAGAGGTGGATCAATCAAGTCCATTGGTCCTTCAGCATCGCACATTGTCTCATCCTTCGATTCTTCTTGATTTCTAGGCCTTGCTTCATGATATTCCTCAGATCTCGGAAGATTGACTACTTTCCTCAGGGAAGCATCTTTGTCAAAGGTAACATCATGGCATATCTCCACTTCCCTTTGACCAAGCACATAGACTCTATAGGCCTTCGAAGTTTCGCTAAAGGCCACAGACATTGTGGTCTGCCTCTTAATGCTAGCTCCTCTGCAAAAGTTCTTGAACTCGTTCGTCTCATATAATAAGAACATCCTCCCAAGGATGTCATGGACAGCATACTAGACAGATCACAATGTACTAATTGCAAGACATCAGATGTCTTTGTGACACTTGAGGGGAAAAGTCCCCTTGTATGCTTTCCTTCGGCACAACCCTGACATACACCTTCATGATTATTTGAGAACTCAGGCATCCCTGTCACCACCTTCCTTGCTTCGGGAAGGGCCTTGTAGTGAAGTTGTTCAAACCTTTGGTGCCATAGTTTAGTCTGTCGGATAGCATCACATGTCATCGCTCCTAGTGGACTTCCTCCAGCCTGGTAGAGTGTACCAACTCTAAACCCAATCGTGATAGCTTCCTTGAAACTCTTCTTCCACACGCGCACCTTCCATTAATGAATGCCACATTGATACCTTTGTCTTCCATGGCCGAAATAGACACAAGGTTCTTCTTCAAATTAGGTACATATAGTACATCTTGCAGGTGGGGGACTTGACCTTGAGACAAGTGGAGGGTCACAGTCCCTGTCCCTTTCACGGGATGTGGCATTATCTCAAAGGATAATTTGTAGATTAGTATCCTTCTCAACCATATCAGTAAGTGTTTCCTTGAACCCAATGATGTGCCTTGAGGCACCACTATCTATCAACTAGACATCCATGGTGGCAGGTGGAGATGCAACAGAGAGGGCAGATACAAGAATGAATTCATTTCTTTTATCATCATCATGTGATTCCTCATACCTGGAGTTTCTTGATCTTTTGGAAGGTTGATCATTTCCACCAGAGGAAGCCTTCCTCTTTCCCTTGAACCTGTTGTTCCTTTGATTGCCATTCCTCCGGTTGTTGTTGTTGTCATCACCATCGGGAGAATCCTTCTTGAAAGGACATTCACTAGCATAGTGACTAGGCCTATGACAAGTGAAACACTTTCCCTTCTTTCCTTGGGCCCTTGCTTTTCCCTTATTCTTCGGACCACCAGAGTTCTTCTTACTAGAATGAGCAGCGTATGCAGTATTTCCTTCATTTCCATACTCCTTCATTCTTGATTCTTCTTGAACGCATCTTGACAGTACTTCATCAAAGTCAGGTATCACATTATTATTTAGAATGGTAGTGTTGAACACATGCCATTCAGATGAGAGCCCTCCAAGTGCGGTGAGTACCATCTCTTGATCAGCTATTGTCTCCCCAATAGCTAGCAGATTGTTCCTGATTTCAGTCAGCTTCAGAAAGTATGATTGGACAGACTCATCCCTGCCTTTCTTCAGATTCTTCAATTGATTCTTGAAGAATAGTACTTGATTCACATTGTTGGCCTTGAACATGAGGATCAATTTATCATACATCTCTTTGGATGTGCCCAACTCAGAGATGTAGGCCACTAGGCTTTTATGAATGGATTCCCTGATCATCAGCTTTGCTTTGATCCCCCCTTCTTGTACTTTGTTTTGGCAGCAACAGTAGCAGTGGATGGAGGTTCTTGGATTTTACCCTGCACATAGTCCATGACATCTTGGTCTTCCAATTTGAGATCCAATATCATTTTCCAAGCATGGAAGTCATCCTTCCCAGTCAATTTGTCATCCTCCTTGAAGCCATAGCTTGTGGAACCCATTATCCTCTCTGGTGATTGCTACAAATAGGGCTTGTCTTCACCTCAGCTCTGATACCATGTAAATTTATGTAGATGTTCTATGCTTGATGCAACTTTACTTTTCACTACAACAATCACATAAACAATCAAGTAAAATGCTGATAGAACATACCAGAAGATCTATAGAAGACAAACTAGAAACAGAAGACTGTGGTGGTGTGTTATGGCAGTCAACAAGATGCTTCAACCAGCAAAGTTTTCTTGGTTAGCCAACCCAGCTTGTGTCACAACAACCCTCAAAACAGTCACTCGGTCAACCCAAAGTCAACCCCAGAAAAGTCAACGTTGTCCAGAAAAGTCAACGCAAGGCAGCAGCAATAAATTCAACGCAACTTAGTCTTCGTTCAACCTTTTGACCTCAATTCTTGTGCCAATGTGTACGGCCTTCCAAAATCAAAGTCTCCACCAATTTTCAGCCCTTTTGGACCATGTGTTGACCAAAGTCAACGCTGGTCAAACTAGCGTGGAAACCCTAGCTGCAGTGAGCTACAGTAAATTCGTTCAAACCCTAGTTGCAGTAATTCGTCCTCTTTCCCACGTGTGAACCGAATTTGCCTCCAAGGAGCTTGTACTAAATCAGAAGAGGAGATGATGTGTGATGAGATGAGTGAAATGATCTCCAACGTTGACTGTATATATATCCATCATTAAGGTGTGTGACACATCTGCTGGGGGTGTAAAACCTTAAGGCTGACCTGCACATATTTGAAATTATTAAAAATAAATTCAAAATAAATGTTCTGCTCATCATATTAAGATCAATTTTATATCGATAACACCTCACAGAAAGAGGTCAATACAAATATACTTATTTTCTCGATCATCACAAACATGGATTTTGGACCCTGGTTGTCCAATTTTAACACTCCCTCTCAACTAGGGAGAACTACATCCACACAATACAAACAAACATTGTGCGTCATCCTGTCGTAACTTGCTTTGCTAACTTCATTATTTCAAAACAGAAGGCGAGTCACAAAGACATCACTCTCGACTGACAAAATCAGCTCAGAGTTCCGAAACCTCTATAGGACTCAAAGGAGTCACATACCAACTCGAAGTTGGTTTAACTGACCTGAAGTCAGTTGGAGGTTTGAAACCTCGCTAGATTTGATCCCAAATCAAGTGGTTGGACACGTGCCATCCTAGAGATAGACAGTACGGCAATCTCTGATGCGTCCATCAGTCTTTGCTACTAGTCTCTAGCTTTTCCCACCTCATTGCCCAAATGAGAGGTACTTCCCATGAGCCCTGAAGTCAATGGGTAGGATGCATACGGGGCACAGATAATGAGAGGTGAACCAACTCAAGCATCATAACGGTGGGGCAGAAGCACCACAAGGTTCGGCAAGCCTAGCCCTGTGAGTGCTTATAGCTCTGAGAAGCTATCCCCAAAGCCCCCCAGAGCTCCCAGAGCTCATCGTCCAATAGGACCCAACTCATAGGGTCGTTCCATGATACCAAGATTCTCACGGAAGGTTAGGAACTTGACCTTCCCCAAGGGCTTTGTGAGAATATCCACGACCTGCTCATCAGTTCCTATATGATCGAGCCTTACGGCGCCTCGCTGTACCATATCCTGGATAAAGTGGTATCAGCGATCAACATGCTTGCATCATTCGTGGAACACAGGATTCTATGACAAACGAATCCCCCTCTAGTTATCACAAAGGATAACGGTGGCATCTAGCACATGCTCGAACAGCTCACTGAAGAGCTTTCGCAACCAAGTGACTTCACAACAGGCCATACATGTTACAATGTATTCGACCTCAGCGATGCTCAAGGCTACCGACTTCAGTTTCCTACCTGAAGCAGTTCTACGTGTCAAGTAGCATCCAGATGTGCTCTCGCGATCCACCACACTGCCAGCCAGTTCGGCATCAGTATATCCATAGAGTGTCATACTCCTGGCAGTGTATTTCAGCCCATGGTACATCGTGCCTTAGAGATATCTCAATAGTTTCTTGGCACCAACCCAGTGAATGTTATGATCAACCATGTGTTGACTCAAAGTGTTCACTGCACAACATACGTCCGGACGGGTGTTCACTAAGAACATCAGGGCCCCTACAAGTTGAAGATACTCAGTAGGATTTGCTAGCACAGGCCCAGCAGCACTACCACTCAACTTCTTAAAGTTGAGCTCCATCGATGTCGACACGGACTTGCAGTCCACCATACCAAATCTTTCCAGAAGCTTCACAATGTATTTTCCTTAAGAAAGGAAAATCTCGCCAGGTCTTTGTCAAACCTCCAGGCCTAGGAAGTAGTGCATCAGTCCTAGGTCCTTCATCTCGAACTCAACAGCGAGCTTCCTCTTGCACTGATGAATGAGAGGGTCAGCACCTGTCAGGAAGAGATCGTCCACATACAGCACTAGAATGAGAGGCTTTTCTCTATCAGTCTTGAAGTAAAGGTTCAGATCAACATTACTATGAGTGAAGCCCAGCTTCATCAGGTAGTTATCTATCCTCTCGTACCAAGCTATGGGTGCTTGCTTCAACCCATAGAGGGCTTTCTTCAACCTGCAAACATGGGTGTCCCGATCCTGGACTTCGAACCCTACAGGTTGCTCCACATACACCTCTTCCTTTATCGCACCATGCAGAAATGCAGTCTTCACATCCATTTGATGAAGACTCCATCTTTGCGTAGCAGCAAGGGCTATGATAGATCAGATTGTGGTATATCGGGCCACAGGTGCAAATATATCATCATAGTCTATGCCTTCCTTTTGAGAGAAGCCACGGCCAACGAATCTTGCCTTGAGCTTTTCAGCACTTCCATCAAATCCATGCTTCATCTTGTAGAGCCATTTCGAGGTGACAACTGCTTTGTCCTCTGGTCTTGGAACCACATCCCAGACATCATTCTTCGTTATGGACTCATACTCTTCGTGCATAGCATCCTTCCAAACTTGATGAATTACGGCTTCCTCAAAAGATCCAGGCTCAGATTGTACAATAGTACTCATGGCTGCTAGATACCCTTGGTATCTACTCAACTTCTTGCTTTCACGAATGTCCCCCTTTGGGGCCATATGTCCCTCGGCATCTTCGAGAATGTCCCTGAGCCATGATGGTCTCTTCCCTATTGAAGGAGGTGGATCAATCAAGTCCATTGATCCTTCAGCATCGCGCATCGTCTCATCCTTCGATTCTTCTTGATTTCTAGGCCTTGCTTCATGATCTTCCTCATATCTCGGAAGATTGACTACTTTCCTCAGGGAAGCATCTTTGTCAAAGGTAACATCGTGGCATATCTCTCTATAGGCCTTCGAAGTTTCGCTATACGCCACAGACATCATGGTCTCCCTCTTGATGCTAGCTCCTCTGCAAAAGTTCTTGAACTCGTTCATCTCATATAATAAGAACATCCTCCCAAGGATGTCACGGACAACATACTAGACAGATCATAATGTACTAATTGCAAGACATCAGATGTCTTTGTGACACTTGAGGGGAAAGGTCCCCTTGTATGCTTTCCTTCGGCACAACCCTGACATACACCTTCATGATTATTTGAGAACTCAGGCATCCCTGTCACCACCTTCCTTGCTTCGGGAAGGGCCTTGTAGTGAAGTTGTTCAAACCTCCAGTGCCATAGTTCAGTCTGTCGGATAGTATAACATGTCATCGCTCCTAGTGGACTTCCTCCAACATCGTAGAGTGTACCAACTCTAAACCCAATCGTGATAACTTCCTTGAAACTCTTCTTCCACATGCGCACCCCCATTAATGAATGCCACATTGAAACCTTTGTCTTCCATGGCCGAAATAGACACAAGGTTCTTCTTCAAATTAGGTATATATAGTACATCTTGCAGGTGGAGGACTTGACCTTGAGAGAAGTGGAAGGTCACAGTCCTTGTCCCTTTCACGGGATATGTGGCATTATCTCCAAGGATAATTTATAGATTAGTATTCTTCTCAACCATATCAGTAAGTACTTCCTTGAACCCAACGATGTGCCTTGAGGCACCACTATCTATGAACTAGACATCCATAGTGCCGGGTGGAGATGCAACAGAGAGGGAAAATACAAGAATGAATTCATTTCTTTTATCATCATCATGTGATTCCTCATACCTGGAGTTTCTTGATCTTTTGGAAGGTTGATCATTTCCACCGGAGGAAGCCTTCCTTTTTGCCTTGAACCTGTTGTTCCTTTGATTTCCATTCCTCCGGTTGTTGTTGTTGTCATCACCATCGGGAGAATCCTTCTTGAAAGTACATTCACTAGCATAGTGACTAGGCCTATGACAAGTGAAACACTTGCCCTTCTTTCCTTGGGCCCCTGCTTTTCCCTTATTCTTCGGACCACCAGAGTTCTTCTTACTAGAATGAGCAGCGTATGCAGCATTTCCTTCATTTCCATACTCCTTCATTCTTGATTCTTCTTGAACGCATCTTGACAATACTTCATCAAAGTCAGGTATCACATTATTATTTAGAATGGTAGTGTTGAACACATGCCATTCGAATGAGAGCCCTCCAACTGCGGTGAGTACCATCTCTCGATCAGCTATTGTCTCCCCAATAGCTAGCAGATTGTTCCCGATTTCAATCAGCGTCAGAAAGTATGATTGGACAGACTCATCCCTGCCTTTCTTCAGATTCTTCAATTGATTCTTGAAGAATAGTACTTGATTCGCATTGTTGGGCTTGAACATGAGGATCAATTTATCATACATCTCTTTGGATGTGCCCAACTCAGAGGTGTAGGCCACCAGGCTTTTATGAATGGATTCCCTGATCATCAATTTTGCTTTGATCTCCCCCTTCTTGTACTTTGTTTTGGCAGCAGCAGTAGCAGTGGATGGAGGTTCTCGGATTTTACCCTACACATAGTCCATGACATCTTGGTCTTCCAATTTGATATCCAATATCATTTTCCAAGCATGGAAGTCATCCTTCCCAGTCAATTTGTCATCCTACTTGAAGCCATAGCTTATGGAACCCATTGTCCTCTCCGGTGATTGCTACAAATAGGGCTTGTCTTCACCTCAGCTCTAATACCATGTAAATTTATGTAGATGTTCTATGCTTGATGCAACTTTACTTTTCACTACAACAATCACATAAACAATCAAGTAAAATGCTAATAGAACATACCAGAGGATCTATAGAAGACAAACCAGAAACAGAAGAATGTGGTGGTGTGTTACGAAGGTCAACAGGATGCTTCAACCAGCAAAATCTTCTTGGTCAGCCAACCCAGCTTGTGCCATAACAGCCTCAAAACAGTCACCTGGTCAATCCAAAGTCAACCCTGAAAAGTCAACTCAGGGCAGCAACAATAAAGTCAAAGCAACTTGGTCTTCTGTCAACCTTTTGACCTCAATTCTTGTGCCAATGTGTACGGCCTTCCAAAATTGAAATCTCCACCAATTTTCAGCCCTTTTGGACCATGCGTTGACCAAAGTCAACACTAGTCAAACTAGCATGGAAACCCTAGCTGCAGTGAGCTGCAATAAATTCGATCAAACCCTAGCTGCAGTAATTCCTCCTCTTTCCCACGTGTGAACCGAATTTGCCTCCAAGGAGCTCGTATTAAATCAGAAGAGGAGATGATGTGTGATGAGATGAATGAAATGATCTCCAACGGAGATGATGTGTGATGAGATGAATGAAATGATCTCCAACGTTGACTGTATATATATCCATCATTGAGGTGTGTGACACATCTGCTGGGGCTGTAAAACCTTAAGGCCGACTTGCACATATTTGAAATTATTAAAAATAAATTCAAAATAAATGTTTCGCTCATCAGATTAAGATCAATTTTATATCGACCTTACACCTCTCTGAAAGAGAAATCCAATACAAATATTGGTATCTTCATCTGAGCATCACAACATGGAGTTTGGACCTAGTTGTCCAATTTTAACATTAGTGTTGCTTTCATATGTATGTGGCAATGCATTTACTTGATGCTGTTCTTGCCTTAGATGTTAAAAAAATTGACAAAAAAAAAAAAAAAACCTTTGTAATTTTTTTACTTTTGTCGATGCTTTCTGACTTTGACAGATATTTTCCTGATTTTTACAATTTTTTACTTTTCCAGACCCTCCCCAATTTTTTCGCCAACACAATATCAGCAACACTCGATTATTCCAAGGTCTTGACAAATCAATCTGACAGCTGCAGCAACAATTGAGGAAGGGAGCATTGATGTTGGGATTGGCAAGGCAAGTTGGTGAAGAGAAGAGATAATATTTATAGAATTGTAGAAAATATAAAGTATTTTAGAATCTTTTATTGGTTCTTCTTAAAACAATTCCCTTTGATGTACATTAAGGTGTCCTCCATGCCAACTGAATATTAGCGTTTCCAGATATTCTATAACAATTGCCATAATGACACATTTAACCAATCAAAAGGTTTATCATGTTTAATAGAAAGGATTAACACATGATTGAATTCAATGAATTTCTGTTTAGTAAATAAACAACTACACAGGAGCTCGCTCAGTTACACGTCTATTAAAATGAGTTCTATGTGCACCATATCTCATTTCCATATGCACATGCAACAATGTATGTGTTCATGAAAGTGTACAGGTGTGATACATATACATACATTTTAGTCATCTCAGGTCTGTCCACTCTGTGCACATACAATTTATAAGCATGAGAAAGAGAGAGAGAGAGAGAGACCTAATCAAGTTCAGTGACTGCAAAGTGTTGATAATGTCATCGCTGCGAATGGCAGTCATGGAACTTAAGTCCTGAAATTTATCAAAAATCAACTTTTTACATACTTTGCAAATCTTAGCAGATACTGCAATTGAAACGTAAACTGAGATAAATAATCTTCACCTTAATAGACAAATTTCCTCCATGTTCGCGGAGGACTTCCAGAAGAACTCTGCCCCAATAACTTCTAAAGCTAACCTGTGAATAAAAACACATCCTTAAGCTATCGAAACTAGAAAGAGAATAATAACACATGGTTCAACAAGCGCAAATGTGTACATGAACAAAATTTTAGCACATGAACCAACACAATTCCTTAAGAGATGGAAACTAGACCGAATAATGATTTGTGGCTTCAATTATTAACACCATCCTTCAAGTTGAAAAAACAAATTTGAGGATTTCTCACAACTTTTCCAAAATTCTCTGTCATCTTTACCCCATTTCAAGTGTCGCAAAGTACTTAGAAAAAATTCTTGAGGCATATTAGGCCTCCATGGGAAAAGCTTTTGTTCTTTCGAATAGTGAAGATCATTCCTCAGGGATAAATTACTCAAGGTTTGGTTGAACAATATTAGTTGTCTTTTCCCCATACAAATAAACATATAAACTTTAAAGATATGCACACTAATTGGAAGTTCATTCAATAAACCATTACAGGCCGATGTAGAAAACACTTTTGAGTGAACCTTACTGGTTCACTGCCAGAACAACGAAACGATTCCTCCACCTCAAAAGGGTAGACAAATGCTCATTCCCAAGAATGTTATTTTAGGAAAAGACCAGTAATAAGATGCATATTTAATTTATATTTCACACATTTCTCCATGGGAAAACCTTATGAAGAAACCCTTACGTTTTCAGGGCATTGGATTCTCCCCAATGTTTGGATTACTGAAGCCAGAATTCTCAATTATGATTCATCCACACCAATGCAACTTTCATCACTGACATCACTGATATCATCTCATTACCAGTCGGTAACATTCCAAGCCCCACCTCATCACAATACTACATCTTTGAAGCATGTTTGCACTTGTCACTTCCTCTAAACAGAAGATGATTTTGTTGGAACTAGAGAACTTTTGTGATATTCAAAAAGGAATCTATAAATACCAACAAATTCTCCATTCAAAATCCTTTTACAATATTTTCAGGAATAGATTTAAAATTTGAATTTTTAAGGTTGCAAGGATTTTAAACAATGCAGGGAACCCATATCTTAGATTGACTTCATAGAAGCGAGTCAAACACTTGATTAGAGTACGATGATTGTCCCTAACATCTTGATGTATACCATTTGATGTTTACATGTGAACAATTGAAACAACAATGCAAATACTGGCACAAGAGTAATCCCCAATATTTGGATTACTGAACCCAAAATTCTCACTTATGATTCATCCACACCAATGCAACTTTCACCACTAGCATCACTGATATCATCTCATTACCAGTCGGTAACATTCCAAGCCCCACCTCATCACAATACTACATCCTTGAAGCATGTTTGCACTTGTCACATCCTCTAAACAGAAGATGATTTGTAGGAACTAGAGAACCTTTGTGATATTCAAAAAGAAATCTATAAATACCAACAAATTCTCCATTCAAAATCCTTTTACAATATTTTCTGAATATTCATATGGATATAAAACTCAATGCTTTCAAATTTATCTTCAGGAATAGATTTAAAATTTGAATTTTTGAGGTTGCAGGGCTTTTAAACAATGCAGGGAACCCATATCTTAGATTGACTTCATAGAAGCGAGTCAAGACACTTGATTAGAGTACGATGATTGTCCCTAACATCTTGATGTATACCATTTGTTGTTTACATGTGAACAATTGAAACAACAATGCAAATACTCGCACAAGAGCAAAGTGAAATAAAAGAATTGCCAAAGCCACACACATGAAGTGCACTATATTTCCTCACAAATTGTACTTGATAATGAAATAACTAATCCACAATGTACAACACAAAAGGGAACTACTGGGATGGTCACCGCCATCACCCAAGTAACTTATCCTCTTAACTTTAGGACAGCTATCCTCTGGCTCAAGGGGGTTATCACGAGTAGGATTACTAAAGCTGAGCAATGAGGTGATATGAGAATAGCTTTAATAAAACAATGTTTTTTGTGTATTTTAGGAAATAAAAAAGGCGATGGCAGGAAATAGAGATTAGTGCCAAATCCAACAAGGGAAATGGAGCCAAGGGGAATCTAAGGGGGTTTATAGGGTCAAGAAGAAGCACTGCTTCAAAATGGCCTATTCTCCTTATGGATTAGAGTGAGAAAACTAGGGCCAAAGACTCAATGGTCTCCTATATAATCCAGATACTAAATGACAATCAAGAGCCTACAATAAAAGGATCCCAGGAGGAGCACCTTCACTAGTAAAATGAACTATAGCTTGATAATTGTAGTTAATACCCTTGCTAGGATTCCTAAAGGATCGACAAATCATCAAATCAAAACATTTACTAAACTAACAAAGGAAAAAGGAGAGGAGTTACTGCAAAACGATTTCCTTCCAAGTCGTAGACCTCACCAGTCAATGGATCGAATTTGCTAGCTTTGTAGAAGACTTGAAAATACACAATCAATTTTTTAGCACCAAATAGCGACCAAGAGAGAAAAGCTTGAAAAATTGACATCAAATAGTTATGCGTCCCACAAAGTAAGAGCCCTCATACATCAGATAGGCTCCAAAAGAGATATGTCAATAAAGCTCCAAGGAGGGGAAGCTACACGAGTCCAACCATGATTACAAATGAGAATGGGCTAACCATTATATAGACTCCAACTCAACTTCCTTTAGAATAAAATGATAATTTCTCATGTGAAAACCATAGCTTTAGCCTAGGGAGCACTAAAGAATTATTTTCTCCGGGTAATTATCCAAATATACATAAAATAATGAAGTGATTGAACACACATGTACAAGTCTCCAACAACCATCATCCCCAAAGATTGTGATGCCTCCAACAAACATGCTCCCCAAGCAATGGGAAGTCTCCATCAAAGTAGCAATGAGATGTGTCAAAGGTGAAATGTACCAAAAAGCAAAGAGTAGAAGCTCCCGAGAGTCGATGATCTTCAATAGGTGCACAAAAAATGGGCCATGTGGCCTTAACGAATAAGGTCCTCTTTACCATGCCCATATACCAATGATGATCTCCCCTAATGACCAAAATACTCAAGTGGTCAAATTGCAGCAAATATTCACCAACAATACATTATAAAAACACCATAATTGTTTCAATTTTCATCGAAATGTTTGTTATGACCATAATTTTGAAATATTGTAGCCATTCTAAATTTAATGGCACCAATTTTAAGAAAAAGTGGGCACTCTGTCAAAGGATAACTACTATTTGATCCGGATTTATGCAGGAATGCAACAGAATACACGTATAACCACAAATACAAAGATGCAGCGGAAATAACACTTCATTTCATTAATATCAAAGAACTAAAATTTGCTTACAGACATAATTGAAATAAACTAGCTAGGGTGCTGGTAGCGAATCTCTGAGAAGAGATGTCGTGGCTATAGACCTTTGAACTGTGTTACAATGAGGCTCGAGCGCCTATTTATTATTGAGAAACAATGGAGAACTCTAAACGTCCAAAAACCTAACCCTAGGAGATGAAGCGCCAAAACTATGGGCCCCATTTGGGTAAATTGGTGTTTCAACCTCCCAGGGACGTAACTTCGACATACGATCTCCGTTTGACATGTATGATACATCGTTAGAAAGATCTATCCGAGGACTACATCTGTTGCTGCGAATATTGATTCCGAAACAGAATCATATTCTAGAACGGAATCATATTCGCCAGACAAACGATGCCCAAAAAACGTCATTCAGGGCCTCAAAACGGCTCCGGAAGTTCAAGACCTAAAAAACTGCTAAAAATAGTAAGTTATGCCGAAACTAAAAAACTGAAAGACACAATGGTGGGGCCCCAAGTGGAATAGGCGGGTGGCCACCAATATCCACCTGGATCATTCCTCCCCCCTTAGGAAGCAATGGTACCCATTGCGTTGAGTTCCTCCATGAGATGAGGAAACTTCTGTTGAACTTGGTCCCTAGTGAACCACTTACCTTGGTCCACGAGTTGGCCAGCATTGACAACCCGATACAGTTGGATCTTCCGTTGGTGAGTGTTCTTGATTTGCATGTCCATGATACAATCTGTGGTGGCCTGTTCCATGCAGTCTGGGTTTAACTCTTAGTGTGAGTTCTTCTGCAATGTCAAAGGTGTCCAGTAGAGGTGGGAAGTAGGGACGAAGGCGGTCTACGTTGAATACTGGGTGCAAACCAAGGAATGGTGGAATACTGAGCTCAAAGGCATTGTTCCCTACAACCTTAGTGATTGTGTACGGCCCATATCGGAGCGCGCGAAGCTTGCGGTGGGGTCCAGTGAGGCGCTCCTTCTGCAAATGTAGCCACACTTTGTCGCTCACCTGGAAGTTGTGTGGCACCCGATGTTGATCATGTCATTGCTTGTACTTAGCATTGGCTCTATCCAATAAGTCAAGTACCTATTGGCAGATGTGCTGAATGCGCTCGATGAAGTTGTTCGTTTCTCAG
This sequence comes from Pinus albicaulis, assembly GCA_034641835.2. Taxonomy (NCBI): domain Eukaryota; kingdom Viridiplantae; phylum Streptophyta; class Pinopsida; order Pinales; family Pinaceae; genus Pinus; species Pinus albicaulis. The sequence continues at coordinate 113,788,291 of CM076570.1, forward strand.
CTTCAGACTGGACATGAGCCAAATCGATCAGAGTAGCCGCAAATGGCATGGCTATGTCAATGGGGCATAGTGGCTGGAATCCCAAACCCACCTAAAAGGGGTTGTGGCCGGTTGAGCTATGGAGAGCTCGGTTATAATTATGTTGTACATAGGGTAGACTCTCATCCCATGTGCGTGGATGCTTTGAATTGTACATGCGCAGAATGTGTACAATCATCCTGTTGACGACCTTTGTCTGGCCATCAGTTTGGGGATGGAAAGTTGTGTACTTGGTGAGCTTGGTGTCCAACATTGACCAGAAGCTGGACCAAAATGTGCTAAGGAACCTGCTGTCGCGATCTAATATGATAGACTGTGGGATCCCAAAGTGAACCCACACTCGTTCAAAGAAGAGTTTAGCAGTGGCTTCTGCTGTGATATTCTTCTTGCAAGCCGCCATAATGGCCATCTTCGAGAATCTATCGGCAACCACGAAAACACAGTCGTTTCCATGCTTAGTAGAAGGAAGGCCTAACATGTAATCCATGGAGATGGATTCCCAAGGTCGACTAGGGGTAGGTAGCGGAGTATAGAGCCCTTGCTTCTCGATGGTCGGTTTGGCAATGGTGCAAGCAGTGCAGGATCTGATGTACTTCCTGACATCCTGTCGAAGGTTCGGCCAATAGAAATACTTCTGCAGTATTGCCACTGTTTTCTCGACCCCAAAATGCCCAACGACTCGACTATAGTGTGCTTCCCATATCATCTTGGCACGCTCGCTTGAAGGAACACCATTGTGTCCCAGGTGACATAACAGTGCATCTTGGAGGTGAAAATTTGGAACTTGCGCACCCCATAAGAGTGCCTTGTATGTCTGGCTGAATTCTGGATCACTCTTGTAAAGAAGCGGCCAATCGGAAGTCTCGTGCCCACAAGAGTTGAGAACTATGGTTATGGCCACGATCGGTGGTCGGATGAGGCAGTCGGCAACATTATTGGTGCTACCCTTCTTGTATTTGATGTTCAAATGAAATTGTTGCAGATATGTGGACCACTTCTGACGACGATCGTTCTGCAACTTCCCTTGTGTCTGTATGAACTGCAAGGGTCGGTGGTCTGTGTGGATGACTGTTTCCTTCCCCAAAATGTAATGCTTCCATTGTCGACAAGCCTGCATAATGGAATACATTTCTTTGTCATAAGTGGGATACTTGCGAATTGTGTCAGACAATGTCTCACTGTGATATGCAACTGGATGCCCCTGTTGAGTAAGAACTGCCCCAATAGCATAGTCAGAGGCATCTGTCTCAATCTCAAATGGTCATTGCAAGTCTGGTAATGCGAGCACTGGGCAGAACAGAGGCAATGTTTCAATTCTACGAACGCCTTCTATTGAGATTCCGACCAAAAGAATTTTGCTTTCGCTCCTCCCTTGGTGACTTGACTCAAGGGCCAAGTGATATGAGAGAATCCGAACACGAACCTGCAGTAGAAATTAGCAAGACCCAGAAAGCTGCGAAGCTCTATTAGAGTGGTTGAGGCTAGCCAATCCTAAATGACTTGGATCTTGGTTGGATCCACATGCACCCCCCTTTCATCAATAATGTATCCTAGATATTGAACCTGGATCATGCCAAAATTGCACTTCTCCAAATTGGCACACAACTTGTGTTGTCGTAGTGTTTGGAGGACTTCTCGGATGTGGTGGAGGTGCTCTTCCCAAGTCTGGTTGAAGATCAGAATGTCATCCAAGTACACCACTACAAATGAGTTGGTGAATGGACGCAAGATGTCATCCATCAACCTCATGAAGGTTGCGGGAGCATTTGTCAACCCGAAAGACATGACGAGCCATTCGAAAAGGCCCTCCTTGGCTTTGAAGGCAGTCTTCCACATATCAGAGGGTTCAATTGGTACCTGGTGATACACAGACTTCAAGTCAATCTTGCTGAAATATTTTTCCCCTTTGAGTTGGTCCAGAAGGTCATCAATCCGTGGGATCGGGTACCTATTCCGAACAGTGATCTTGTTCAGCGCCCGATAGTCAATACAGAGTCTCCAAGTCCCATCCTTCCTCTGTACCAACCCGATCAAGCTCCCACAGGGTGATGAACTTGGCCAGAGGTGACCTTTCTGCAGCAGCTCCTGAATCTGCCTCTTGATTTCATCATTCTCCAAAACAGAGCGCCTATAAATCGGTCCATTGGGTAGCGGCACACCAGGGGTCAGGTCAATGGGGTGCTTGACCTAACAATGTAGAGGCACCCCTGTGGGTGAGGTGAAGATGTCCCCATACTCCTCCACAACCTTGTCCATTTGTTTTTGTCGTGCAGAGGAACCATGTCTGGAGGTCGTGGCCACAATCTTCTTCTTACCCTGGGGGCGGATCATCAGGAAAACAAATTTACTAGTTTGGAAAATGAGCTTACTGCATTGTTTTGCAGTAACCAAAGAGATAGTTGGAAGCGGTGGTACCTCTGGTATCCTGTACAACTTATTTTGCATTGTAACAATAACAGCGCGAGGCCAAGACTCATCACAGCATGTCGCTTCTACAAGTATGGTTGGCCTAATAATACATCAGAAACATCAATAGGAGCAATGTCACACAATACCTCATCCGTGAAGGGCTTGATGCTATAGGGAAGGCCGCACTGCTGGCTGACGCAAAGATCCCGTCCTTGGTGAAGCCACCCGATGGTGTATGGTTGTGGGTGCGTTGTGGTCGGCAAGCCCAACCGCTTCACGACATCTGCTGAAATGAGGTTTTTTTGGCTCCCATTGTTGACAACGAACTATAGCGGGGAACCCTTTACCCACATCTGGGAGTGGAAGAGACGCTCTGCCTCCTTTGGATCTTTTGGTTCATCCTTCTAGATCTTCGTAGTGTTAACAGTGGCGTTGGGCTCCGCATCAATAATCTGCTTCCCTTTGTCATTCCCCTTGTCAGGTTCTAATTCAAATTCGGAGCATGCATCTGATTCAGAAGCCCTCATCTCGACCACCAGCGACTGCTTGGCCCAACACTCACTTGTGTTGTGAGTGGAGCTCTTATGGAACTCACACCAATTTCCCATGTCCTTCTTTGGCTTTGCGGTGTTGTTCTTTGCTTGTGGCTTTGGCAGGTTGTCTTGGGCCATCATGCCTTGGCTCTGTCCTTTGGTTTGCGGTTTGGGGGCACCTTTCCCTTGCTTTTGATTCACAGATCCAAAGTCTCACTTCTTCTATTTGAATTTCTGCTCAATCTTGGCAACATACCGGTATGTCGTACCAAGTGAGGAGATGTCGAGGAACTCCATTTCCTCCTGAATATATCTGTGCAGACAACCGTGATACTTTAGCACCAAATGTTTCTCTGAATCTTTGATACCCAACTTTGTGCGTAGGGTATGGAACAGATTCGTCAGCTGATGCACATCTTGATCCCTTTGTTGCCGCAGTGTGGTCCATTGTATGTACTTGTCCTCATAGCTCCCCACGGGATAGTATTGTTCCTTGATGGCATCTCGGAAAGAATTCCAAGTGGGTATGGCTGCGAACAGAGAGGGTTTTGTCTCATCCTTTTTCTCAGAGTAGGTTTCCCACCAGTCCTTGCATGGGGGGTAGCTTTGAGGAGTGCAAAATAATCTTCTCTCGATCATAAAAGTCATGAACCGAGAAATATCCTTCTAATAGATTCAACCATCTATCTACGTCATCTGCATCTATTTGACCCCCAAATATGGGAATGTCAAAGTTTACTTGTACCTTAAAGGGAGTCGCGCATCCAGAGTGGCTACTGGATGCAGCTGCGCCGCCGGTGGGCAGTCGTTGAAGGATCTGGGCAAAGTTATCCATCATCGCATTCCTTTGTTTTTCGAGGGCCTCCTCGAGCAATATTTTGATAGGATCTCCTGCTCCCTCATCTCTCTTTTCGTCCCCCATGGGCGTCCATCAAGGTTTGTGAGGCTGATCTTGCAAAGGTTCCACCAGATCGAGCCCTAACTCCTTAACATCAAAAGAAGGATCAAGAAAAAGCAGACCGCTCTGATACCACTGATCTGGATTTATGCAAGAACGCAACAGAATACACATATAACCACAAATACAAAGATGCAGCGGAAATAACACTTCATTTCATTAATATCAAAGAACTAAAATTTGCTTTCAGACATAATGGAAATAAACTAGCTAGGGTGCTGGTCGCGAATCTCAGAGAAGAGATGTGGTGGCTACAAACCTCTGAATTGTGTTACAATGAGGCTCAAGGGCCTATTTATTATTGAGAAACAATGGAGAATTGTAAACATCCAAAAACCTAACCCTAGGAGATGAAGCGACAAAACTATGGGCCCCGTTTGGGTAAATTGGAGTTTCAACTTCTCGAGTACGTAACTTCGGCATATGATCTTTGTTTGACGTGTATGATACATTGTTAGAAAGATCTATCCGAGGACTACAATTGTTGTCGCGAATATTGATTCCGCAACAAAATCAACTTCACCGGAAAAATGATGCCCAAAAAATGTTGTTTAGGGCCTCAAAACGGCTCCGGAAGTTCAGGACCCGAAAAACTGCTAAAAATAGTAAGTTGTGCCGAAACTGAAAAACTGAAAGAGACAATGGTGGGGCCCCAAGTGGAATAGGCGGGTGGCCACCAATATCCACCTGGATCACTGTTGAATCTAGGCCATGTTGAAAAGTGTAACTAGGATCGGTATTCATATTGACTATGTAATTATGTCTTTATGTAAAGAAGAAGACAAAGATAATAAAATATATTTTTGTTATGCTTGCTTCAAGGGTTTCATGAGCAAGGTTTTATTATAGGTCAATAGACTTCTTGATGTCTGTTAGGTTTTGTCTTCTGATTACAAATGTACTCAAGAGTCATGTATATGAAGTGTCTAGGATATGCTCCAAAGACCTTGTCATCTAAACTATGAAGGCATGGCTCTAGACAGCCCTCATGTCTACCTCATCAATGCTGGAAGATCTACCCTCCAAGTCAGCCTATAAACAGTGGTAAAGTCGGCCTACAAATCAGCTTGTAAGGTCGGCCTAAATCTGGGACAGTGCACTATATATATTGATTGATCTGTGGTTCATTTGTGAACAAGCAATTCGGACAACTCTGAAGCAGGATGTCTGGATCAGTGAGAAGAAGCTGCGGTCAAGTCTGAAGGAAAGGTTTGGTCAAACCTGAGGTTAGTACTTGATATTCACCTGCAATAAAAGCGGAATAAAAGTCTATGATCTATGCGTAGCAAGGACTGTGACTAGTCCGAAGTGTGAAAGCAGTGGGATGATATTATGTGAAATAATGCGAAGTTACAAAGACTAAGGTTGATGCATATACTATGGTTATGCTTTGATGCGGAGTCTAAAGAGTATGGTAAGTAAACTCTGAATTGCAGTACGAAAAAGGGAGGAAGGTAAATCTGTGATTTACCTTCCTAATTACAGTACATAAAAAGGAATAAGGCTTCAAGGATATGCGAAGTAAAGAATAAGGTATCAAGTGACTTTGTCTCCAATATCTGAATAGGCGAAAAGAAGTGTTTCGATAATCGAGAATAGATCAAGAAAGATAGAGACCAAGTTCTCTAGTGTTGGTGCAGGTTAGTGTAGGTTGGTGAAGAAAAGAAGGATCAGAGTTGGAGGTCAACAAAGAAGCAATGACAAGGTCTTGGAGGCATACATAGGTCAAGGGTCTGAGTCTTGGTCATGGTACTTGTCATTTTAAAGTCTATAAGAAGAATTTATTGTGGATTTTCCTCTCTAAGAGGGAGAGGTTTTGCCCTGGCTCAAAGAGCCTAAATTTGTGTCTCTTGTATTTTGGTAATTGACTTGATGAAAGACTAAACGCGCTAAGCAGAGAAGACATAAGTAAATCAAGTAACCTCACAAGTAATTATCAAGGAGAGAATTTGAATTAATCGCCGCCCTACCAAATTCTCAACAGGCCACCCTCGAAATATGCAATGATCCCTTCATCTAGGGGTTTGAACATCCTTGATCTTCCAAAGTGGATTTCATACTCAAATCAAGCAACTGGATCCATGAGGCAAGGCCTCAACATGTGAAATGTAAATAACACTCAACCATATCAATGAAAAGAAGGGACAACCCCCTTTAATCCAACCATATGCCTCAACATGTGTGCACAATAATCCTCGAAATGACATGTGTGAACCAATAGATCATGAGAAGCAGTGGATCCAAGTAAGAGTAAGTCAATATATGCCATGAACAAATATGTCAAGTCATCAAAAGCCCCAACAACTCATCAAGAAGAAGGATGACCACATCAAAACACGAATTAAGTGAAGATAAGTGTGCATGTGCCTCTAAATGTGGCCTAGGAAGGGGAGTGCTCAACGTGATGTCATACTCCGTGCTACGAGAAATCCATACACCTCAAAATCATCCATTAAAGCTAGCGTGTTGAAGGAAAGGAGCCCTAACCATGTTTATGCCCATCCATCCAAGAAATAGACCATGTGTAATGAAGTGAGTGTATTCCAAATGTTTTATGCCATGATGAAGCCAACTAAATGATCAATCCAATGCAACATCCACTTCACCCAAAAGTGCTAAGGAATTCCACCAAGCAATCTATAAATCCTCATATTCGATCATCTAGCAAGGAGTGGAGACTAGAAAATCACATCTTCAAGTTTAATGATGTTCCTCCATGACAAAGAAGGATACCAAACAATGCATCATCAAATCTCTAGCACATGATCATCCATGTCATCAAAAATTCATCGAATGAACCGAACACCCTAATCATCCAAAGCTCTTTGCGATGAAAATCACAAGGATAGTGAAAAAATACACCAATATAGGCCTCATGCAAAATGAGGGGTGACACACTTTATATCTCATAAAACTACATACAATAAATAGACATACAAATGTCATATCAAGAGAATAGTTTATGTACAGTTACATGACATATCATCATTGACTAAGTCTCCTACAAAGAGTTCAGTGAGATATTTACAATGGGTATAGACATATGTAAGATGTGCAAATATAAAATACATTTATGCTGCATCTTTAAACAAGTCTCTTATGACCTATGTCACATGGTTTGATATCAAGTTCAGCTTTGGCAATAGTTATGTTTGATTTGAATTCAAATTTTTTGATAAGTTTTGTATGAGGTTCACCATTAAATTCAAGTTTCAACTATATACTTTTATCAAAAGATAATAAATTGGGAATATATATATATATATATATATATATATATATATATATATATATATATACACACACAGAGACACGCACACACATGTATGTATGTATATTAACTTTAAAATACAACATAGCATAATCTTTACGTATAATCTTTATGAATGATAAAAATAATAAATTACAACTATATACAGCATAAAATTATATATATATATATCTAACTAAAAGCATCTTATCCTGGCGATGAACCACACTAGATGCTTCGAAACACATCCACGAAACACTTATGATGTGACTTTTACCGAAAATTTTCTCAGTATTCATGATATGGATCACAGAAGCCTGAATTTGGATAATATAAATTAACTCTAGTTTATAACATAAAAACATTATCTACTTTATATTAATTTGCATCCTAATAAAGGTTAATATTAGATATAATTTAATTTTTTGTTTGAATTGAAATTTGTATTACCTTTTGATCAACCAATTACATGATAACTTGAGACATTCGATGGACTGATCCAATATTTAAAGCTAACCTAAATTGAAAAAACCGATTTTATCACAACTCCAGTCTTAGAACACAGTATTGATCATAGGTGTTTTTTAAGCTCCTTTTTTTTTTCTTTAGTACATCAATCCATTCCAAGGAGTTATCTGGAACAGATATATAAGAGATAATAGATGAATTTTCATGAGACACTTCCATTTTCTGAGGGTCTACAGTGTTGGTTTCTTTCTTATCACTAGGAAACTAATCCTATTCATGGAAGCGAATGCCAACTCATTGGCAAGGCCAAGATTATTGTTGTGCTTCGTTCGTGCCTATTCATGGGGTGAACCCCAACACCAAAGGAATGAAACAAAGCTTCATGTCACTGTGCGGAGGCTAAAGGACTAGCTTTGTCTATGGATTTTTTTTGGTGTTGTTTGATGTCTTGCTTGGGAGCTAATGGTTGCTTAGAACCCTTTGTAGCTTTTCGACGTTGGCACCCTCAGGTCATTCTCATATCAGTCGAGGGTAGAGAGAACCCTTGACAAGAAGGGTAGGCATTCTAGAGGTGACTAGGTTGTTGGAAAATCCTACAATGGTAATATGTGTTCTCATAGTCCAATGGTTGCGAATAAACAAATCCCCTCCAATTCAGGAGGATTTTAATAGGTAGTCCCTTGTTGAGATCAATTTCAACACAGATATGCGTGAAGGTTGCAATACCCCTTACAAGCTTGTTCGTGTCGATCTTAATGAATCAGCCCAAGTAATTACCAACATCAGCTAGGATATCTCGGTGTAGTAGATGAAGAGGCAAATTTGGGAACCAAACCCAAACAAGAGTGGCCAAACCTGACATAGATAGGGGCTTCAAATATGGAACTATGGTTGAAAGGAAAGCCCAAAGTGGACCTAAATCCATGGTCCAAGATCAATGACCCTTTGTCGATGCTCCAAATTTTTAAAATATACCATAAAGAAGCCTTTTGAGCAAAAAAATAGATTCGTATTCGTGGACTAGGTTTAATGCACCCATTCCGAGAGTGTAGATGTTGAAGGCCAAAACCCATTAAATCGACAAATAGTGGCATGTCGCTTATAGTCAACACTATGAAAGTCAAGTTGATCATTTGCCACTTTAATAGATGGAATATTTTCTGCTCAATCCATAATGAAGGTTGGCCCCAAGTGCTCTTTGGGATGTTGAAGCTCTAGGGCTTCTTTAAAAGATTTGGCCTTAGAGGAAGAGGGTGCTTTGCCTCCTTTAACTTCACCTCTCAATCTTGAAACTAAACAAAATGATGTGCCTTTGACTACACCGTAATCATTGAGGAAATTTATATCATGAAGTTGTCGATCTACATAAAGGAGGTGCATAAAGACAGAGGGGATTCCAATCAGTGCTTGCATCTTGGCTACAAGGGAAGAGACCAGATCAGAAGCTCACACCTGCAAACAGAAAGTCCCCCTTGAGAGGGGCCTCACAAATATATCTCAATTATTGGCCTCAGTTTGGGAGGAGAAGGAACCCAGTTGCAAAAAATTATTCAAAACTATCTTCTACTCGCGAGAATTGGAGGGCCAAATTCATAGGCATGGGAGATTCAGGGCTAAGTCCACCAATGAAAAAATAGATATCATTATAGAACTACGAATAGAAAATCTTGAGGATGACACAAAGGCAAATGAGGGAGCAATTTGGATCCTAGTTTAAGTTGAATCAACAATAGATCAAGATCGAAAACACACAAAAGTAAGAACATAACTGCACATATTTCGAGCTTTATAACAAGTCCCAAACTTAGTTCTAGAAAATTCACAGGCAAATTAGTTCAATACCAGTGAAAAGAATATTCTTTCTATTCACGCAAATTTAATAGCTGAAACTGGAAGGATTTGTTGGCCATTCCTTGAAATTTGACCCCATTTCGAACTTCTCAGCCTACACAACATAACGACATCGGAAACCCTTCTCGAACCAAACAATAAATAGTAAAGTTGGGCCAAACTTATGTCGAACTTGAAATTTTCCCCCATTTCGAACTTCTCAATGTACAAAATGTTACAACAATGTAAGCCCTACTTGAAAATTTTGTTGAGGTCCACAAACTTCGAACCTCAAGGTTCAAATTCGATGAACCCAATGTTGTTGTCTATGACTAAGCCTCATCATTTCTTTGTTGCTTAGAGGAAACTGCCCTCCATCTTTGTTGGAGATGAAGAAACTATTGCTCCAAATCTGATTAGGACGATCGTTTGACTTAGGCAATGAAGGTTATCTTCTCGCACTGCTACCTTTTAATCCCATGATATCCACATCTTGATTTCACAGTCCCCAGGTATCAAATATTGAGCTTCCCTCAATAATCCTCATACATTTTCATCCATAAAGTTGATGTAAAAAATTTTAAGACCCACTCCGGTTTTCAGTTTCTCCTTATTTCTCCCATAAAGTTAAATGCCCATTCCCATAACCATACATTGAACAAGCTGGAAAAATAAATATTTTCTGAAAACACAAATTCTGGAAATTTCATAGTGCTGAAAATGCAGAAATAAAAACTCAGAAAATAAATCAACGACACACAAAAAATTGACACCCTGATTTTTTGTCAATATGACCCTGGAAAAACCCCCTACAACTCTTGGGGAAAACTAGTTCAAAAGCTCTTCTTTATTTCTGGAAAATACTTTTACAGAGAAGTGAAATGTACAGGAAAAATTCCAGCAAACAATGTACAGACTTATCTCGTTTTTCGTGCTTACCTCCACTTCGGAAATTGTGCCAAATCAACAAAATATTCAAAATAGAAATTTATTACAGCAGTTAACAACCATGAAACTTGTGCCCAATACTTAGTTGTACGGTCGTACGAACTGTACGAAAAAGTACAGCAAAGCCTCCTCGAAAACCATGCCTGTTGTCTTAGAAACTGTGCCCAGCAACCTCGGAATCCGTGCCTTTAAGTTGTTGTACCTTCTCCTCGATTTTTGTGTTGTCCTCTCCTCGAAAACTGTGCCTCAAGCTGCTGTACGAAAATCTGCTTCGAAAACAGTGCTGTTGTACAGACTACTACCTTCAAAAGCGTGCAGCCTCTTGCTGTTGTACGGACTGCTGAACTCTTCCTCTCCTTCACCTTCTCAAGCTCAGAAATTTCCATCTCTCTCCTCCTCCTTTCAATCTACTCATGAAAAACTGAATGATCTTTTCCCTCTTTTCCTCCTTTAACCTAACCCTAAGTGACTTTTGGGGAATCCCTAAATCCAATGGCTGAGATAGCTTTAGATCTAGGGCTGAGATTAGATCTGCATTTAAATCTCACTTTCTATTTTTTAATTCACCCCACTTTAATAAAGACCCTCTTAGTCTTTTATTTTCAAAGTCACTTTTCACTTTCTAATTTCACATTGACTTTATTAAAGTCACTTTAAAATTAGACTTTAGTAACTTTATCACTTAAAGTCACTTTGAAATTAGATTTGACTTTATAACTTTATAAAGTCACTTTAGGAGAAAAATTAAATTCTTTTGGACACTTTTCCCTAGGCCAAAGATCAAAGTCTTAGGGAACCACCTGTCCTCCGGTAACCAAATTTCAACACTCCCTCTTACCGAGGAAGGTGTTCCTCACCACACCCATCTTGTCTCTGAAGTAGACATGCTTGCCCCGTGGTAAGGCTTTGGTAAGAATATCTGCAACCTGCTCATCAGTGGGAATATACTCAAGCTTCACAGCTCCTTTCTGAACATAGTCTCCGATGAAATGATATTTGATCCCGATATGCTTTGACCTGTCATGAAATACTGGATTCTCCGTGAGTTTAATGCAACTCTGATTATCACAGTAAATCACTGAAGGTCTCAACGGCTGACCAAATAAGCCAAACAACATCTTGCGAAGCCAGATGGCCTCACAACTAGCTAAACTGGCTGCCATATACTCTGCTTCCGCTGAACTCAATGCTACTGACTGCTGCTTCCGGCTGAACCATGACACCACTGCCGAACCCAACCCAAAACAGCACCCTGAAGTGCTCTTCCTATCAGAAGCACAACCTGCCCAATCAGAATCAGTGTAACCTGCCAATCTCACTCCATCTCCCTGCCTGTAGTCCAGACCATAATCCACTGTCCCCTGCAAGTATCGCAAAATGTGTTTTGCAGCCACCCAGTGAACCTTCCTAGGCTCACACATAAACTGACTCATCGTGTTGACTGCAAAACAAATATCTGGTCTAGTGTTGACCAAATACATCAAGGAACCAATCAACTGCCTGTACAATGTGGGATCCACCAACTCGGAATCCGAAGCATGGAGCTTCTTCCAATTGGTGATCATCGGTGTCGACATGGGTCTACAATCCTCCATGTGGAATCTGCTAAGGATGTCCACAATATACTTCCCCTGTCCCAGGAAGAAATGCCCCTCCTCCTGCCACACCTCCAAACCCAAAAAGTAATGCATCAAGCCAATGTCCTTCATCTCAAACTCCGACGCAAGATCTCTCTTGCAGCCCTCTATGAGTCTCTCTGCACCCGTAATGACCAAATCCTCCACATACAACACCAGAATGAGAGGCTCCTCACCTATCACAATAAAGTATAGGTTCGGATCTGCATCACTCTTTGTGAAACCCATCTCCTGCAAGTACGTATCAATCCTGGAGTACCAAGCTCTAGGAGCTTGCTTCAGGCCATAAAGGGCCTTCTTCAGTCTGCACACAAGGGACTCCTTCCCATGCGCCTCAAAGCCCTGCGGTTGCTCAATGTACACCTCCTCCTGTATGAAGCCATTGAGAAATGCGGTCTTCACATTCATCTGGTGGATCTCTCGACGCATCTCTGCTATTATCGATATAATGGAGCGAATGGAAGTATATCGAGCCACGAGAGCGAAGGTCTCCTCATAATCAACTCCCTCTACTTGGGAGAACCCTCTAGCCACAAACCTTGCCTTGAATTTCTCAATGCTGCCATCTGCAGCATGCTTTACCTTATAAAGCCATCTAGAAGTAACCAAGGATTTGCCCTCAGGCCTAGACACCACCTCCCAAACATCATTCTTCATGATAGAAGAATACTCCTCTTGCATGGCCTTTCTCCAAACCTGCTGGCTAGCTACCTCCTCATAGCTAGAAGGCTCAGAGTCAACGATGTTGGCAACCATTGCCATATAGCTACAGCACCTCTCAGGTGGTCTGCTCTCTCTGACCGGTCTCTTTGGCCCAGCAACAGATGTGGCCTCTCTCAAGGTATCCTGAAGCCACTTGGGCTTCCTCTTCCCTGAGCACACTTCTCCCACGGGAGAATGAAACTCCTCATCCTCATCGGGACCCTGAACTCCTGACTGTCTGTCTGTTGTCCTCCTACCTAAACCTAAACCTGTAGATGCTGAAGTACTGTGTGAACTGTCCATCAATGGACTACCTAGTGAACTGCTCTATGGACTGCTCTGCATGTTGCCGGAAGCACCACCCCGATGACTCTCTGAGCCACTGCTCAGTGACAAACCTGACGCCGTAATCGATGTACCTCTTGATCCCTACCCACTGGATCCCTGTGACTAACTCAGCTGCTCCTGAGGGTCTGGCTAATCCAGATACTCTAACTCCCCAGACCTCCTGAAAGCCCTATCCTCCTCGAACTTCACATCCCGCCTGACAATAACTCTCCTCTGTACAGGAATATAAATCCGAAGGGCTTTTGAGGTCTCACTGTAGCCCACAAAGATACCCTTCTCTGCGGTGGGCTCTAGCTTGGTCCTCTTCTCCTTGGGTACATAGGGGTATGCAACACACCCAAAGATACGAAAATGACCAACATCAGGCTTCTTCCCAGAAAAAGCCTCCTCCGAAGTCACATGACCCAAGGCATGATGCGGACTCCTGATCTGCAAATACACAACAATGTTGCAGGCCTCTACCCATAAAAACAATGGTAACCCCTGATCATGTAGCATGGCTTTGTCAGCCCCAACAATGGATCTTTTCTTCCTCTCTGCAACCCCGTTCTGCTTGGGGTTGTGAGGAACTGTGAACTCCCTCCTGATGCCTGCCTACGCACAATAACCAACAAACTCGCCAAGGGTGTACTCCCCTCCATTGTTCGACCTAACGGACTTGATCTTCTGACCTGTTTGAGTCTCCACAAGAGCTCTAAACTCTTGAAACCGCTTGAAGACCTCACTCTTGGTCTTCAAGAAATAAATCCAGGTCCTCCTGGAGTGATCATCAATGAATAAAACATAGTATTCATATCCACTCAAGGAAACATGAGACACCTGACCGCTCACATCGGTATGAATCAAATCAAGTATCCCAATCGATCTATTGTCATTGCTAGGAAAAAGGGATTTGGCAAACTTGCCCATAGCACATCCTTTGCATGTATCTAGGTGATCAGAACTGAAATCTGGCACACCTGTAGTGATCTTCCGCAATGTCCTCAAGGCTCCATGATACATGTGCCCCATCCTGCGGTGCCAATCTCGCACAGCTCTGAACTGCTAGCTCTGTTGCCGATACTACTGCTCAATGCCAAAAGCGGCTGAAATGCAAACTTGTACACCTTTGCATGGCGTACACCAATCACTCTAGCTAAATCAGTTGGAGCACTCCTGGGATATATAAGCACATGTCCTCTCCTGAACAATACCTCATACCCTTTGTCCTCCAATGCTGAGACGGATATAAGGTTCTTCCTCATCCCTGGCACATATAGAACATCGGAGACTTTCAAGGGAGGTTTGGGTTCCCTATCAAATGTCAATGTCCCCACACCGACTGCTCTAACAATGTTGTCGTCTCCGAGTACTACCTCTATATCAGTGCCACTCTCTGAAAGCTCTGAGAAGTACTCACGGACTCCTATCATATGACGTGAAGCCCCACTGTCAACATACCAAATACCTGAAGATGCTCCTCTAGTGGAGGGAAATGCACACTCCCTCTCAACCTCCGTGGCAAGTGATCCTGCACTAGTGGACTCACAAGCAATGAACCCAAACTCCTAGTCAAAGCTCTCTGAAAAGTCCTCTATCTCTGCTGATGCTGCCATGGACTTGTTCTTTCCCTTCTTCTTCTTCTCCAGACACACAACTGCATAGTGTCCCGTCTTTTGACAATTCCAACACTTCACCTTGGAATAGACTTTCTCCTTGTTTAGCTGCTTACCTTTACCTTTACCTATGCCCCCACCACCACCTGTGGAAGCTTACTATCCCTTGCCTTTCTTGCCTCTTGCTACCAGTGCTACATCCTCATCCCCCTCAACTGGCTTGGCTGCCCCAAGCTAGTTCTTTCTGATTTCATTCTATATGCAATCATCCCACAACCTCTCCCAAGTGGGAAGGGTCTCACGTCCAACAATCCCATCAGCAAACCTCAGCCATGAACTGGGAAAGCCATTCACTACAATCCGCTCCAACTCAGTGGGTGGAATGACCTCTCCAACCGCTGCCAACTCATCTCTCACATTAGTGATCTTTGTGAGGTATGCAGTAGCACTATCAGTCTTTGCCATCTTAATGGCCTTTAGCTTTTCCATTAGGACCATTTTTCTGTTCTCATTGGTACTCTAGTAGAGATTGGTCAAGGCTGTCCACATCTCATGAGCAAGTCTCTTTCCTCTCACATGAGGAATGCAATGGTCTTTAACACCATCCAGAATCAGTCTCTTAACCTTTTTATTCTTCTTATTAAAGTCTGCCAACTAAACAGGGTCAATAGGCACATTAACAGGGTGTTGTTGGGTATGCACCATTATATCCCAGACTTTTGCCTCCTCAAAGATGCTCTGCATTCTTTCCTTCCATACACTGTAGTTGCTATGCCCATCCAACCTTACCTCCACCCTCAAGCCCAAAGACATTCTAGTTGTCCTAATAAACTGAAAATGACACTGCTATGGTGAAGGTTCTGTTTGCTGTGTGAAAAATCAGCTTGCTGTAATTTTTCTCTTTGTTGTCCCAAACTACACTTTTCAGCAAACTAGCTCTGATACCATGTAAAAAATTTTAAGGTTCACTCCGGTTTTCAGTTTCTCTTTATTTCTCCCATAAAATTAAATGCCCATTCCCATAACCATACATTCAACAAGCTGGAAAAATAAATATTTTCTAAAAACACAAATTCTGGAAATTTCATAGTGCTGAAAATGCAAAAATAAAAACTCAGAAAATAAATCAGCCACACACAGAAAATTGACACGCTGATTTTTGGTCAATATGACCCTGGAAAAACCCCCTACAACTCTTGGGGAAAACCAATTCAAAAGCTCTTCTTTATTTCTGGAAAATGCTTTTACAGAGAAGTGAAATATATAGGAAAAATTCCAGCAAACAATGTACAGACATATCTCGTTTTCCGTGCTTGCATCCACCTCGGAAAATGTGCCAAATTAGCAAAATATTCAAAACAGAAATTTATAACAGTAGTTAACAACCTTGAAACTCATACCCAATACTTAGTTGTACGGTCGTACAGATTGTACGGAAAAGTATAACAAAGCCTCCTTGAAAATCGTGCCTGCTGTCTTGGAAATTGTGCCCAGCAACCTCGAAATCTGTGCCTTTAGCTTGCTGTACCTTCTCGATTTTTGTGATGTCCCTCTCCTCGAAAACTGTAGCTCAAGCTGTTGTACGAAAATCTGCCTCGAAAACAATGTTGTTGTATGGACTATTGCCTCAAAAAGCGTGCAGCCTCTTACTGCTATACGGACTGCTGAAATCTTCCTCTCCTTCACCTTCTCAAGCTCAAAAATTTCTCCAGCTCTCTCTCCTCCTTCTCTCAATCTATTCATGAAAGACCGAATCATCTTTTCCCTCTTTTCCTCCTTTAACCTAACCTTAAGTAACTTTTGGAGAATCACAAAATCCACTGGTTGAGATAGCTTTAGATCTCGTGCTGAGATTAAATGTGTATTTAAATCTCACTTTCTATTTTTTAATTCACCCCACTCTTAGTCTTTTATTTCCAAAGTCACTTTTCACTTTCTAATTTCACATTGACTTTCTTAAAGTCACTTTAAAATTAGACTTAGTAACTTTATCACTTAAAGTCACTTTTAAATTAGATTTGACTTTATAACTTATAAAGTCACTTTAGGAGAAAAAAGTGAAATACATTTGGACACTTTTCCCTAGGCCAGAGATCAAAGACTTAGGGAACCACCTGTCCTCCGGTAACCAAATTTCAACAGTTGAACCTACCTCAACTATCATCATGTATCACTGCAACATTCTACCATATAGCAAAATAATATGTTAACCAGATAACCAACAATAACGAAAATCAAACTTACCTTATCATGACAACCTTCTCATTCCATCAACATCCTCATGGTCCATCTCCACTCGAATCTTCCTTCATGCATCAAATCACCAAAGATCGAACTTGATTACCAAGTTACAAATTTTCTTCCAAACTTGATTACTAAGTTACCAAGTTAATCACTATTATATATATATATATATATATATATATATATATATATATATTCTAGAGAAAGTATTAAATTCTTAATATATCCTTAAGAAACTCAAATCTGATTATTTTCAACCATCATATATTCATATACCTAAGGATATTTTATGACCAACTTTCTCTCCAGCTGGAAGAAGGGCCTCGAGATTGGAGATCCAAAATAAGAATAGTCCTAAAGGGACATACCTTGAGGAAATCCACATCAGGTATGTACCTTGTAGAGGTAGTGTGGTATCACACATAAAGCCTCCCAGCGTAATGCTCTTGATTAAAGAAGAGCTTGTCTAGTTAGGCCTCAGAGACAGCGTTGGTCATCATGATGATGCTTACATTATGGCATATAATTACACATTTCCATCATGCAACAATTAGCCCTAATTATAGCGAAATCTAGTAGTATGCAACAACAAGCAAATAGCGTCAAATTTATAATTACAATGTTAGAGAGTATATCCAACCGACATCAATTTGCACATAAGAAGCCCCAAGATAGAAATAACCCAAATCCATACATCAAAATTCATCCATTATCCAAAAAACTCCACCAAGGAAAAAATGGGAGTTTCTCTTAAGAGAGAGAGTTCCCAAAACAAGTGATGATACAAATGAATGTAGCTAACATCAATATATACCCCTCTTAGGAATTCGAATTAGCCTATGAGCCTACATTAGCCCCTAATAATAAAGTAATGTGCAAATAAAACCCCTATTGGTGACAAACCCACCAAACTAGCTCATAAATGGAAAAATAAGCCTCTCAGGGGGTGAAATAATAATATGTACATGTTGTGGGACCCTCCAAAGCCTTAATAATATCGTGAAGTGCCATAATGACGAATAAACTCCTCAAAATATGATGGGCAAGGGAGCTGCCCCTTCTTCTCCAAGTAGTAGACCTCTGGTGCTCCCAGTGGGTGTGGGGGCACATAAATGACCCCATGGGTCTCCATACGAGTCAAAGATGCTTGTAGGTTCTCTACAAGAGCTCGAGTGATGGAATGAATGTTTCCATGACATCGTACAAGTCTTGGGACACCTGCCAAGAGTGTGGAGGTCCTGTGGGGCCTATTGGGGATAGTGTACCAAGCACATCATCATCATCCCAAAAGTGGATCGCAAGTAGTCTTTGAACATCGATGGGGATCCGTGGAGCGTTGTCTACTGTTGTGGAGGCCCATGGCTCTCTATGCACACCCTATATTTTCCAATGTAGCCCTCTCGGGGTTACGACCCCATATAGGGAGACCAAACCAAAATGGAAACCACCTACAATCCTGTATAAGATACAATGCATCCCCTAGGCTTCTAGTAAAACTCATCATTAGAGTAATCATGTAAAAGAGCTTACAAATCATGGAAAAAAAGTGGGCACTTCACAATGGCATGCCCTTCCTTAGTCGACTTTGGCATGTGCTAGTGTCACCATATTCCAAAGGGGGTTAGCCATGTGCCTTATTAAGTGGTTTCAGCCTGTAAAGACGATAATAGGTCCAAGTTACATCCTTTGAATAGGGGCGGCAAGTGATAAATACATGAAATGGAGGAGGGAATGAGAGGGGAAATCTTGGGCCACATATCGAGGCATAGGGGCAACTAGATAAGGGGAAGCCCACACTAGGGTATATAATGTGTAGGAGGGATAAATCGTGGTACATGAGGTGTCCGAGCCTTGATTTTTCCACCCTTCTTTATATGCATTTTTTCTTTTATGGATTTTTTTTAATTAACAGTTCGGAGCTCAAGGATAAGAGCATGATGTGTCGAATATAGCAGTGATTACCCCTTTAAGGTAGGGTGGTTATTTCCCTCCAGGGGTTGGGACAATCATGGGTTCCCGAATGACAAAGGAGGCTCATCTAGGGCCGATGGAACCAGGATGATGGCTATGGGTATGGGGCAGAGCTCATGTATTGGCTTTTGCCCACGTGCTAATCATTTTTGTCCCGACCATCTTTTGCATTTTGTGGTACAATTTCTTGTTAAGTGTGACCACATGTGCTTTTTCTTTTTCTTTTAGTTTCTTCAACCTTCGAGGCATCATTCCAAGCCTAACCCAAAGTGGAGGCAAGGGGATAGGGAGGTTGACCCTATGTGGACCAATGGGGGCTATGTGGACCCAGGTGGGAGAAATGATGACTGGGATATAATGAGTTGAAGGGGAAAAATATATGTGAATAAAGGAGCAGGACCACGCACCCAAAGTCGAGGTTTCCCAAGTAGTACCACCCTAAAACCAAATGATAAGTAAAAGAGATCCCACGGGACTAAGATGCAAGGGTAACACCCAAAATAGATCAAGGGGACAGGTGCATAAACTAAGACCACTCTTTCCACCAAATACCCCCATTAATCCATGCCCACAAGTATCCATGATAAGTAAACCCAATACTCAATTACCAAATGACAAGACATACCTTTAGATTTGGGAGGCCCACCTTCAAACATACAATCAAAACAGATGGGTGAGGGACACGTGGTTGGCTCAAGTGGTGGAGAAATGGCACAACGAGCTAGTAGGAGGCTGCAAGGGGTTGTTCGCTGTCGGCTGACGTCCATCAAGGAGAAACATTTCTCCTAGGGATGTTACCCACGAAGTGGTGGGTAACATTACCATTGTTGTAAATTTTGAAAAATAAAAGAATTAAAAAAAAACTAAATGTTTTATATAATTCTGAAATCATTATAAATTTCCCATTTGGGATATTCTGGTGGTATCACAGTCGGTATTCCTGCCAGCCAAGCGATTATTGTAGATTGTTCGAGACAAGATTGACGGTTTCAGCAGAAAGTAGTTTCGGTGATATCCCATAACAACCCTCGCTAGAATCTCGCCAATTTTGGTGGTTCTCTCTAACCACCCTAGTTGGCCTAATCGTTGTGTTTATTTGTAGAAGCTTTTCCAATGTCGAAGAGAAAGTTATTTGACAAATGCATTATTGTGTGCAAGAGGATTGAATTAGAGGAATCTCTTGTTTTCTGGGATTCAAATTATTTGTTCCAGCAGTGGTTCAAAGTGCTATCTGCAGGGCTACGAGATCATATATTTGTATTTGCAAGGGGTCCAATTGTTTTGGAGGTCGAATTTCATTGTTTCCTTCCAGAGAATTAGAGACGTAGAGTTTTTATTATCTCTACAAACCAAGTTCAGAAGAACTGCCATCCCCTTGAAGGCGAGATTATTGAAGGTGGTCAAAGCAGTTTAAATTGTTTTGAAGGCCAAGGTCGTGGGTTTTCAATGCCAGTGAGACAAATATTCAAATCCTCTAAAGCGTTATAGTCTATAGAATTGTATTTTTGGGTCATACGGTTGTGGTCTTGAGCACCGTGGGTTTCATTCCATCGAAGTTCATTTTGGTTTCACAATAGTTTGCATGATTTTGTAGTAAAGCAAGAAGCTTGACTACTCCGTACAATATGTGTAACAGAAGTAAAGCAGACAACCAATTAATAACGATACGTGCTAGGGAAGAATATGTCCAGAAATCTTAACGTGCGGGAGCTGAAATTATCTTTTTGCTAAGGGAGGAGGCTATGCGATGCATTTTCACCTATACGCATAACAATTTCTTGCAGTGTGATTGTGTATCAACATCAATGCCACAGTTGCCACAAATGTGGGCTGCCAGATTTGAATGTAGTGCAGGGTCGAGTCTGTGGATTCCAGCTGATCAACAGACCAAGAAATCGTAGGGTCAAATTTGGCATTGATTATATTTATAAATGTTGAATCCACTCCAATTAATATCTTCCATTGGGAGAACCCGATTGAACCTCGCAGCCAACACTAATACAAGGAAAATCCTCCCTTTGTTGTTCACATTGCCAAGAGTCATCAACATGCACATTGACTCACTTCTGTAGTGAGTTCTTGATATGGTGTGTATGGAGGATCGATTAGCACATCTATAGCTTAATCCAAGTGCACTTTGTAATGCGTGGAAGCCAGAGCAATTTGGAAATAAACATGTGTGCCCTGCGAGGAATCATATTCAGGAGTATTGGCCAAAGACGAATTGAGCCAAAAGAGGTTGTTGTCTGTGAACGGTCGTTGTGTGGATCGTGTGGAATCCTATGCGCATATAGATTGTGTGCATTCGTAGCTTACTTATATTCCTCGTACTATGTATTACTGTGCGATGTCTACAATCCTGATGACGATGTGAGCTTGAGTGGAATGCAATGACTAGGAGTGCAGTGCAGTGCATGTGAATTTTTTCCTTATGCAACTGAGGTTCGAATGTGAATCTATTTTGTTTCACTGAAATTCAAATATTGTACATGGAGGTGTGTATTAAGTCCAAGGATATGGAACGAAGTTATTAAACATCAGTTGATTTGGTCTTTGATACATCGATATTCTGGCTAGTGATATGATTTGGTTCAAGATATATTCAAGTTATATATGCCAGAACGTTTCTATTCCACCTATAGTTGATCGTAGCAAAGGTCTTCATGAGAATTGAATGTTGGATCAATGGCATATACAAACCATGGTTGTGAGCGTGATGCACAGTGATAAAGGTGTTGTGGATCGAATATGATGCTCTTTGTTTTGTTGACAGAGAGACCTATGTGATTGCAATAGTATGAAGAGACTTGTATCAGAACATAGTGGAGGAATGTTGTATGTTGGGTACCTGAAGCAGAGTATTATGTAGAGATAGAGCTACCTAGTTGCAGAGATCGATGAATGGACATAGTCAAATTAATTGGAGAATTCCCAAGGACAAGGTTACTTCTTCAAGCCTATCATTTCCAAATTATTGCCAGAAGTGTGTTCCCAGGTATGAACATATGGTCTTCTATACCCGGGTATCAATATACAAAATGCCTTTTTTGTGGGTAGATATAGGTTGCTTGAGGGCAAGCAATCTTGGAACATGAGGACTTGTAATGTCCTCATTTTCAGTTTCCTTTATAGTACATGCAGGATATGTGATGGCTAGACCACAAGGGCAGGATTACATCATCAAGGGTTTCAGAGGGGTTTTATGGGATCTGATAGCGGTTGCTTCGCGTATTCCATCACCAAGGTCAGTTCTGCACAGCTTGCTTTTGGTTTCATTGCATTCCAATAATTCTCATAAAATGGGGTTATTATTGAGCCTAACTCAATACTTACTTAATTACGCTTAAGGTGGCATTTCAGGAGGAATGTTTCTACACTTTTGTGAAAATTACTATGTTGGGAAAATCATGATCAGGATAAAATCGACAAAGGTCTGAAAAAATTGTAAAAAATCAGGAAAAAATCAGTAAAATTGGCTAAATATCAGCAACATTAAAAAAATACAAAAAAATACTTTTTTTTCATCCACGATTTTTAGACCATTTTTTGGCGATTTTATGATTTTATTGTGATTTTTACGATTTCATCGCGATTTTTTCATTTTTTTAAATCATCAATTAAATCGCCATGCGGAAAAAATCGTGATTTTTGCAACACTAAAAAATTATCATTGTTGTAAATTCTGACAATTAAAAGAATTAAAAATAAACAGAACATTTTATAATATCCCAAAATCGTTAGAAATTTATCCATTTGGAATATTTCACACTGCTTCACAACTTGCCAAACTAGCTGCAATAGCCTCTGCAGTCTTGAGCGCAATAGATGTTTGTTTCTTGCCTAAGAAGAATCCAAACTGAATCATCATCCTGTCGTGCTCTTCCTGTCTTCAACATTCTGTACCCAATCTGAATTTGTATATCCCTGCAACAATACTTCAACATTTTAGACATGCACCATGTCAATACCTCAACATATGTTATGCCTTGGCCCAACATTAAACTGACCGGTTTCACTGGATCCATCACCACAGTTACTAAAGCAGATCCTGTTGAAGCAATCCTGACTGCTCCCTCTGCCACTTAGCTTCTTCAAATTAGTTACCATGGGAATGGCCATGGATTAGTTGTCCATCATCCCAAATTTTTGAAGGATTGTAATAATATGCTTCCTCTGACAAAGGACGATCTCACCCAGCTCCTGCCACACTTCTAGTTCCAAGAAGTAATCTATCCAACCAAGATCCTTCATCTTGAACCCATAGGTCAACTCCCTCTGACACTGAATCATGGCTTGATTGCTCCCTCTATCACCGAGGTAAATCCTCCTGCCACTGTTGCCCCCCCAACCGTGTGAGTCGTGCTCTCGTCAAAAACAAGTCATATGATAACAAGATCAACAAAGACTCATCAGATATCCATAAATCAAAGAATACCATGCCTGAGGTTCATGCAAAGCCTTCTTTAATTTGCAAACATGAGATTCCCTCTCATGTACCTCAAATCCCTGTGGTAACTTTATGTTTACTTCTTCCTCAATTACTCCATTGAGGAAAGAGGTCTCCATATCCACCTAATGTAATTTCGAACACATAACAGAACCAACAGAAATAACAGTTCCAACAGAAGTGTAGCTCACAATTGGACCAAATGTCTTCACATAGTCCTCTCCCTCTTCCTGGCAGAATCCTTGCTTTGTACTTCTTTATGTTGCCATCTACCACATATTTCATCTTGTAGATCCACTTGGAAGTCACCATTGACTTCTCTCCAAGACAATTTTCGCCATCATGGAATCCTTCAAACTTGCTAGCTTGCATGCTCCCTTTGAACTAGGAGCTCTTTCAGTCATCGAGCATGATGTCAATACAATATCTCCCTCTGAAACACAAATAATTAATCCTAGGAGAATCATGTTGACACAAAATTTGCTTTGTCCTTCCAATGCTTCAATTTGTTGCCAGATCCTTGGCAGCCTTCACAATGTACCTACAACCCTCATTAGGGTTCATGGAAGAAACGATTATAACCCAGCAAAAGAAACAAAGACAAGAGGCTAACTACTAGCAAAACAATAAAAGTCAAGCAACAGAGATATAAAGTACTTATCGTTTGATCTGAGTATTGTAGGGAATCTCCCTCTCAATCCTTGCATCCATCAAAAACTGATCATCCTCGTTCTCATCAATAGCATGTTACTTTTCTTTCCTTCCTTGCATGAACTAGGATTTCTTCTTTCAGCAGAAAAATCGATCTAGGTCTAGCTCTACGATTTTATCCACAAACCCTAGGGCATTCTTATCCAAGACTTCTAGTCTTATAGGGTTTACAAAATCCAGACTTTCAATTCTCATTTGAACCTTTTGTAAGTCCAACAGACTTTGTCATATGCAAATTTTCTTTCCATATCAAAATGTCCAAAATCATAGTCTCCCCATGCCTCCTAATAAATGAACAATGAGCAAGCTCAACAATTTCTTTAAATTTTGTCCACAGGATTTGATCACAAAGATGATTACTCTCGAGCCTTTCAAACTAAGTAACTTGGCCTCTTAAAAATAATTGTAGCAACAGCAACAATTTGTCCTTTACAAGGATAATCTTCAGTTCTGAAAATGACTCAGCCTTCACAAGAGATTTTTGGTCTTCAAAAACTGATGAGGAACTTGGCCTCTTCTTCACTGTAAACTTATGAATGCCCTTGACTCAACCGAATCTTCAAGTAGAACTTATCATATTGAATATTGTTCTGGAGTAACTTCCCAAACATCTTTAAGATCATTGAGCATTATGAGTATATTATACAACTTGTCCTTCTTCCCCAAATGCTCAAATAGGGACTTCACCTTTTAATCAGTATTAATAAACTTATCCAGAGATCTGTCAGTCCAGTAATGGATATAATACCTTGTCCAGCTCAGTCAACCTTCCAGGTCAAGGAATTTCTCAAAAACAAGTGTACAAACCTAGTATGAATTTGTGTTGTCCATATTTTGACAATGTCCTTTTCAGACTGTAGATTTATGAGGTTTGAGGTACTTCGAACCCATGTTCACATTAGTTGGAGCTCTCAGCGTCCTAAACACAAAATAGGTTTGCATCTCTTCTAAACCTCCTAGGCCCTTTCATACTGAGATATATTCAGTCCTTTCCGATCAATGTTTATGGCCTTTCATCTCACTACAACTAGGGTTGACGTCATTATCAGAATTTTGGCCAACATTTGGGCACAAACTTCTAAAATAAGTTTGGTCCAAGAAACTCCTAAGTCTAGACGGTAGACCAGCCCTTCTTCCATGAAATATCAGTGCCTAGGACACATTTGCTTGTCTCTTCCCATGCCTGAGATAACTTGGTCCAGTCAGTATATCAACCTGAGGTCTTTAGACCTCCTTCTAGATCTTCGACCCTCTTTTTCAATGTAACACAGACCTCCTTGGTCTCCTTGAAGCAGCAGACAATAGAAATTTCTTCTTTTTCCTACGACATAGTCAAAGCCATCTTTAATTAATCCTTTCTTGTTGGTTTGAGGTTTCCTGCCCTAAACTAGGGCTACAAAACTTGGACTTTCAATCAAGGCTGCTCTTTCACCATACCTTTGATACAATGTTGATTTTTCAAAACTTTCTAATCTGATAATTACTTTCCAATGATTCTTCATAAATTCAACTTATACCACGCTCATCATTAATTAATTATATAAGAAAATATCAACAGTAAACAATAATGACAGTGGGATCATGAAGAGAAAGCCAAACACGATAGAGACAAATTTTTACCCTGTGAAAACCCTAACTGGGGAAAAACCCAGCAACCTTTTCTTAGAGAAATTATTCAATTCAACAACAGATACAATATGATCTTTATAGTCAAAATAAAGTCAAAGTGTCCAGCAACAAAAACCAGATCAAACTGAGAAATTTCGGCCCTCTAAAATTTCAACCTCCTGCACTTTCCTCAAAAATTTTGTTCTGCAGCCCAACGACATGCCCATAATGACTTCGGCCTCTTTTCACATGTGTGAGGTCAAACAGAGATAAGATTGTATGGTCAACACTTGGATTGTGTGGTCAAACCTCAGACTGGTCCTCTTCTCCTTCCTTCGCATAAATGAACAAAATATATTCTATTTGTGTGATCTGAATTAGTGTTCAATGGAGGAAGACGAATTGGTGTATATATGGTAGATTAGAGTGCCCCAATGGGCACGTCCCTTAGGTTGGGCTGACTCAAGCAATTGGAGTCGACTTGACTTCTTGGAGGCAATTTAAATTCCAAAATTCAATTTAAAATTCTTCTTTTATATTTCTTTTGTGTGCCGACTTGGGGTAACTGGGAATAATGACCGCAGTTACCCCAAAATTCAACACATACAACCATTTATTCATTGAACCTGGAATCTGATAAAACAGTAATATAAATTCGTTGCAATAACTTGGCTTTCCAAAGAGATAGTGGCCACCATACGATCAATCAGGAACCTTGTCCTCTACAATGTCTTGAAACTCCATGAAATTGACAGGGACCTCTTACTAATTAATTTGGTATATGCCCATCAATGCAAATACTATAGGATGTAGATTATACAGTATATTTGGCCATTACTTCAGCTGCCATATAATAGTAAACTCGCCCATCAAATTAGTTGCTATAGGAAATGTGTTAGCACAATGGACTCGGCCTCTAAAGGATTAATTTGGCCCTTTCATATCAATCTGGCGTTCAGAATTGTATTAATTTGGTCTTTCACAAGTAAGATTCGACCAAGGGTTTGCTCTACCTCCTACACAAAGGAATACCAATTCGGCCTCCAAATAACCCTCATACTCGACAACAAAAGTCAACCCTCAACCCCCTTGAATAAGCTTGGCCACATAGGGATTTGGCCTCCCAAAAGAGATATTATGCTAGAAAATTTCTGATCTGCAGATAGAAATAACTTGGCCACAAGGAATCACTTGGCCTTCACAAGATGCTACTTCGACTCCATGGAATCTTGTCCCAAGGTATAAATTTGACCCAATTTTCTCTTCACAATTGACAATTCTCCCCTAGGATGAGGGATTTGGACGACCACAATTCAACCTTTTCACAAGGAAAATCGCACCTGCAATAAAACTCGGACATAGTGAATTAACTCAATAGCTGATAAATTCGCTTCCCGCTGAGGCTCGACTCAGCCTTTAATTTGGCTTCCTAGATTGGCTCAGCCCTAAGAAAACTCCTTTGCAATTCAAGGAACCCGATTTCAAAATTAAGAGTTGCTACCCCTAGATAAATCCTTGATCCTTCCAGCTCCCATGAACTCCTGCAAATACACTTCCATAGTTGAACATCTGTGAATTTGGATGATCCCTCATTATTGACTAGCTAGGGTGGATACCTTCACCACTGAAACTAGTCTTGATCAATTAGGGTGGTTGGTTCCACCACCAAAACTAATCTCCACGAGGGCTTCACACCCTTACACAAAGCTCCAAGACCTCTCAGATCAATCATCAAAAACAACAACAAATTCATGACCAAGGGCTAGCTTCAGTCTTCCTTTTATTGTCATGTGCTATCAAAAGACCATGTGTTATTACCATGGGTCATTCGAATACTATGGTTCTCCTTGTTTTCCCTTTTTTAATAAAGTGACTATATAAAATTTCTTATTTTTTTCCATAGTCACTTTTAACTTATTTATTCCTCACCACTTTCACATCTTGCTCTTTTTACCCAAGTGGCATTCAACAATCAAATTAAATAGTAGCCTATGTCACTAGGCTACTAAGTCGGCCTCCATAAGTGGATGCTTGGGGAAAGGGGCATTAAAATCCTCCCTTACCAAAATTGCTTGTCCTCGAGCAATTTATAACTTGCATACCAATAACAGGATCCCAAACATGTCTGTATAATGCTTCAACATATAATTGATGTATCATCTCAACCCTATTGAACTCGACATCAATGCCACATTCTGCCTTATCTTGAAGCAATCCACAAAAATGTAAACTATATTTCATAAAAAAAATTGGTAAAGTTGATGAGCATAGCACCTCATGATCACCCTATATTGCATATTCCATGTATCATTCAGGGAGGATTCCAAGCACATCATCCTTTAGAATTAAATAAGGATGCTCTGGAGTCTCATATACAACTTGAGGTTCTCCTGCAATAAGTCATATCATGCTACTCCATAATGAAATATTGACTAGTGTGAAGTCTTGTGCGCGCGAATTATTTGCAAGATTACTAGTCAGAGGACTTAAGTGTTGCCACCTGTTATCTCCATCTATCCAAGTATGTAGTAGGCTTCTATAGTAATGGTCTTTGATCCATAAAGCATTATCTCAATCCATATATTTTCCCTTTTTTCCACCTATGATGCAATCCTACTGTTCCATCTGTTGCTATATGATTGAACTAGGGTTATGTTCAGGACACAAAATCATGGAAAAATATCTCACCCGCCTAATGTGAAATTTTCAATCTGAAAATGCTACCCCAGTGATTGATTTATTTCGCCTACTTATTTATCAGAAGTTGTGTTGCTGCCCTATGTACTGTTGCCTGTGACACCATCTCTACCACTGCCTCATCCGTACTGCAG
The DNA here is from genome assembly GCA_034641835.2 of Pinus albicaulis. Classification (NCBI taxonomy): domain Eukaryota; kingdom Viridiplantae; phylum Streptophyta; class Pinopsida; order Pinales; family Pinaceae; genus Pinus; species Pinus albicaulis. Next base: position 113,816,820 of record CM076570.1, read on the forward strand.
CTCAATCTAAATCTGCAGAACACCCATTCCTCTACTGGAAAGGGTTCTCGACCATCCCCATCTTGTCTCTGAAGTAAGTAAATTTAATATTACCTAGAGCCTTTGTGAGGATATCTGCCACCTGTTCTCTTGTAGGAGTGTACCTCAATTGTTCAGCTCCTCGTTGGACATAGTCTCTGATGAAGTGGCACCTAATGTCAATGTGCTTCGACCGGTCATGAAACACAGGATTCTCAAAGAGCTTGATGCAACTTTGATTATCACACAAAATTCCGATCGGTTCGATCCTCTTCTTGAGCAAGTTCAAGAGAAGTTTACGAAGCCATATGGCCTCGCACGACATTGTAATTGCTGCCACATATTCAGCCTTGGCCATAGTATTAAAAACCGGTCAGCTTGAACCGGAAACCGGTCAAATCGGCCGGTTCATTAGCTGGTCGGGTCAAACCGGTAGAAAAATCGGGTTCAACCCTCCTCTTCGCCAAAAAAACTGGTCCAACCGGTGCTAACCGGCCGGTTCCATCCTAAACCAGCCGGTTCATTGCCAAGCCAACTATGGACCCCACATGATGCAAGTTCTTGAGTTTTGGAGCTTCTTTGAGGGAAATGTTGGGTTGTTTTCCTCCAAAAATATCCCCTCCAAGAAAAGCATGCCTACCCTCTCATTTTCCTAACACATCCTATTGTCAATTAATGGTAATGTTAAATTCTTAAAGTAAAAGTGACATTTCATCCTTTTACTTAAATTTTTAACATTACCATGAAATGACTCAGGATGTTTAAGAGTGGTTTCGACCTAATTGGATTTCATATGGAGAAACTAGAATTTTAGATTTCACTAAAAAATCAGCAAACTTAATGGTTTTCAGGGTTTCATGGTTTGGGGGTTTGCAATGTTTCCATTTGATTCTATCATATGTAAGGGTATGAGATTGGCATTTGATCAAGAGCATGAAGTACTTTAACCTTGATGTTGGTGGCATTGATTGCTGAACTTTGTTGATGTTGGTGGTATTGATTGTTGAACTCCGTCCGTACACGGCTTTCTTAACCCTGCATACATGAGTCTTCTGCTCATGTGTCTCAAATCCCTCTGGATGTTCTATGTACACTTCCTCTTCTATCACCCCATTTAAGAATGTTGTTTTGACATCCATCTAGTGAATCTCCCATCCCATCTGCGCTGCAAGACAGATGATGGATCTGATTGAAGTGTACTGTGTTGGAAATACTGAGAGGGGGGGGCGAGGGGGAATCAGTATTTCTTTTCAATTGTTAATTATTGTCGGTTAGATTCTTCACAATTAAAGACAGAGAGGTGTATAATGATAATATTAAGGATTAATAAGAATTTCAATTCCCTTTCTAATAATAGTATACAATAGATGAGTGAGGGCACCAACCCTTTTAATAAAACAGGCACCAACCTGTTGCCAAGCACCAACTTGGACTTTGATAAGGCTCTGACCTCTAGGGCTTCGACCCTATCTTCTCAAGGCACCAACCTTGTGTTTAGGAACTCCTACTCCAAGGACACCAATCCCTTAGTCACTTTTAATAGAAGATGTGTGATATACTTACTTGACTGTCATCAACAAGATTCTTCACTGTTCAACCCTTCTTGATTTTGGCTTCACTATTTCTTCACTGTACTCTGTCCATCATGTGACTTCACTGCTGCAATCTTAGTTCATAGTCCTGGAGTGACACCAAGATCCAGCTATGTCACAAGCATCAAGCCATTGTACTTGAACCCTCCTTGACTATGCCAAAGAGTAAGTAATGTAATGAGCAATTTAAGGAAGATTGTTGCACCAATTGTATGCCCAAGTCACAAAGAAATCACAGTGCACAAGCATATCAGAACCAAGATCTTCATTGTTCACTGTTCACCGCTATTTCTTACACCTTTTTCAAAAAACTGTGATCAATACCAACTAACTGTTCCAAACTCCTATAGGTGACTGATTTGACTGTGGTGAGCTCCTGTAGCTTATCCGAATAGCAAGTGATATTATCACAAGTCCAAGGGTGAGATAGCTCTGTAGTAGCTTAATCGAGGTCTGTTCCAGCACTTCTCACAGGTCCGAATTTTTTGTGACTGAGTTGTGATCAATTCGAGTTAATTTAACAGTTATGAACATAACAAAAAAAATCTGAGTCTTTAATTGTTCCCACAAATAGATCTATGGTTCTTATATTCAGATTTTAACCCAACAAACAAGTCTTCGATATATCTTATGCTTTCTTCAGTTCACAAGTTGTGAACTTGATCTCCTCGATGTATAATCCTTGACCGAATTGATGATTTGAAAATGATGTTTCAGTCTTATATTTATGGTGATTTTCGACTGGAATGAAGTGTCACGTCTTTTGGAGGGAGGCCGACATGAAACTGTGAGTGTAGGTCGGCTACATAAAAAATATATTTTCTTAAACTTAAAAATCCAATATCTCTCAAACCACTAGGAGTTTTGGGGCAAGTAAAGGCTCATTGGAAAGAGGAAAAAATCCTCTTTGAGATGGTCTAGGTCCCATTGAGAAAAGATGCCTCTAAGGTGGCAAAAATTATTTTTCTTTGTTACTATCCTTAAATTTTATGCATAAACTTTTGGGACAGCATGAGGAATGTTTGGGACAGTATGGCTTCTCCATTGTTTGGCTTCTTCATCATCATAGGATCATGTACGATATCCATGTCATCCAATAATAGTGCAGTGATATGTCCTAGTGCAGCTTTCATCTTAGTCAAAGTCATATTGACATCAATGACAATCTGAATTAACATAATGAGCTATAGGGGCGAAGGTTTCTTCATAGTCGATCTCTTCTTTCTGTGCATACCCCTTAGCCACACACATGGCTTTGAACTTCTCTATGTTGCCATCTGCAGCATACTTGATCTTGTAGATCCACCTTGATCCTACAACCAATCTGTTCTGAGGTCTAGGGACTACTTCCCACACATCGTTTGTCATGATGGAGCTATACTCATCCACCATGGCATCTACCCACACCTGATGTTAAGCTGCCTCCCAAAAACTAGAGGGTTCTCCGACCTCTGCTACCAGTGCCTGGTACCTGTCAAGTTGCCTGCGTACCCTCTTCCCATCTCTAGGGGCTCCAACAAATTCCTCTGCATCCCTCAGAGTCTGTTGGAGCTCTTTTCTTGTTCTTCCACTGGTGGTGGGTGGATTTACCTGCTCTTCTTCGGAAGAACTTTCCTCAGAATCCTTGTGTCGTGGACAGGCACTCAAGCCATCCTTTGTAGGTCGTTGTGGTTGTACTAGTGGATCCTCCTCAACCTGCGTATCTGTAGCCATTTCCCGTGATCTTCTAAAGGCTCTCTCCTCCATGAATTTCACGTCTCGCCTTACTACGATCTTCCTGTTTTCTGGAATATAGATGCGATATGCCTTCGCATTTTCACTATATCCCACAAGAAAACCCTTCTCCATAGTCTGATCCAATTTCTTCCTCTTCTCATCGGGTACGTGGCAATAAGCTATACTGCCAAATATCCTAATGTGGCTCACCTCAGGCTTGCTGCCAGTGAACACACTCTCAAAGGTCACTTTCACCAATGCTCTATGAGGCACCCTATTCTGCACATACACTGTTGTATTACAGGCTTTTACCCAAAGAAATTTGGGCATGTCTTGGTCATATAGCATTGCCCTCGCAACTTCTACAATGGTCCTGTTCTTCCTTTCTGCAACTTCATTCTGCTCTAGATTGTATTCAGTTGTTTATTCTCTCTTGATGCTTTCCTTTGCACAAAAACTTGTGAAGTCTTTATCAATATACTCTCCACCATTACCTGATCGCAGCTTCTTGATCTTCTTTCCAGTTAAATTTTCTACCAAAGCCTTGAATTCTTTGAATCGCTCAAAAACTTCATCTTTGGTTTTAAGAAAATCGATCCATGTTTTCCGAGAATGGTCATCAATAAAGGTAGAAAAATACCTTGCACCACTGAGAGCAGTCGTGGACATTGGTCCGCAGATGTGTGAGTGCATCAACTCCAATACACTCTTGACCCTACTGCTACTTCTTGGAAATTGTGCCTTGGCATACTTCCCTAGTATGCACCCCTCTGCAGAGCTCCCATGACAGTCTTCTTAAGAATCTTCAAGGCTCCATGACGTAAATGCCCCATTCTTTTGTGCCATAATTCATTTAGGTATCTTTCATTTATACTGTCGATTAGTGCCATTGGAGACACGAGTTGTAGCTTATACAGTTTACGGCTCCTTACTCCAATTTGTGCCTTCCTTTTCCAGCTAGGATGTTTGACATAAACTTTAATTCCAATAAAGTATACATTGTAACCCTTGTTCTAGAGCTGAGACACGGAGACTAAGTTCAACCCCAATCCTGGTACATGCAATATTATGGTTCCTCTACCAACGGGGGTACAATTGGCCTTGTTTCCCATAGTGATTTGAAAGTTCATCTTCTCTTCCTGGTAGCTATAAAAACATTCTCGAAATCCCGTCATGTGAGGAGATGCTCCACTGTCAATATACCAAACTCCTGGAGAGGCCATGCTTAACACATAAGCGAAATCCTCTTCTAGCCTAGATGTCAGAATTGACATGTCATGATCCCTTTGTTTCTCCATGTGTTTTGGAGGACTGAGTGAACCCTTCCGAGCTGTTGTTGCATCTATGTCGGATCTCAGTTCCATTGCAGAACCTCCTCTTCTGTCTTTTGCCTTTAGCTCTGATACCATGTCAAATTTTCAATCTGAAAATGCTACTGCAGTGATTGATTTATTTCGCCTACTTATTTATAATAAGTTATTTACAGATGCTTCAGTAAAATTTTGAAATAAATACAGCTGCAGCATTCATTTTAATCTTAAAGTAGAAGAACAAATAGAACAAGTATAACACAATAGAAACAACCACATGAACACAGTTATTTTTGAACAATTGTCCCCGAAAAAACCCAATGTGGAAAAACCGGTGCAGCAGATGAGGGTTTATATTAATCTTCAGTAGTGAAAAGATCGTTTATAGAATATATGACGAGCAGATATTTAGCATACACCTAAGATGAATTTTCCGAACACCTCGGAAGAATTCCCGACACAAGGTAGGCACTTCTCCTCCCTCTGTGTCACTCTGCATGGCCCCTCTGCGCAGACACTGCATTGGACTGTGTCACTCTGCGTGGAGGGCCAGTGTTGTTGCTCAGCACTTCCTCCTCTGCGTCTTCTGCCTTCCTTCTCTTCGTCTCTGCTGACCTGTCCCTCCTCCTTCCGTCTCTACAACCCAACCTCTACAACCTCACCCTTTGAAATTGAATTCTCTTACTTCATAATCGATTTCCTTCGAGTATTGAGAATGTGCCCGGCTTGCTTTCCAAATGACCCTCAAGCCTTCTCTTATAGTCTTCTCGTTGACGAATCAATGGCCCAGATTATACCCTTAATCAATGGCTCAGATTAAAAGATGACTTGATCTTCATTTTCTAGAAGATTCACACTCTGCTTTATAAATACCCTTTACTTATTTAATTTCCCTAAGTTTCGAATTAGGAATCACTTTCAAATATTTAATTATTTTAATAAAGCATGATCCGAGTGGAATTTCCACAAACGATTTCTGGGTTATCTCGAATATTGATGTCCAGGCCTCTTCCCAAAATATGAGACTTGGAACACTTTCCAATGCTACAAAATCAACACCTAAAGCATTTATTAATAAGGTAGGAATAAATGTTATGGGGAGCTAGTGTACTGAAAAAATCAAGATAACAATAATACTCCTTTTTATTTATTTAATTAAATTTTCTAGAAATTTTAGATGACATTTCTTCAGACAATACACTCCATATTTTTTGTCAAGAAATTTGACAAATAAATTCATAAAGTCAATGAACATAAAACTTGTGGAAAATTTAACTACAAAACTGTTAATTTTGGTTAATGATGTTATGTTCTATGCTTAGAGCAATTTACTTCAATCTTTCTTATTAGCCAACTTCAATTTCTTGTTTAGCAATCACATTAAGATTGACAGTAAATGTTGATAGAACATAAATAAACAACGAGAAGACAAAGCCAAGACAAGAGGACACAATAATTTGGTGGATGCCAGGGAAAAACCCCAATGCGGGGAAAACCCTTTGATCAAATCTTCTTATTATTCTTCAAATTCAGTAGAGAGAGAAAGTACAATTTTCAGCAGTCAACAGGATACCCTAGCCACAAAGTCAACGCTGGTCAAACCAGCAATATTCCTCCCAATGGAGCTTGGTTAAAGCCAGTCAAACTCGCCCACAAGAAATAGTCAAATTCAGCCCAAAATAGTTCGCAACTTCTCAATCAAACCTGGTCAATGCTGCAGTCAAATCTGTGGTCAACACAATAGTCAAATAGCCCAGATTTTCTCAATTTCTATGCCACCAAACTCACCCTCCAAAAATCAAATTTATGCCCAAAGATCGAAGTCAAAACATGTGAGTTGACCCAAGGTCAACGCTACAACAGAAACCCTTAAACAGTATGAAATATCCAGCTACCCTTTCACTCGTGCGGAGGAGAGAGAATGTCTCCTAAGGTTGTACGAACCAATCAGAAGGAGAGAGAATGTGTGAAGAGATGATGTCCAAAATGAAGTTTGAGTCTCTCCTTTTTATATCCATCAATGAGGGTGTTTGACACATCTTTTGGGGCTTGTGAGCCTACATTACAATTATGGCCGACCTTAACAATTTGCACGTGTGAGAAATAAATTCAAAATCTAACTTCTACACATCCAAACAAGATGATCTTTAGATCAATCTTGCACCTCTCGGAAAGAGGAATCCAACAAAAATATCATCTCCATAATATGAGTAGTGAAAAGTGGAGTTTGCTCATACTTGCCAAATTTAACACTGCTTCTCAACTAGGGAGAACTCCACCTTCCAATCCATCTGTCAACCTGTGCAATCATGTCATCTAGTACCATCATATATCATCCTGTCATACTTTGTCATCCTGTTGTATCTGTACCTTGCAGGCTCTATTATGCTATAGAATAAATAATGAAGAAGATTTAATAGAGAGTAAATCACGAGACCTTGCCACTCTCCACTGACCCAAAGTTAGTTTAGAGGTAAAAACCAGTGTTGCGAACATCTCGATAACATCTCGATTTTATCCCAAAATCATGATTTTTTGGCCTAGCCGATGTTTGCTGATTTTTAAAAATATTTGTATGGTATCTTAATTTTGTCGATGTTTGTCGATTTTAACCGATATTTTCACGATTTTTACGATTTTTTGGTTTTCCAAACCCTTGCCGATTTTATCCCCATGCCGATGTTTGCAACATTGGTAAAAACCTCAACCAAACTTGATCCCAGGTCAAGTTGTTGGACACAACCCATCCTAGACATAGAGATTACGGCAATACACGATGTGTCCATCGGTAATGCTATGGTCTCTATTCTCATTTCCCAACTCATTGGCGAGATGAGAGGTACTTCCCATGAGTCCTGGACTACATGGGTAGGATGTAAGTAGGACATAGATCAAGAGAGGGTGAACCAACTCAATATCATAACGGTGGAGAAACTATCCCCAAGCCCATCGGAGCTCCCAAAGCTCAAAGTCCAACTCAAGCGAGACCCTCATAAGAGGGTCTGTCCATGATTCCAAGCTTCTCATGGAAAGTTAAGAATTTGACCTTCCCTAGGGGCTTCGTGATAATATCTACGACCTGCTCACCAGTCCCAATGTGATGGAGCCTTACGGTGCATCGTTGTACCATAGCCTGGATAAAGTGGTACCTGATATCAATATGCTTGGAGCGGTCGTGGAACACGAGATTCTCTGAAAGTCAAATACCACTTTGGTTTTCGCAAAGGATCACGGTGATATCTAGCACATGCCCAAACAGCTCACTGAAGAGCTTCTTCAACCAAACAACTTCACAACAAGCCATACTTGTTACAATGTATTCGGCCTCAGCAGTGCTCAAAGCAACTGATTTCGGCTTCTTGCTCATCCAAGAGATCGAAGAAAAACCTAGAGTGAAGCAACATCCAGATGTTCTTTTACGATCCACCACATTGCCTGCCCAGTCAGCATCGGTATATCCACGGAGCCTCATACTCCTGACAGTGTATCTCAGCCAATGGTTGATTGTGCCCTAGAGATATCTCAAGAGATTCTTGGCACCAATCCAGTGAATGTGATGAGGCTCCCATGTATTGACTAAATGTGTTCACTGCAAAACATATGTCCGGACGTGAGTTCACTAAGAACATCAGGGCCCCTACGAGTTGACGATACTCAATAGGATTTCCCAAATCGAGCCCAATAGCACTTCCACTCAACTTCTTAAAGTTGAGTTCCATCCGAGTAGTCATGGACTTGCAGTCCACCATCCCAAATCTTTTCAGCAGCTTCACAATATATTTTACTTGAGAAAGGAAAATCTAAATTGGCTTTTGCCTCAGTCCTAGGTCCTTCATCTCGAACTCAAAAGCCAACTCCCTCTTACATTGATGAATAAGAGGGTTTGCACCTGTCAAGAAGAGATCTTCCACATAGAGAACCAGAATGAGAGGCTTTTCATTATCAACCTTAAAGTAAACGTTTGTATCAGCATCACTTCGAGTAATGCTCAACTTCATCAAGTAGTTATCGATCCTCTCACACCAAGCCCTGGGGCTTGTTTCAACCCATAGATGGCTTTCGTCGACCTGCATACATGTGTATCTCTATCTCGAACTTTGAACCCCAAAGGTTGTTCCACATAGACCTCTTCCTTGATTGAGCCATGTAAGAAGGCAGTCTTGACATCCATCTGATGTAGACTCCATCCTTGCAATGCAGCAAAGGCAACGATCGAACAGATGGTGGTGTAACGGGCCACAGGTGCAAAATATTTCATCATAATCTATTCCTTCTTTCTGCGAGAAACCTCAGCAAACAAATCTTGCCTTGAATTTTTCAGCACTTCCATCGGCTCCATTCTTGATCTTGTAGAGCCATTTCGAGGTAACAATAGATTTGTCCTCCAGTCTAGGGACCACATCGCAGACATCATTTTTCATATTCTTCGTTCATTGCATCCTTCCAAACTTGGTGCTTCACAGCGTCTTCAAATGTTCCAGGCTCAAATTGTACAATGGTGCTCAGGGCTACGAAGTACCCTTGGTAACTATAAGGCTTCTTACTTTCACGGAATGTTCCCCTTGGAGCAATATGTCTCTAGACATATTCGAGAGTGTCTTTAAGCCATGAGGGTCTTCTTTTATTTCAAGAAGGTGGACCTATAGGATCCATTGGACCTTCAACATCAAGCATCTATTCATCCTTCGGTTCTTCCTGCTTTCTTGCTTATTCTTTGTCTTCTTTTGAGATAGGAATATTTATAACCTTCCTGAGGACAACATCTTCGTCGAAGGTGACATCAGGACATATCTCCACTTCTCTTTGACCAAGCACATAGATTCTATATGCCTTCGAGGTTTCACTGTAGCCCACAAACGTTCCCTTCTTTCTAGAAGCATCTAATTTGCTTCTCTTTTCTTTCGGCACATGAAAATATACGGGACTTCCAAAAATTTTAAAATGAGAAACATCAGGTTTCATACTAGTGAAGACTTCTTCGGGAGTTTTGGAGTCTAATGCTGAATGTGGGCATCTATTTTGAACATACACAGCGGCATTGGCAACTTCTCCCCATAGGAATTTCGGAAGATTGTTATGAAACCAACTCAAAAAATAGAAGAAAAGAGAGATCAATGCATTAGAAACCACCCACTTCGAGGGGGCAACCTCCTTTACATTACATAAATCAACAATTCTTGGATGAAACAAATGACAAAACCTCCTTTCTATATATAGGAGTCCATGGGGTCACAATATAATCCTAGCCAACCTAACAATAATAATGTAAGGGCACAATAATAACAATATGGGGACTACAGGGGTAAAACAATAACAATAAGGGGGCTACACTAACAACAATAAGTGACTACACTAGTACTATAGGGCCCTAACATGCCCTTTCCTTCAAAAAAGTGGTGTCCTCAACGCTTGAGTAGTTCTGGATGCTTTTGTATAAAATTCTCATCCTCCCATGTGGAATCTTCAATGGGTAAATTCCTCCACTTGATGAGATACTCTGAAATTGATCGATTTTGTAACAGTCGAGTTCTTGTTTCCGTGACTGCTTCAAGTTCCAATATGATTTTTACTTCCTCATCAATTTCTAGCAATATTGTTTGAACCGGAAGTTTGTCACCTATAACCTTCTTTAAGCATGAAACATGGAAAACTAGGTGCACTCGGAAGATGCAGGGAGCTACAATTTGTATGCCATAGTACCAATCTTTTGCAACACCTTGTAAGGTCCATAGTACTTTGGCGATAATTTATTATCCTTCTTAGCTTGTTTGAGGGACATTTGTTTGTATGGTTGTAGTCGTAAAAATAGCCAGTCGCCTACATCAAAACTTCTCTCATTGCGATGTTGATATGTCTATTGTTTCATTAGCTTTTGTGCCAAATTTAGTTTATCCTTAAAGAGTTGGAGAATTTGTTGCTGATGCTCGATGTGATCTTCCACTGCTTGAAGCTTAGAATTTTCAATTAAAGATGATGTGATGGATGGCAGATGATATCCATAAGGTGCCATAAATGGGGTCATTTTTGCTGCAGTGTGGAAGGAAGTGTTATACCACCATTCAGCCAGAGGTAACCAATTAACCCATTGTGATTTTTTATCAGATACAAAGCAATGATGATATCCTTCCAAATATTTGTTCACTATCTTAGTTTGCCCATCGGATTGAGGATGATAAGATGAGCTATGAGCTAGTTGAGTACCCAAACAATAAAATAACTCGGTCATATTTTTTCTAGGGAAAATGGGATCTCTATCACTTATAATAATCTTTGGGTTTCCACGTAGCTTTTGAATTGTTTCCATAAATACAGTAGCAACTATACTCGCTTTAAATAGATGAGATAATGCACAAAAGTGTGCATACTTGGTAAGCCTATCAACTACCACCATGATGACATTCTTTCGTTCAGACTTGGGTAAACCTGTAATAAAATCCATTGAAACCTCCTCCCAACGCTGATTTGGAATGGATAAAGTTTGTACCAGACCCAGGGTCTTAATTGCCTCAACTTTATTTTGTTGGCAAACCATACGTTCTGCCACAAACTTTAGAATATCAAATTTAAGGCCATCCAAAAGGAATTCTTTCTTCACCCTGTGGTAAGTTTTTAAAAATCCTAAGTGTCCTAAGGGAGAGGTGTGCAATTCCAAAAGAATCTTTTGTTTTAGTTGGGAATTCTTCCAAAGATATAAGCGATCTTTGTACCATAAGGAATCATTTTTTCAACTAAATGTATCAGATGTATTAGGATCTTGCTGCAAATTTTGAATGAGTGTCCATACTTCTTCGTGAATCTTCCATTCCTCCCTTGCTTTGGTTATCCAATCTGGTTGGATAATAGAAATGGCACAAAGCAACGCTTCCACATCCTCATCCTTTCTTGAGAGTGCATCTGCAACAACATTGAACTTCCCATTTTTGTAGATGATTTCAAAGTCATAACCCAACATCTTTGTGACCCATTTTTGCTACTCTTCTGAAGATACCCTTTGTTCCAAACTGTATTTAAGACTATCATGATTAGTTTTTACCTTCATGTGTCTTCCCATTAGGTAAGGTCGCCATTTCTTTAATGCATGTAGTATTGCCAACATTTTCTTTTCATAAATAGATTTTTGTAAATACTTTCCTTTGATTGGACGGCTTTCAAAAGCAATGGGTCTTCCTTCTTGCATTAAAACAACACCAATTACATTTCCTGAGGCATCACATTCCGCAATAAAGGTTTTCGTGAAGTCTGACGTAGCTAAGACCGATGCCTGGCACATTGCCTATTTAAGATGTTCAAAGGCCTTAGTTGCTTCAGGATTCCATGAAAATGCATCTTTCTTCAATAATGTTGTTAGAGGTGTTGTTATTTTCCCATAACTCTTAACAAACTTGCGATAATACCCTGTTAACCCGAGATATCCTCGCAAATGCTTTATGGTTGTGGGGACTTTCCATTCCTTAATGGCTTTTGCATATAATTGTTTCTCCTCCAATAGTTTGAGCACTCTGTCAACATGTTTAACATGATTCTTCCAAGACCTGTTGTAGATTAGTATATCATCAAAAAATACTAACACAAATTTTCTAAGGGTTTGAAAATGCAATTCATCAACCCTTGAAATGTAGAAGGTGCATTGGTAAGGCCAAAAGGCATGACCAAAAATTCATAATGACCCTCATGAGTTCAAAATGTTGTTTTCAGAATGTCTTCAGCCTTCATTCTAATTTGATGATATCCTGAATGGAGATCCAACTTGGTGAAATAAATTGCTCCATGTAATTCATCAATCATAGGAATGGGAAATTTATCTTTAATAGTGAGCTTATTGAGCTCCCTATAATTCGGACACATGCGCCATAATCCATCCTTCTTGTGCACGAATACTACTAGAGCAGAGAAAGAACTTTGACTAGGTTGAATTATACCAGCCTCTAGCATTTCTACAATCATACGTTCATTTTCCCTCTTTTGAACATAAGGATATCTATAAGGCGTGATGTTTGGAGGAACACTTCCTGGAATCAAATGAATAACATGATCGTGATCACGAATAGGTGGGAGTCCTTTCAGAGTTTCAAACACCTTAGAATGATTGTCCAAGACTTTTTGGAGATCTGGAGAAATAGATGATTTTGATGTTGGAACTTCTAGTGAGCATAATTGTGCAATGACGCCTCATTGTTCTTTCTTCAGAAGCTTTGTCATGACATTAGAGCTTATTATCTTTCATGGCTTTCCTGCGATACCCTGTAATTCAACTTCCTTTCCTTCCGAAAAAAAAAAATTCAAGAAAAGTTCTTGAAAATAAAAAGCTATCGTCCCCAAAGATTGTAACCATTGTACTTCTAGTACAACATCAACACCACCCATTGGAATGGAAAGCATTGGACTATTCAATACCTATTACCCCATGGTTAGCTTGATATTATGGCAATTTCCAGAGAAATTTATAGTCCCTCCATTTGCCACCATCACTTGACACTCTGGCACTAGGTATAGGAAGCAATTCATTTCCTTAGCTACCTTACAATGAATAAAATTATGGGTACTACCAAAATCAATAAGCATTATTACATTTTTCTTCTTGATATGTCCTTCTATCTTGAGAGTTTGAGGAGTGGTAATTCCTACCAATGCATTACAGGATATGGTCAAATTCATTTCTTCTTCCTCTAAGGTTGGTTCCTGGTGTATATCCTCTTCTTTTGAAGTTTCTTGTTCCTTTTCTTCCTCCTCTTCATAATCTATGTAAAATAATTTATTTTCAGCACACTTATGACCTTTAGTGTATTTGTTATCACAACTGTAGCAAAGCCCTTTTGCTCTTTTTTCTTCCAATTGTTGTGGTGTCAACCTTGTAGGTTGTGGAAGTCTAGAAGTAGCAACACTTCCATCTTTATTGTTGTGAGTGGTAGGCTTCCTTGTCGCCATAATTTTTCTTTCAATATTACTTGCCAACCTGAATGCCTTCTCCAATGTATCAGGTTCCCAAAGGGAAACCTCATGTCGGATGTTATTCTTTAGAGTCCCTATGAAGACATCAATCCTATGTACCTCTAGAATATTATTTACACGTATATTCAATTTTTGGAAGTCCTCAATGTCCTCCATCATTGAACCCTTTTGTTTGAGATTTATCAATTGGCTAAAGCAGGTGTTTCTCTTTGTATCCTCATAATGTCCTATCATTTCCTCCGTAAAAATTGACCAAGTGACCAATGGTTTACGAGAACAAAGCCATCGATACCATATAAACTGATTTTGTTCTAAATATAAAGTTGCCATGCGTACCTTTTGTGTGTTTTGTGTATTATGGAGCTCAAAGTATTGCTCCATTTGTAGTATCCAAGTTATCAAATCCTTGCCATCAAACTTCCTCTATCTATCTTTGGAATATGGTGGGACTTAAGTCCAACATTAGAGTCTATGAAATCATGATTAACATTTATTTTGTTCTCATCATGAGTTTCCTCTACTACATTTTCGCCATAAGGAAGTTTTTCTTGTAGCAACTTTGTCAATCCTTCCTTCAAACCTTCCATGTCTTTCCTCAAATCTTCTATACCATCCATCTTAGTTTCCATGGCATCCAAGCTTCCATGCCATTCTTAAAACCATCCATTTTAGCTTCCACGCCTTTCTTCAAACCATCCATCTTAGCTTCCACGCCTTTCTTCAAACCATCCATGTTGCCTTCTATACCATACATCTTAGCTTCCACGCCATCCATCTTAACTTCCATGTCATTCTTCAAACCATCCATCTTAGCTTCCACGCCTTTCTTCAAACCATCCATCTTAGCTTCCATTTCATTTTTTGTTACTCTTTGCTAGAGTGAAATTTGTTGCACTTGTTCTTGTAATTTTGATATATCATGTTGCACTTCTTCCTCTTCATGAGCCATAGTAGAGCCTTCTAAGGGCTTAATGGGTGTTGAATTCTTTTTCGGGGGCATTTTAGAACCCGATACTGATATCTATGCTTCAATATGCCCTTGGAATCACCTCAAATTGATTTTTCAAAAAAGACTTATGCAATTTTTAAAAATAATACACACCTTTCTCTTGCTTTTGACGAGCTCGATATTGAAGCTGATGTATCTCTGTAATTTCGGGTCCCCAAGATTTTATCTTCAGTCCTTTAGTAGCCCTCTGATCTTCTTTCCAATGCCACAGGTCAGACCTTATTTGGATTCTTCAAGGCAAAGTTATACCCAATCTCCCATAATGACCTAATTATGGACTGGTTCAGTAGAGTGAACTTGTACGGCACACCACGTGTCATTGTTTCCTCCTTCTGCTCTGAAATTGATACACGAAAAACTTCAGCCCATGTACTTTCAGCCACTTTTTCCAGAATTCTAATCTGATGCTCAGAGAGAGAGTTATGACGATTTTCCCAAGGTCACCTCTTTGAGATGAAATTTGGGAGCCTGCTACAACCCTAACTTCCACAGATCAAATATCCAAAAATATTGTGAACCCGGATCTGAATTTTTTACACGAATTTCCTAAGGATTTCTTCGCAAATGGGTTTTTTTTTAGCTTTTGAACCTTCGTAGAAAAAAAGTTATAGCGAAAATTCCACAATGACCTGTTTGAAGCAGCGAAACCCTAGAATCCAAAGCTCTGATACCAAATGTTATGAAACCAGCTCCCAAAATCCCTTAGAAATCAGCCACTTCGAGGGGGAAACCTCCTTTACATTACATAAATGAACAGTTCTTGGATGAAACAAATGACAAAACCTCATTTCTATATATAGCAGTCCATGGGGTCACAATATAATCCTAGCCGACCTAACAATAATAATGTAAGGGCACAATAATAACAATATGGGGAATACAGGGGTACAACAATAACAATAAGGGGACTACACTAACAACAATAAGGGACTACAATAGTAATATAGGGCCCTAACAAAGACCTTGGTCATGGAGCATGGCACGGGCAACTTCAAGAATGGTTTGATTCGTCCTTTCAGCAACTCCATTTTGTTCGGGAGTATACGCAGTAGTTGTCTCCCTCTTAATGCCAACTTCCCTGCAATAGTCTTTGAACTCATTTGACTCATGTTTGGTTCCATTATCAACTCAAAATTTTGATCTTCTTTCCTTATTGATTTTCAACCAAGGCCTTGAAGATGTGGAACCATTTGAATACTTCTTCCTTTTTCTTCAAGTAGTATATCCAAGTCTTGCGGGAGAAATCATCTATGAAAGTGACATAATACAAGCATCCTCCCAAGGATGTTACAGGAAACATACCAGATACATCAGAATGAATCAATTGTTGAATATCATCAGTCTTGGTGACACTTGAGGGGAATGGTCACTTTGTATGCTTTAATTCGACACAACCCTGACATACACCTTCATGATCATCTTTGAAATTGGGCATACTTGTGACCACCTTCCTTGCTTCGGGAAGGGCTTTATAATGAAGGTGTGCAAACCTCTGGTGCCATAGCTCGGATTGAAGAGTTGTGTTACATGTCATGGCTCCCAACGGACTTCCTCCAACCTCATAGAATGTATTAACCCTGAAACCAAGAGTGAATGCTTCTTTGGAATTCCTCTTCCAAATGTGTACCTTTCCATCGATGAATGCCACCTTGAATCCTTTGTCTTCGATTGCCGAGATATACACTAGATTCTTCTTCAAGTCAGGTACATACAACACATCTTGCAAACGGAAGACTTGACCTTGATTTAGATGAAGGGTCACAGTCCCTATCCCTTTCACGAGATAGGTGGCATTGTCTCTAAGGATAATTTCCAAATTTGTATCTTTTTCAATCAAATCAGAGAGGGCCTCTTTATACCCAGTGAAGTGCCTTGAGGCACCACTATCAATCAATTAGTTATCTGGGGTATCGCGAGGAGATGCAGTAGAGAGGGAAGATATAAGAATATATTAATTTCTTTTGTTATCAACAACATTAGATTCATCATACCTGGAGTTCCTTGACCTCTAGAAAGGTTCACCATTTCCATTTCCATTTCGATCAGAGGGAGCCTTTCTCTTTCATTTTTTGTTGAACCTGTTGTTCCTTTGGTTTCCATTCCCCCTAAGTTATTATTGTTGTTGTATTCATCATCTCGAGGAGAGTCCCTTTTATTAGGGCACTCTCTGGCATAGTGACCAAACCTGTTACAAATGTAACATCTACCCTTCCTTCCTTTGGGACCTACTCTTCGTTGATTTCTCGGACCAACATTATTCCTCTTCTTTGCATGAGCGTTGAAGGCAGTAGGTTCACTTCCATTTCCATTTGAGGGATGGTCTCTCTCCATCATCCTTGTCTCCTCTTGGGTGCACCTCGTCAACAATTCATCAAAATCAGTAATTATATTATTATTGAGAATAGTGGTATTGAATACATACCATACCCGGGGAAGTCCTCCAAGAGCAATGAGAGTGAGCTCCCGGTCAGCTATGAACTCTCCAATAGCTAAGAGATCATTCTTGATTTTGGTGAGCCTCATGAAGTAGGATTGGATGGACTCTCCCTTGTCCATATTTATGTTCTTTGACTTGTTCTTCAAAGACATAATTTGATTAGTTTGCTAGCCCTGAACCTGCTAACCAACTTATCATACATCTCCTTAGATGTGTCCAGCTCGAAGATATAAGCAACCATGTGCTTGTGAATATAATCCCTAGTGAATTTATTCGCCTTGTTTTCCTCTTTCTTGTACTTTGTTTTAGTGGCATCTGGTGCATTTGATAGAGGCTCAGTGATCTTTCCCTGCACATAATCCATAACATCTTGTTCCTCCAATTTCATATCCAAGGACATTTTCCAAGCATGATAATCAGACTTATCATTGAGTTTGTCATCAGATTTGAAGTATGATGAGGAAGCCATTGACCATGGTCCTTGTCTAATCAATTTCCAGTGATTGATCTTCTCACTCTTGTTTGGGCTTTGTCTTCACCTCAGCTCCGATACCATGTTAATTTTAGTTAACGATAGTATGTTCTATGCTTAGAGCAATTTATTTCAATCTTTCTTATTAGCCCAATTCAATTTTGTGTTTAGCAATCATATTAACATTGACAGTAAATGTTGATAGAACATAAATAAACAACCAGAAGAAGACAAGCCAAGACAAGAGTACACAATAATTTGGTGGATGCCAGGGAAAAACCCCAATGCGGGGAAAACCCTTTGATCAAATCTTCTTATTATTCTTCAAATTCAGCAGAGAGAAAAAGTACAATTTTTAGCAACCAATAGGATGCCCTAGCCAGCAATATTCCTCCTAATGCATCTCGGTCTCGACCTCAAGAAATAGTCAAAATCAACCCAAAACAAATCGCAACTTCTTAGTCAAACTTGGTCAATGCTGCAAGAAAATCTATGGTCAACGCAGCAGTCAAACAACCCAGATTTTCTCGATTTTTGTGCCACCAAACTTTGCCTCCAAAAATTGAATTTATGCCCAAAGATCGAAGTCAAAACATGTGAGATGACCCAAGGACAACGTTGCAACAGAAACCCTTAAACAGTCTCAAATATCCAACTACCCTTTCACACGTGCGTAGGAGAGAGAATGTCTCCTAAGGTTGTACGAACCAATCAAAAGAAGAGGGAATGTGTGAGGAGATGATGTCCAAAATGAAGTTTGAGTCTCTCCTTTCTATATCCATCAATGCGGGTGTGTGACACATCTTTTGGGGCTTTTGAGCCTACATTACAATTCTAGCCAACCTTGACAATTTGCACATGTGTGAGAAATAAATTCAAAATCCAACTTCTGCTCATCCAAACAAGATGACCTTTAGATCAATCTTGCACCTCTCAGAAAGAGGAATCCAACAAAAATATCATCTCCATAATATGAGTAGTGAGAAGTTGAGTTTGGCCCTAGTTGCCAAATTTAACAAAAATCACAACTACATATTTATAATATTGAGCAGGAAATTCAATCAAATTTATTTTGAAAAGAAACCTGACAAATAGATCAGATGGAGTCATTCAGTCCTCTTCAAATACCATCTATGGTTGAACTCCTCTATCTGCAAATGTGCATTGCTTCAACATTCTAACAAAGGGTCTAAAATATTGTCTTTCCTTGCTAAGCGCCAATGAGGAATTTGGTTGATCCCTCCAAATGAATAGTTAGGGTGTATCTTGCAACACCAAAACTAGTTTGATCCCTAGGGAGGATAGTTTCACCCCTAAAGAAGATCCACACTTACGGTTACAAACCCTCACACAACCTTAGCATGCACACAAAATCAATTAACCAAATCATCCAATCATATCTACGAACAAGTTAATGCTTCTCTTTTATTACAATGACTTATCGAAATACCATAGGTCATCAGCATACCATGGGTCACCTTTTCCTTCATTTAATAAAGTGATTTTTTTAATATTCTTTTCCATAGTCACCTTAATTAATAAATTCCTCCCCTAAGATTCCCCAATTTATTATAATATGTAAGCTATGAGAATGGTTGGGCTATTAAGATGGATTTGCTTCCCATGTCTTGGAAAAGGGGCATTACAGTCCTCCCTTCTTGAAATTGCTTATCCCAAAGCAATCCAAACACCAATACCAAGATACCAAACAAGTATGTGGAAAGCTTCATTGCATATATGTTGTATCATCACGGTGCTACTACACTCCACAAAACTGCCATCCTCTACTGTTGGAAGAATTTATCATTGATGTCAAAGGGTGAATAGGCCAGTACTTGCTAGACGATTTGCATGCACATTTCAGTGAATTTCGTTGCAAGGACCTCCTAGAGTGATAGCCCTTTTCATAACATTTTGTTTGATACGTGTGATATTTTGTGGGTACTCCAAGGTGGAAAGATATTAACTTTCAAATATTGATGCCCCACTCAACGGGAAAGCACCAACACATTTGCCCCAACCAACACTAAATTAATTGGCTCAAATTTGCCTTCAAAGGAGATTACAAGAAAGGAAACTTTTGATTTTTAAGTGTCCTACTTGTATAGGTCAGCTTGATAAGAGTTCAAGTCAGTTGCAAGAATAATCATGTCCATTCAAAAGTCAGCCCATGTGAATCTCAAATTTTGGAAAATTAACTAAATTTAACAAATTAGATGCTCAGAATTCAGACAATGATATTTAAAGCAGAATTTACCAATTTAATACACAAATACTTACCTGACTTCCTCGTTTGAAGTCAATCCTGAGCTGTTGTAGCTCCAATTTTGCCCCGTTACCAAAATGACCAAATCCTCCCAACCAAATTGGGCACAACCTCGATACCTAGTCCCTGAATACTTTACAATTGAAGTATTTTGGCCCCTGTGCCCAAAAGCTTCAAGATCAATTCCTCAATCCTTCAATTTCTCAATCTCTCTAGTTCTCAATGTCACATGTTCTTCTGTTGCCCTTCCTTCCCCCTCCTATCCCTGTACTAGGATATATATTTCTTTTCCTTAGGCGGTTGTCGCCTCTTCACCGCCTTCCTTCAATGTACAGTGATTCATGTTTCTTTCTTACACGTACCTCACTTTGAGGTTACATAAGTTTGAACAAAACCAAATTTAATAAATTTAACTTTTAGTTTTATACTTTAGTTTTAATTAGTTTAATTTTATTATTTTTTTAGCTTTTAATTTTAATTACAATATTTAAATAAATTTTACGTTTAACTTTTAGTTTCAATTAATATTTTTTTTATAAAATGAATAGTTTATACCTATTAACAAGACTTTAAGTGTTATTTTCATTTAGTAACTTGATAGGTATAAGAGTGTCAAATTTTAGGTAATATTCCCTTCTTAATGTTTTTAAGTACTTTATCCCTTTATCATTCATTTAGACATCTTTCATAATTATTTAATAAGTTTACTAGTGTAAGACATATGATGTATGCATATGTAGCTATCATACGCATATATCGAATGTTTACTAATACCTTTTGTTTATAATTCAAAATGGGTCAATATAGCCCATTTTTTGTGACTAAACAAGCATAAATACACGAGCTCTCTCCCCCAATTGCCTCCAACTCGTCCAAGGAAGCAAGAGACGAGTCATATCTGTAGAAGGAGACTTAGTGCTTCATACCTCATGAACTTTAAGAGAACTTGAAGGAGCAAGTATTTGGTTTTTCGTTTTATATGGCTCTTGGGATATGGTTTTGGTGATGTTCTGCTTTGCATTTGAAGTCTATAATTAGAGCTAAACTTGGTCACTTTATTTCACTAATCACAATAATAGAACTCATCGTGCCATTGGATGAATTTCGGCTTCCCTACAACGCTAATTTCGGCCTCCTAATGACATACCTTGGTCCCTGCAACTCGACCCTTTAGCTCTGACTCAGCCCTACAATTCATATCTGAAATTTTCGTCCCTTTACCTCAAAATTGGCCCTACAATTCGCATCTGAAATCTTCAACCCTATACCTTAGACTCGGCCCTAAAGCTAGAGGCCTATTCACCTAAGATTCTCATCCTCGTACCTTAGGTTATTTTAGATCTACTTGGAGCTATATTGAAGTTGTTTTGATTAATTTTGAAGACTATTTTTGAAGCTAAATTTGAGAGTTCTTTTAGATGATTACTTCAAAAAGTCTCTTTATCTTTTACTTCAAATCCCAAGGGTTGTTGTATGTAGCCTTCGTCATCGATAGTACTATTTAGAAATATTGTCTTGACATCCATTTGGTGGATGGTCCATCCCATCGATGTTGCCAAAGGGGCCAACAAATGTATAGTTGTATACCTTGTTGTAGGTGTAAATGTCTCTTCATAATCAATTCCTTCCTGTTGGGAGAAGCCCCTAGCCACAAATCTTGCCTTATATTTATCAATATTTCCATCAGTTGCATGTTTAATCTTGTAGAGCCACATGGAAGTTACCACAGATTTGTCTTCAAGCCTAGGTACGATCTTCCAAACTCCATTCTTCATTATTGATTGATATTCTTCATTCATGTCATCTTTCCATTCTTGATGTTTGACAGCCTCTTCAAAGGTCGATAGTTCTGCTTCTATTAACTTCGTCATATAGGTTGCATACCCTGAATATCTTTTGGGCTTCTTACTTTCCCTAAATGTTCCTTTGGTTGCTCCATGTCCTTCTGCATCTAGAAGAGTAGACTTCAATGAATTAGGTCTCTTTCTGCATCTAGAAGAGTAGACTTCAACGAATTAGGTCTCTTTCTGCTTTCACGGATGATTATTGGTTGCACAGGTTCATTGGGACCTTCTTCTTCATGATTTGAATTCTCTTGCTCCCTAGTGCATTCTTCTTCAAATATTGGAAGTTCTTAATCATCAGAGTCCATTGGGAGGTCCTTTGATTTCTTAAAAGAAATACTTTCATCAAAGATCACATCTCGGCTCACTTCTATTCGATGTCCTTCCTTTATGTAGATCTTAAGGCCTTTGAAGTGTTACTGTAGCCAACAAATATACCCATCATGCTTATAGGATCCAGCCTCTTTCTCTCATCTTTCAGAATGTGAATATAGACAGGGCATCCAAATATTCGAAGATGGTCTACACTTGGTTTCTTCCCAATGAATGCTTCCTTAGGAGTCATATTGTCTAGTGATCTTCTAAGGACTTTGATTTTGAACATACATTGCAGTTTTTGTTGCTTCACCCCACAAAAATTTAGGGAAGTCTTGATCATGTAACATGGCTCTTACACTTTCCTCAATTGATCAATTATTTCTTGCAGCAACTCAACTTTGTTCAGGATTATATGGGACGATTAGCTCCCTCTTAATCCCGGCCTCCTTAAAGAAAGTTACGAGTTCCTTTAATGTGTACTCTCCTCCATTGTCAAATCTTAGTACTTTTATCCTCCTTTTTGTAAGGTTCTCTACTTAAGCTTTGAATTCTTGAAATTTTTTGAATACTTCATCCTTGGACTTCAACAAATAGATCCGAGTTTTCCTTAAGTGGTCATCAATGAATGTTACATAATATAGATGACCTCCAAGTGACTTTGTAGACATAGGACCACAGACATCAGAATAAATGAGATCCAGGACTTCTTTTGACCTTGAAGCACTGCTTCCAAATGGTCTCTTAACATTTTTACCAAATGCACATCCCTTGCATACTCCTTCTTGATCGTCCTCGAGTTCAAGGATGCCATTCATCGTTGAATTTAGAGTTGGTGAGATTTTGCAGTGAAGGTGTCCAAACCTTATATGCCAAAGTTCACATGGACTTACTTCAATATGAACCAAAGCTTGAGAGAGAGGAGACAATAGTCTATAGAGTCTTCCTTGACAAATCCCAATGGTCTTTGCATTTTCGATACTAGAGCCTTTATCCCAAATCACAATTTTTCCATCTATAAAAGCGACTCTAACTACCTTATCCTCAAGACATGAAATAGAGAGTAATTTCTTTTGCAAACCTGGTACGAACAAAATATTATTGATATGGAAGTTTCCTCCATTTTCCAGCTCCAGCGAGGTTGTTCCAATTCCCCTTATAGGATAGCTCTTCTTATCACCAAGTTCAATAGAGTAGGAAGATTTTCCTCTTAATAAGGTCTTTAGTTGTTTGTGCTCACCTAACATATCTCTTGATGCTCCATTGTCGATTACCCAAATATTCTCATCTTTATATGTGTCTGTAAGTGTTCAGAATAACCCTTTGTCATTTGTAGAAGTCTTGTTCATACTATACTTTATGGATAATAGGAAATTCCACAATGCCTTGATGCCTTGCTTGAGATGACTTGCTACCATAGAACACTGCTTCAAATATTTTGCTAGAGCCCTAAATTACTAGTGTAGTCCCTTACTGTTGTTAGTGTAGCCCTCTTATTGTTATTGTTGTACCCATGTAGTCCCCATTTTGTTATTATTGTGCCTCATAATAACCCACTACTTTTATTCCTATGCCCTTACATTATTATTGTTAGGTCGGTTAGGATTATATTGCGACCCCATGGACTCCTATATATAGAAAGGAGGTTTTGTCATTTGTATCATCCAAGAATTGTTCATTTATGTAATGTACAGGAGGTTACCCCATCGAAGTGGTTGATTTCTAAGTCATTGATCTCTCTTTTCTTCTATTTTGTGAGTTGGTTTCATAACATTTGGTATCAGAGCTCTAGATTCTAGGGTTTCGCTGCTTCAAACAGGTCATCGTGGCATTTTCGCTATAACTTTTTTTCTATGAAGATTCAGATGCTAAAAAAAACCCCATTTGCGAAGAAACTCCTAAGGAACTTCGTCTAAAAATTTCAGATCTTGGTTCGCAATATTTTCGAAGGTATGATCTGTGAAAGTTAGGGTTTTTGCAGGGTCCCAAATTTCATCTCAAAGAGGTGACTTTGGGAAAATCGTCATGACTCTCTCTCTGAGCATCAAATTGGAATTCTGTAAAAAGTGGTCGAAAGTAATTGGATTATAGTTTCCTGTGTATCGATTTCAGATTCGAAGAAGGAAACAGTAACACATGGCACGTCGTACAAGTTCGCTCTACTAAACCAGTCCATAATTAGGACATTGTGGGAGATTAGGCATAACTTTGTCTTGAAGAATCCAAATCAAGTCAAACCTATGGCATTGGAAATAAGATTCAGAGGACTAATAAAGGACCAAAGATGAATTCTTGGGGATCCGAAATCACAGAGATACATCAGATCCAATATCGACCTCCTTAAAAGCAAGAAAAAGGTGTGTATTTTTTTAAAATTGCATAAAGCTTGTTTGAAAAATCAGTTTGAAGGGATTCCAAGGGCATGTTGAAGCATAGATATCAGTATTGGGTTCTAAAATGGCCCCTAAAAAGAATTCAACACCCAGTAAGTCCTCAGAAGGCTCTACTATGACTCATGAAGAGGAAGAAGTGCAACAAGATATATCAAAACTACAAGAACAAGTGCAACAAATTTTGCTCTCGCAAAGAGTAACAAAAAATGAAATGGAAGCTAAAATGGATGGTTTGGAGAGAGGCGTGGAAGCTAAGATGGATAATTTAAAGAAAAGCATCGAAGCTAAGATGGATGGCGTGGAAGCTAAGATGGATGGTATAGAAGGCAACATGGAAGCTGAGATGGATGGTTTGAAGAAAGGCGTGGAAGCTAAGATGGATGGTTTGAAGAATGGCATGGAAGCTAAGATGGATGGTATAGAAGGCAACATGGAATATTTGAAGAAAGACATTGAAGATTTTAAGGAAGGTTTGACGAGGCTGATACAAGAAATGATTCCTAATGGCGAAAAGGTAGTAGAGGAAACTCATGATGAGAAAAAAATAAATGTTAATCGTAATTTCATAAACTCTAATGTTGGATTGAAGACCCACCATATTCCAAAGATCGATATGAGGAAGTTTGATGGAAAGGATCCCGTAACATGGATACTACGGATGGAGCAATATTTTGATCTCCATAATGTGCAAAACACACAAAAGGTACGCATTGCAACTTAATATTTAGAACAAAATACATTTGTATGGTATCGATGGCTTTGCACTCGTTAAAAAATTGTCACTCCGTCAATTTTTATGGAGGAAATGATAGCACATTATGAGGATACAAAGAGCAACACCTTCTTTAACCAACTGATAAATCTCAAACAAAAGTGTTCAATGGTGGAGCACATTGAGGACTTCCAAAAATTGAATATAAGGGTAACTGATATTCCAAAGGAACACAGGATTGATGTCTTCAAAGGGACTTTAAACGATAACATCCAACATGAGGTTCGCCTTTGGGAACCTGAATCATTGGAGAAAGAATTCAGGTTCGCAAGAAAAATTGAAAGTAAAATTATGGCAACAAGGAAGCTTACCACTCACATCTATAAAGATGGAAGTGTCGCTACTCCTAGACTTCGACAACCTACAAGGTTGACACCACAACAATTGGAAGAAAAAAGAGCAGAAGGGCTTTACTATAGTTGTGAATCATGATAGAAAATACACTAAAGGTCATAAGTGTGCTGAGAATAGATTATTTTACATAGATTGTGAAGAGGAGGAAGAAAAGGAACAAGAAACTTCAAAAGAAGAGGATATACACCCGAAACCAACACTAGAGGAAGAAGAAATGAATCTGACCATATCCTGTAATGCATTGGCAGAAATTACCGCACCTCAAACCCTCAAGATAGAAGGACATATCAAGAAAAAAATGTAATAGTGCTTATTGATTCGGGTAGTACCCATAATTTTATTCATTGTAAGTAGGACAAGGAATTGAATTGCTTCCTATACCCAGTGCCAAAGCGTCAAGTGATGGTGGCAAATGGAGGAACTATAAATTGCTCTGGAAAGTGCCATAATATCAAGCTAACCATGGGGTAATATGTATTGAATAGTCGAATGTTTTCCATTCCAATGGGTGATGCTGATGTTGTACTAGGAGTACAATGGTTACAATCTTTGGGGACGGTAGCTTTTAATTTTCAAGAACTTTTCTTGAATTTTTTTTTGGAAGGAAAGGAATTTGAATTACGGGGTATCGCACGTAAGTCGAGAAAGATAATAAGTTCTAATGTCATGAAAAACCCTCTGAAGAAAGAACAACAAGGCATCATTGCACAATTATGCTCACTAGAAGTTCCAACATCAAAATCATCTATTTCTCCAGAATCTTCAAAAAGTATTGGACAATCATTCCAAGGTGTTTGAAACTCCCAAAGGACTCCCACCTATTCGTGATCATGATCATGCTATTCATTTGATTCCACGAAGTGTTCCTCCAAACATCAAGCCTTACAGATATCCTTATGTCCAAAAGAGCGAAAATGAACACATGATTGCAGAAATGCTAGAGGCTAGTATAATACAACCTAGTCAAATTTCATTTTCCACTCCAGTAGTATTGATGCACAAGAAGGATGGATCATGGCGCATGTGTCCGGATTATGGGGAGCTCAATAAGCTCACTATTAAAGATAACTTTCCCATTCCTGTGATTGATGAATTATTGGATGAATTACATGGAGCAATTTATTTCACCAAGTTGGATCTCTGTTCAGGATATTATCAAATTAGAATGAAGACTGAAGACATTCTAAAAACAGCTTTTCGAACTCATGAGGGTCATTATGAATTTTTGGTCATGCCTTTTGGCCTTACCAATGCACCTTCTATAATTCAAGGGTTGATGAATTCCATTTTCAAAACCTTCCTTAGAAAATTTGTGTTAGTATTTTTTGATGATATACTAATCTATAGCAGGTCTTGGAAGGATCATCTTCAACATGTTCACAGGGTGCTCAAACTATTGGAGGAGAAACAATTATATGCAAAAACCTCCAAATGTTTATTTGCAGTAGAAGAAGAGGAATATCTGGGTCATATTATATCTCAGCAGGGTGTTCAGGTAGACCCTAACAAAATTAAAGCCATTAAGGAATAGAAAGTCCTCACAACCATAAAGCATTTGTGAAGATTTCTCGGGTTAATAGGGTATTATCGCAAGTTTGTTAAGAATTATGGGAAAATAGCAGCATCTCTAACAACATTATTGAAGAAAGATGCATTTTCACGGACTCCTAAAGCAACTAAGGCCTTTGAACATATTAAAGAGGCAATTTTCCTAGCACCGGTCTTAACTACGCCAAAGTTCACAAAAACCTTTATTGTGGAATGTGATGCCTCAGGAAATGGAATTGGTGTTGTTTTAATGCAAGAAGGAAGTCCCATTGCTTTTGAAAGTCGTCCAATCAAAGGAAAGTATTTACAGAAAGCTATTTATGAGAAGGAAATGTTAGAAATACTACATGCACTAAAGAAATGGCGACCTTACCTAATGGGAAGACACTAATGGCATTGCTTTGTGCCATTTCTATTATCCAACACGATCGGATAACCGAAACAAGGGAGGATTGGAAGAATGACGAAGAAGTATGGACACGCATTCAAAAGTTGCAGCAAGATCCCGATACATCTAATACGTTTAGTTGGAAAAATGATTCCTTATGGTACAAAGATCGCTTATATCTTTATAAGAATTCCCAACTAAAACAAAAGATTCTTTTGGAATTGCATACCTCTCCCTTAGGAAGACACTCGGGATTTTTAAAAACTTACCACAGAGTGAAGAAATAACTTTTTTGGAATGGCCTTAAATCTGATATTCAAAAGTTTATGGTGGAATGTTTGGTTTTCTAGCAAAATAAAGTTGAGACAATTAAGAACCCTGGTCTGCTACAGCCTTTATCCATTCCAAATCAATGTTGGGAGGAGGTTTCAATGGATTTCATCACAATTTTATCTAAGCTCGAAGGAAAAGAGTCTCATCATGGTGGTAGTTGATACACATACCAAGTATGCACACTTTTTTGCATTATCTCATCCATTTATAGCGAGTATAGATGCTACTGCATTTATGGAAACAATTCAAAAGCCACATGGAAACCCAAAGATTATTGTAAGTGATAGAGATTCAAAAGCTACTGGAAATTTTTGGATGGAATTATTTTCTTGTTTGGGTATTGAACTAGCTCATAGCTAATCTTATCATCCTCAATCCGATGGGCAAACTAAGATAGTGAACAAATGTTTGGAAGGATACCTTTGTTGCTTTGTATCTGATAAACAAACACAATGGGTCAATTGGTTACCTCTAGCTAAATGGTGGTATAACACTTTCTTCCACACTGCAGCAAAAATGACCCCATTTATGGCACTTTATGCATATCATCCGTCGTCCATCACATCATCTGTAAGAGAAAATTCTAAGGTTCAAGTAGAGGAAGATCACATCGAGCATCAACAACAAGTTCTCCAACTCTTAAAGGATAGCCTAAATTTGGCACAGAATCGAATGAAACAAGAAGCAGATCAACATCGCAGCGAGAGAAGTTTTGATGTAGGCGACTGGGGATTTTTATGGCTACAACCATACAAACAAATGTCCCTCAAGCAAGCTAGGAAAGATAATAAATTATCACCAAAGTACTATGGTCCTTACAAGGTTTTGCAAAAGATTGGTACTATGGCATACAAATTGGAGCTTCTTGCATCTTTGCCGAGTGCACCCAGTTTTCCATGTTTCATGCTTAAAGAAGGTTATAGGTGACAAACTTCTGGTTCAAACACTATTGCAAGAACTTGATGAGGAAGGAAATATTATATTGGTACCTGAAGCAGTCACGGAAAGAAGAACTCAATAGCTACGAAATCAATCAGTTTTAGAGTATCTCATTAAGTGGAAGAACTTACCCACTGAAGATTCCACATGGAAGGATGAGAATTTTATACAGAAACATCCAGAACTATTCAAGCATTGAGGACAACACTTTTTTGAAGGAGAGGGGCATGTTAGGGCCCTATATTACTAGTGTAGTCCCTTATTGTTGTTAGTGTAGCCCCCTTATTGTTATTGTCGTACCCATGTAGTCCCCATTTTTTAATTATTGTGCCCCATAATAGCCCACGATTGTTATTGTTGTGCCCTTACATTATTATTTTTAGGTCGACTAGGATTATATTGTGACCCCATGGACTCCTATATATAGAAAGGAGGTTTTGTCATTTGTATCATCCAAAAAAATTTCATTTCTGTAATGTAGAGGAGGTTGCGCCCTCGAAGTGGTTGATTTCTATGTCGTCGATCTCTCTTTTCTTCTATTTTGTGAGCTAGCCTCATAACATATTTCTTCAATGATGTAGTGATCTTCATCATGCCCTTAGCCAACCTTAGCTCTGATACCATGTTAAGAAACCTAAAGGGTTGCAACTAAGATAATTTCTCTTCAACTTCATAACTGCTTATGATGTATTTTTAATTTTCTAAATTATTAGCTTCTTCTCGTATTATTATGTTGTTTTTGTCACCAAACAGTTATCAAAATTTGAAGATCAACAATACATAAGAACACAGGATATATGCTGCAAGCCAGGGCCAAAACCTCTCCTCCTGACAAGAAAACTTGTAAATATCTTCCCTTCTTATATATCCTTCAAATGACTAATTCCAAGACCTTTAGACCAAGACCAATACCCTTCCAAGACCAAGTCTGAGCTGCTTCATGATGTGCTTCCTCTCTCCAAGTCAAACCCAATCAAATCTCTTCCAGCTGCACAACTTTGACCCCCAGCTACAGAATTTCAGCCTCCACTGCAGGTCCGAAATTTTCGGCCCCAGAAACATTTGTTGCTTGCACACATGTGAGCAGTTTTAGGGCTTCCAAGGCTTCCTTTGACCTTCGCTTGAGTTTCTCCTTCTTCTAGGGTTTGTAGGTGATCTAATAGACCTTCCTTCGACCTTTTTTCTGCAATTTCCTCAACTTCAATCTTGCAGCAGTGAAATCCTAGCTTCCTTCTTCACACGTGTGAGAGAGAGAGAGAAACAACCCAAACTTTTGTCCTTCGTCCTTCTTCCTTCTTCGCTAGCCTTTTTTTGCTTCTCCTTCGCTTAAATGATGAGAAGATGAGTGAGTGCTCATAGGAGGTCGAGTTCCCTCCTATATACAGGCTTCTAAGGAGGGAAACATGACCTAATGAAGCTGACTTCTTAGTTTCCAAGCCGACTTGGTCTGGGAGGGTATTTTGACACTTTTAAATACAAAAATAATTCTTTTTACAAGTTACAATGTGCTTGATGGGGTCTTCTTCATATGAAAATGACTCTTTTGACTTCTTGACCCTAGCACAAACCCTAGAAGCACTCAATTGGTGCTTGACCTCTAAATAAAATACCTCGACCATGAAACCCATGCTACAAAAATAACAATAATAAATTTTCTTTCTTTTTACAATATACAAGAACCAAATGTACATTTCATATTTATGAAGACCGAACCTAGTTACACATTTCAACAGCTTCGTGACCTAATATGCAACTAGAAGACCTCCTATGAAAATCCCTATCATTCTACACCGTAATAAACTATTGCCAAATGTGAATCCCTAGGGCCACAAGGTACTAGCTAGGTTAAAACTCCAAGGAAATTGTTGTTGCATGCTGTCACATGCTCCATCTATTCCAATCTAGGGAGGACTTCTATTAAGTTCCTTGACCCCTAAAGCATCAACATGACCCACAATTTCTTCCTTCTTTCCATCAATGATCAGATCTTGTTGACCCATCTTTTGTTGTATGACTAACTTCAGGTTATATTCAGGAGATGGAATCGTGGAAAAATATCTCACCCACCTGAAATACAAACTATTAATGTAATGATAAACAAGATGATTCCATCTCTTGTCTACTATCAGGTACTCTTCCCATGAATCACCATGTTCTAGAAGCTCAATCCTTGTTGGCACAATCTCCAAAATCTAACCTTCAATGTCCCATGCCTTCTACTTGACAACACCTCCAAGCTACCATAGCTTCCTTGCTCTACTTCACACAATTTTCTTAACCATACATCTTCAAGCAAAATTGTTGTTGCTAGTTTCTCAACAAATCTGCAACCTTGAGATAATTTTACCACACTGTGTCGCTTGTGCCCCCCTTGGTTTGATGATGTATGAACGTCATTATGTTGGTTGTCATATGATGTAGCCCAATACTCCCATGGAATCGAAAGAAAATGCATAAGCTTAGCCAACTACTATGTGATGATAATCGCTACCATGCACCACCAGTAGACCTGCTAATAAACTCTTGGTCGTACTTCCCCAAAGCTTCCATTGCTCTAATCTGACATGAGTGTAGTCCAGAAATCTGTTATCAGGGAGTTGAGCTCTCGTGCTACTACATTCATATCCCAAACCAGCCACCACCTGGAGTAGCTCTGATCTTTGGTGCTCATCGACAAACCCGCTCTTTGAACTTTCCCCAAACAAGTATGTTGCTAGTTCCCTACGAAGGGGAACCATGTCACCTACTTATTCCTCCTAGTTGTACTCCCCCACATGGTGCAACCCTGTTATGTGATGGAATGATACACCTCGATCCCACTGCCAAGTAATGTAGTCAAACTTTTCCATATGAGGGGATGATCCACCTTGATCACATTACCAAGTAGTGTAGTCAAACTTTTCCATATGATGAGATGATCCAGCTGGATCCCACTGTCAAATAGGGAATTTGCAATCCCTAATACCTGAACACACGTATTGTGTTGAACCCCTAGCTAGAAGTGCACTCCCATAAATTCCCCACTTGGTAGGGTACCAACTCATAATCTCCCTCCCGTCTAACTGCCATCGGACTCTATCATGGGATATGTTAATCATAACCATAACACCTATGGAGTCCATGATCTCCCATAGAATGTCTCTCCCACTAGCCATCGACAAATCCTAGAAAAAGACAACCATGCTGAGAATATGCTACTCTGATTGGGATGTTGATATGACAAAGTTCTATCTCTTGATCTTGCATCCTAAAGTGTTTTTCATCTAGAGTTAGTATCCTGCAGGATTGGGATCTTGTTTCCTCATTGATCCTAATCATATGTGTCAACGAAAGCTCATCGGTGCTACAAACCCTTTCTATGTATTGTTAAAGAGGGTTACTCCACAACTCAAGAGTGGACTTTTGTTGTTGCCTCCTTAGCATTCCCAATTGTCTCCCAATATCGGCAAGGTTAGCAGCAATGTTATCAGAACCGGACCAGTCATCGAACCGGTAAACCCCCGACCAGGTATTGGTCAAAGCCAGACAAAAACCAATAAAAAACCAAACCGAGAAACCAATCAACCAAAAACACATAAAATATTCAAATTTTAAAGAAAAACACATACATTCATGTGCATCCATATGAATACAACCATTTATAGACAAATAAGCAAATGTTCTCATTTATAGAGCATGTAGAGGTGCACATAACCAAAATAACACCAGATCAATCCATATTTGAACTGAAAATACATCAAAAAATAAGACCTATATGGCCTCTAGCATCGAAAAAAAATCATGCTACAACAAATACCTACATAACATCAAAATATTTGCCTATATTGGGATCTTCATCATCAATATCGCCCTCTACGCATTAAATGAGATAAAAAATGCTTAGCGTGTCAATTCAAGAATTTGTTTGAATGATGGGTACATTTTTAGTAGGATCGTGAAAGAGCAGTTCAACACACAATACCACTAACATCAAGGTACATAGAGGGATTGGTGCTCTTGATTAAATGTTAGTTTGATACCCTCACACATGACAAAATCCAATAGAGACATTGCAATCCCACCAATCCTGAAATCCTGAAAATTTGTTAAGTCTGTTGGATTTTGAGCAAGATCTAAACTTCTACTTTCTTCGCATGAAATCCAATAAGGTCAAAACCACTCTCAAACATCCTAAGTCATTTCATGGTAATGTTAAATTCTTAAAGTAAAAGTGACATTCTCCATTATCTTTAAGTAAAATGATGAAAATGAAAGATAAAGGAGAATGTCATTTTTAGTTTAAGAATTTAACATTACCGTGATCTTCATTGCAATCCCCCAAATCCTAAAATCCTGAAAAATTGTTAAGTTTGTTGGATTTTTGAGCGAGATCTAATTCTACTTTCGGAGGAAATTCTATTTTCCTTTGTTCATACTTCTGAAGATATAAGTATATTACCTGCAACCATATGACATGACTTCATAGCATCCAGTGTAAGCATAAATATACATTTACCTCATCTCTTTTCCTTTTGAGTCATCCTGCAGCAGTTTTCCTTAGAATGAATAGATTCATTCTCTTGACCCACTCTATCAATATGTCATCATATCCTAATCCCAAAATTTTGCAAGTTAGGATTCTCGATGAAACCTTTTTGCTTTCTTTCTAACCAGTGAATCCAAAGAGAACTCCATTAAAAAATGTTAGCACCTGTTTCCATATTGATTAATGAAAGATGAGCCTTGATCTAGATCACTGCCTTCTATAAATATTATTTTCATTGAGGTTCCCAAGAGACACTTATCTCATAGCATAGTTGTCACATAAATGTGTTTACAGACATCCTCCTATGACGAGTGCTCCTCCTTCAATGCTTCCATCGTGATGCAAATTCTAAAGTGATGCATCTATCTAATATACAATGCTTCCTAACATACGATTTTACAACCGACATATAGGTCTTAAAGAGGAAGATGATCTCAATTATAGTAGAGATCTTTCACTTCTTTCTTAGGTTTCTTTCAATCTGGTTCTTCTATTTCTCAGGCGACATGGACTTCTTCCTTTTTCATCTTGTCCTTATTAGATTTGGGACAATCCTTTTTATAGTGCCCAATTTTATTACATCCATAGCATCGTATCTTATCCATGTTTCTTCTTTTCTTGAAAACTGACCCTTGATCTTTTCTCCGTAGCTTGATCCTTGTGTCTTTTTGCTAAACTACCCTTCCTTATCTTCAGCACCTTAGCTCTAATATCATGTTGAGAGATTAGGGCTTTTATTGAAATTTCTCTATCTTGATAATTATTTGTGAACTTGTTATGCTTATTTTACTTAGATCTTATCTACATTAGATTGTTATGTCTTTCATCAAGTCAATTATCAAAACACAAGAGACACAAAGTTTAGGGTCTTCAAGCGTGGGCCAAAGCCTCTCCCTCTCAGAGAAGAAAACCTAAAAGAAATTCTTCTTATAGATCTTCAATTGATAAGAACCAAGACCATGACAACTGTGAAAATTTCTGAATCTAAACCAGAAATCCTACTGCAGAAAAATTGATTTACATTATCTACTTGTGTTTTTATTTAACAAGTTTTTTTTTAATATTTCAGTAAAAATATTAATGTAAATACACTGCATCCTACACTAATGTACAGATCAAGAACTGAAAAATAAATGAGACAATCACACAAAGGACACTCTTATTTTTGAACTAACGTCCCCGGAAAAACCCAATGCAGCAAAACCGATGCAGCAGATATCAGGGTTTTATTGTTAAGCAGATTTCTTAATACAATCTAGAGTGCGAAATCCGGCTCAGCCAATAAAAAAAATCACGACAGAAGTACCTCAATCCAAAGACAGATATTTTGGCTGATCCAACAACAGAATGAAGAAACCCCACAGGTGACTGTGTTGTCGCCAATGTTGCGCAGCGTTGGTTGCTGCAAGCTCTACGTTGAGACTGCGTCACCTCCTCTAGGAGCTACGCCAGCATCCTCGTGAGCCTTCCCGGCTCAGAAATTGATCTACTGAGTTGCTACCTGATCTACCTCACAGAAACCCCAACGCTGCCTCTTCAATGACTCTATCACCCTCTAAAGCTTTGAGTCACCCTCTGAAGCTCTGAGTCACCCTTTCAGGTGCTACGTTGTCTCTCCTAGTGCTTCTCTACCACTCTGCAATTGTATTCTCGGCCTTAGACTGAAGCCTCACTGTCAAACTGCCCTCTCTGCACTACAAGCTCACTCTGAAATTCTCAGCAAACCACGCCCTAGAATTTCGACATTGCTCAAGTGTTGCTCTCCATGTGTAAGTTCTCCAACTAACACTCAAACCTTCCTTTATACTTTTCTTGTTGAGAAATAAACAGTCATGATCTAATCCTTAATCAATGGCTAAGATTAAATTAGACTTGATCCTCGTCACTTAGAAGCTTCTCACCCACATGCTAAAATTAATTCACTTTAATTATTTAAATTCCCTAAGTTTTAACTTAGGCTCCATTTAAAATAATTAATTATTTGAATAACTTTCACTATGGGTGGAATTTCTCCAAATGATTTTTGGGTCTTGGAGATCTCATGTGTTCTAGCCCTTCCACAAAGCTTCAAAGCCAGAGCGCATCCGATGCTACCAAAAAAAATCAACAACAACGAACCTTGAACCAGTATGCCTCCAAGACCTTGTCACTGCTCTTCTATAGCCCTTACTGATGTGCCTTCTATTCTTTTCTCCTTAGCCTCTAAGAGATAACTTCTCAGCTTTCTAGTTGCACCTTTGATACCCAAGACCGAGCTCTTGTGCTTGCTATAGTATCCCTCCTTTACGTTGTGTATTTTTCTGCTCCCTTCAGAGATATATGGAATATGTCAGCCCAATACTGAGGCTCGTATTAGCCCTCGGCCTACCTGAAGTATGTGAGGTAGGTATGGCTCCTATAACAGAGATAACCCTTATCTTTTCTTGACCCAATCACTATGCAGAACATCACTGAGATGACTTCAATCTATTCACTTTTTGTCGTAATAAATGTTATACATCATACAAGGAAAGCTCTCACTGCTTGAACTACGAGCAATAATACAAGGAAACAATCAAGAAAATGTATAAGGCAATATAGAGGGGTGGAAAAACAAAGGTCGAGTTAACTCATGCATCCATGATTGCTCCCTCCTCACATCTATACACCCAAGATGAGGTATTCCATCATAGTTGGTGTCATGGACCATGGTACTTGACCATGGTGTTCTTTTCCCCATATGTTCCATCATTATTCATATGGCGCCTATCAATTGAAGGGTTGACTAAAGATATCTCACTTCCCTTTGGGGTTTGGGAACACCTAATAGGGTTGTCTATTAGCCACTCCTACAAAAGGAAGTAGCACCATTACATGACTAAGGCCCCAATTTTGGAAGAGAAGCCACATATGAACTGTTATTATGCCCATTTATTTCAAGCTTGGTTCACTTAGATGCACTAATGATTAATGTACCTGATGATGACAGTTGCAGCACTAGATATTCTGTGTAATTGGTAGGTCGTTCCAACTATAGGTATGGGCAACTTAACTAGGGTGCAAGTCCTCTAGAGGGACATCGACACCCACAGGTGATGTGTTGAGAGACATGGGATTCGAGACATTTGTAGAGCATCATTCATAACCATGGGCACCTCCAACACCCACAACTTCTGCAATTTTCCCTATCTTACTCATGGGATGATGCACTTGGACCATTTTTCCCCTAGTCGGTTTAGCATATATATACGATGTGCCAGTTGATCCAGAGCCCATATGAGGTTCGTCTCATGCCTTGACACATGGAAGGGCTAGCACCATCTTGAGCGGCTTCAACATTGGAGCAAATATAGAGATTTTGTCACTTTGATACCCATGAGACACAGTTTTGTGCCCCAAACCCACATTTGGGGGCCATAAGACGATTCGCACTGAGATATAGCGGCCAATCCCTAGATCTTGATTTGAGAAGTCTTCTAAACTTGTCATGGCACCTAAAGGCCTCAACATCAGCCCAAAGGAAGCCAATGCAAGCATGATGTCATCATTTCGGCTAGTATTTGTGGAGATAAAGATAATTTTGTAAAAGCTACTAGGTCGGCATGTGAACTAGACCTTTTGTTGCACATTATTTTATTAATAGAGGGGCTTGTAGGCTAAAATAGATTGTGTTACAACACATATATATTGGAGAGACTTTATTTCATCTCTCTTCATCATCACAGTTGGAATTTCAGCCTCATAAAGGAACTCGCAATTCTCTTTTGTGCATGAATTGAAGTATTCTTGGATGCATTTTGATATTTGGAGTTATGCTTGCATATTATTTGGAGTTATGCTTGCATATTATTTGAAATGATGGAAGGAATTCTTGCATGTTATCTTGTAAATGCCCTAATTTGTTGAATATCAATTTCCATGTCTAATGTTTCGAATTATTGATTCTAGGTCATGCTAAATTGTGCCCTAATTTGTTGAATATAAATTTTGAATAGCTATCTAGATCAATATTGCACGAATTACTCATACATAATACGTAATGAATAGTCCTAGTCGTGAACTTATTGAAGCTTTCCCATGAAAAAAAAAATTCCATAGAGTAGGTAAATGCTTGAAATTTGTTTGCATGGGCATCAAATTTTGGCCTCCTTAAGAACAAGTTTGACTATTTTAAACCATCCTTAACTCCATTCTCCCACAGGACAACACACTAATCTGAGCCATTGGTGATCAAACCTATTTTTTATCCATCTTTTCTCTCTCCCAAATATCAATCCTTTCAAGGCTAGCACTAGAAACTAGGGCTTAGGGTGAAATATAGGGATGGGGTATTTTGGTGGTTGGAGATCCTAAACATCAAGTACATATGGTTTGCCAGTGTTTGGGCAGCGGTCCTTCAGTTGCTTACTTCTCAGCAACTAAGTTGAAGTGCAGCAGTTGGCAGCAGGATGCAGCAATTTGAGAGGGAGCTACAGTACAAATGTGGCAGTCATGGGCAACAGTACAGAGAGCAGAAGCAGCGCAATGATGGAGGGTAGCAGGCCAAGCATCAGCGCAAGGACCGATGCCAAGTGCCTCAGTGTGGAAGTATTGCTAGAGCACACACCTCGCTAAGAGGGAGTGTTGAGATTTTGGGGTAGCATCGGATGTGCTCTAGCTCCAAAACTTTGTCGTGGAGCTAGAGTACATGAGATCTCCAAGACCCGGAAAGCGTTCGGAGAAATTCCATCTGGTTTGATAGTTATTCAAATAATTAATCCTTTTAATTAAAGACCCTAATTCTAACTTAGGAAAATTAAAAGATTAAAGTGAATTAAATTAAAAATGTGATGAGAATGTTCTTAGTGACGTGGATCAACCAGCTTCTAATCTTAGTCATTGATTATAGATTAGAGCACGGTCGTTGGTTTGCCAACGGGAAAACTATAAGAGAAGCGCTTGGGGTTAGTTGGAAAACACACACATTGGAAGAGCATTAAAGCTAAGTCGAAATTCTAGGGCGTGGTTTGCTAATAATTTCGAAGTGAGTTTACAGTGCGGTGAGGGGCAGAGATTGGCGAGGGATGTTCTAATCCGAGGCCAAGAATACAACAACAGCAGAGAGGCAGTATACTAGGTAGCGCAGAGGCCAGCCAGAGCTATGCAGTTCAGCCAGAGCCACGCAGAAGGCAGTGTAGAGGCAGCAGGAACCCTTCAGGGGTGACGCAGGCCCAGTCAGGGCAGCGCAAGGGCAGCGTAAGCCCACAGAGGGTGACGCAGGCCCTTCCAGGACAGCGCAGAGGCTGACGCAGAGGGCTGAGGTGCAGCGTTAGGGTTTCCAATGGGCCCGAAAGGGCTCGAGTTATGTAATTCCTATTTGAATGTGTGCATCGGCCATATTTTTTGTCTCTAAGTGAAAGAGGTATTACTGTCGTGAAATTTCTTTGTAGGGAGAACCATTTTGGTGCCCAGATATTGTTGTATTCAGATCCTACATAATAATAAAACCCTCTAGAGCTAGTTGCACTGGTTTTCCCACTTTGGGTTTTTCGGTGGACATTTGTCCGAGAAACCTGTGTGTCACTTTGTCATGTGTGCGTAATGTTCAGTAAATGATCTGTAAATGTGTAGGCTGCAATTGTGTTTACTTTGTTGATTTTACTGAATAATTCAGAAAATTAACTTGTAATTTAATTCAAGTAGGAAAAGTAAATCAAGAAGCTGCAGTAGGATTTCTATGTTTAGAAATTTTCACACCTCTAAGATGGTGTTCTCTCTAACAAGTTGCTAGTCCAATGCTCCTCTTACTATGTGCCAAAGGTCCTGTCATGTGGACAATCCTTCTTTCAAGTGTGCCAAGCTGGTCACTAAGCTCCAATGCTCTTCCTCAACATGTGTCTTAATCCACAACCAAACCCCATGATGTATGCTCTGTGAAAATTTCTGAATAGAATAATACAGAAATCCTACTGCAGTATCTTGATTTACTTCTCCTACTTGTGATTTAAATTATACAAGTTATTTTCAGAAAATATTCAAAAAATACCGAAGTAAACACAATTAGCAGCCTACCCACATATAGACCATTTACTGAATATTACGCTCATTCGACAAAGTGACACACTGATTTTTCGGACAAATGTCCCCGGAAAAACCCAATGCAAGAAAACCGGTGCAGCAGATATGACGGTTTATTATTATTAAGTAGAATCTGAGTACAGCAAATCTCAGCACCTTACTGGTTAACCCGAGAAAGAAATACAAAAAAATATGCAGTAATACCTTTTTCTGGAGACTGAAAACTGCACTGATTCACACCCTCAAACGGGATTTATAGAACTCAGTCCCTTTCTGCCTCT
Organism: Pinus albicaulis; assembly: GCA_034641835.2. Classification (NCBI taxonomy): domain Eukaryota; kingdom Viridiplantae; phylum Streptophyta; class Pinopsida; order Pinales; family Pinaceae; genus Pinus; species Pinus albicaulis. The sequence goes on from CM076570.1 coordinate 113,856,317, forward strand.
CGAAACCCCAGCATTGCTCTGAATCTGCCTGCATCAGCCCTGTTAGCCTCTGCATGCCCCTGTGTTGCTCAGAAAAGGACTAGGTAACCCCAAACTGGGTGATGCAGTCCATACGCTGCCCTGGATGGCCTCTGCGTAACATTGATGGCCTCCTGCTCCCTCAGTGCTGCCCTTTCTGGGCCTCCGTAGCACCTGCTAGCGGCTGAAACCCTCTATGTTGCGCAACTGCTGCGTAGCCTCTACTTCCTCTGCACTGATCCTGGTTCCTGCTTCTCTGCCTCTTGCTGACTCTTGGCTCCGGGATAAGATCATCCCCTTAGCCAATACTACCCCTCGCTGCAGCTGAAACACTTCTGGAAATTCTTAGCAAACCAACCCTAGAATTCCAACTCTGCCTCTGTGTGTGTGTCTCCAACTGACCCCAAGCCTTTCTCTTATACTGTTTCATTGAGACATTAACGGTCGTGATTTAATCTCTTATCGACGGCTTAGATTAAAAGACTGCTTGATCCATGTCACTTAGAACATTTCATCACGTGTTTAATTAATTCTCTTTAATTTTTCTAATTCCCTAAGTTAGAATTAGGGTCCTCATTAAAAAAATTAATTATTTTAATATCTCACACACTAGATAAAATTTCTCCAAACAATTTATGGGTTTTGGAGGTCTTGTGTGTCTTAGCCCCTCCACAAAATTTCAGAGCTAGAGCACACCCAATGCTACCTCAAAAACTCAACACTCCCTCTTAATACAGAGTGTGCCCTAGTAATACATCCACACCATGTATCACAAGATCTCCACATCGGTCTCTGTGTTGTTGATGCTTGGCCTGCTGCCCTCCATCCACTATGTTGCTGCCCATGTCACTCCCATTGACACTTCCACATTTGTACTGCAGCTCCCTCTCAAATTGTTGCATCATGCTGGCCATAGCACTGCCACTGCTAACTGTTGCACTACAACTCAGTTGTTGAGAAGTAAGCAACTGAAGGACCCCTGCCCAATCTTTGACAGACAAGTCGAGCTTCATTTCATCGCTGAACCTTCCTTGGCTGTTGCTCTACGCTGTCCTCCTGAAGCCACTACGTTGCTACAGCTCTGCACTGCGTAAGCACTACCTCTTTGCGCTACTGAAGTCCCATCCGCCTCTACACTGCTATTGCCTCTGCACTGCGCTGCTCCCTCTACAACGTCTCAGCACTGCCCTCTGCTTCACTGTGATTTTCTGCAACCATCTCTCTACTTGTCCCGCTATCATCTTAAGGCTCCCGTAGCTCGTATGTGATCCAATAGTTGGGCTTACTCAAGGATTTTGCCTTATCCATCTATAGCTTCTCTACAGATCCATATCGCCCCACTTATGTGGCTCATGAGCACTCATGCCTACGTCATCATCACTCCCATCGTCCTTTGCTGTTGTTGCCTTGGATTCAGAAGATCATTTGTCCTTCTTCTTAGGACAAGTGTTGGCGAAGCATCTAAGTTCGCCACAATTAAAGCACCGAACCTTGGATAGGTCCCTCTTCTTCTTCCCTTGCTGCCTTCGTTCCTTTGATGCAAGGGTTGCATCATCTTCCACTTCTTTCTTCACCTTGACAATCTTGCTGTTGTTGTTTTTCCTCTTGGTGAATCTCCTGATTTCCTCCTGACAGAGGATTGCCCACATGTCCACCCAAGATGGTAACGTTGCCCTGCCCAATATCCTCAAGACAAATGTTTCCCATTCCTCAGTGACTACATTTAGGACAGTCCTTACCAAGAGCCCTTCATTCGGAGTCGCACCCATGGCAATTAGTTGATCCCGGATAGTCCGAAGTCAGAAAAGGAAGGGATCTATCTCCTCGCCCTTCTGCATCTAGAACAGCCTTATCTAATTCTCTAGAAGCATTTTCCTTTGAACAGAGCTTCCTTGATACATCTTCTCCAAAGCAGTCCACATCTCATTTTCCATGTTCTTCCCCGCAATATGTGGCATGACGTGATCTTTAACTCCATACATGATAAAACGCTTAGCCCGCACTTGATTTTCAATGAATTTCTTCAGAGGATCTGGATCGGTAGGCACAGCTAGGACATTCGTTGCATGGTTCTTTATGTCGTACTCATCCAGGATTGTCAGTATCCTAGCTCTCCAAATGACGAAGTTGGACACGCCGTCCCACCTGTCCTGATCTCTCGGTCCATGAGAAGCCATCTAGCTCAAATCTGTCAGAACAGAAACTCTTCTCCCGCTTTCTGCTGAAATACTCAATGGAAATGTTGGATCTGGGTTTCTTGGCGATTAGAAACCCTCTATAGTAGTTGCAACTTGCTCCCTCCGACATCTGATTTCCCTCCTGAAATTTTTCAGCCAAAACAACCGAACAGTTCTCTACAATCACCCTCCTAATCGAATCTCAAGTCTGTTTGGCGCAAATATGCTAAGTAATTTTCTTCCTTCCGCTCTTTGTCCACTTAGCTAGGCACAATTCTGCACCGCAAAATCTCCACCACACTAGCAATTGCTGAAGATCTGAAGCACTGCTTACGGACCACGACAACACTGCACAGCAACCCAAAAATGGACTATGTCCCTCTGTCTGGCTTTTGCGTGAGCAGACTGGCCCAGCACAGCCTCTGCGCAGCACAGGCTGTTCTTGTGTCCTTCTGGAAGGAACTGCATTGTCTCTGCGTCAGCCCCTGCATAGCCTTTGTTGGGACTGCGTTCTCCTACTACTAAGCTGCCCTCTCCGGATCTTCGCTGCTTCAACTGCTTTCTGCAGCAAAAATTTCTTCAACTAATTTTGCTGGAGATTCAGCTTGATCTACAATGATCTCATACCATGTGAAATTTTCTGAATAGAATAATACAGAACTCCTACCGCAATATCTTGATTTACTTCTCCTACTTGTGATTTAAATTATACAAGTTATTTTCAGAAAATACCGAAGTAAACACAACTCGCAGCCTACACACATACAGATCATTTACTGAATATTATGCTCATTCGACAAAGTGACACACAAAATTTTTGGAAAAAATGTCCTCGGAAAAACCCAATGTAGGAAAACCAGTGTAGCAAATATGAGGGTTTATTATTATTAAGTAGAATCTGAGTACAGTGAATCTCAGCACCTTACTCGTTAACCCGAGAGAGAAATACAAAAAAATCTATAGTAATATCTCTATTCTGGAGACTGAAAATTGGATTGATTCACACCCTCAAACGGGATTTACAGAACTTAGCCCCTTTCTGCCTCTAGAAACCCCAGTGCTGCTCTAAAGTTGCTTGCGTCAGCCCTGCTAGCCTCTACGTGCCCCTGCGTTGCTCAAAAGAGGACTGTGTAACCTCAGACTGGGTGACGCAGTCGTTACACTCCCCTGGATGGCCTCTGCATAAACTTGATGGCCTCCTGCTACCTCAGTATTGCCCTTTTTGGGCCTGTGTAGCACCTGCGTTGCGCAGCTGCTACGCACCCTCTGCTTCCTCTGCATTAATCGTTGATCCTGGTTCTTGCTTCTTTACCTCTTGTTGACTCTTGGCTCCGGGATCAGATCATCCCCTTAGCCAATACTACCCCTCGCTGCAGCTGAAACACTTCTGGAAATTCTTAGCAAACCCACCCTAGAATTTCAGCTCTGCCTCCGTGTGTGTGTCTCCAACTAACCCCAAGCCTTTCTCTTATACTTTTTCGTTGAGACATCAACGGCTGTGATTTAATCTCTTATCGATGGCTTAGATTAAAAGATTGCTTGATCCGCGTCACTTAGAACATTTCATCACGTGTTTAATTAATTCACTTTAATTTTTCTAATTCCCTAAGTTAGATTTAGGGCCCTCATTTAAAAAATTAATTATTTTAATATCTCACACACTAGATGAAATTTCTCCAAACGCTTTATGGGTTTTGGAGGTCTTGTGTGTCTTAGCCCCTCCACAAAATTTCAGAGCTAAAGCACACCCGATGCTACCTCAAAATCTCAACATGCTCCCCAACCTAAGCATTCTCAAGTCAAGTGCCCAACCCCCAAGGTGTATATCACATGGTCCCACACTCCTAGGTCTAAGTCCCCCCATCCAAGTGCCTAATGTTCCTCCCTTTCATAGGAGCCTCCCTGAATCGAGTAACCAACTCCCATATTGCGTGCACCCAATGGGTCAATCAACATGTTGATCATGGCAACAACCTCCTATGTAAGGACACTACGCTAGCACTCCAACAAAGGTCAAAGCATCCACCCAAAATTGACCCATCTATATGTCCCTGAAACATCACCAAGGGACTAATACTGGGAGAAGACACTTTTGGAGTAACCCCAACAGCTAACAATCTTCAGTTAGATTCTAGAACATAGAATAATTTCTCTTTATTATGACCTATTTTACAAACATTATATGAAAGTGCATTGCCTATTACAACTATTTGGTTATGATCCCTATTTCATTTCAAGGTTGATGTTATATGTTACTATTTATAGATAAAAAATCTAACCTATTGAAACTTGAAACATCAATGTCGATGTTATATGTGTTCTAAATGTTTCAAATTTTAATGACTATCATTAAATCTATTATGGATTACATTTCTATCTTCTAAAAAATGCAATGCTCCACTAGAAGCAGCACAAAACTACAAAAAACTATAATGATGGTCCATCTATCCCATTCTATGTTTGATCTGATCGTTATGCCTGAATATGGCTTTCATCTTGATAAGTAATATTTTGTTATCAAGATAATTTGAGAATTGATTGAGTTGAGGTTGCTAACATGGACCTTTGATTCTCTAGTTTCTTGGTGTTCTTGAACAAGGAGGCATTTGCATTTTTAACTTCTATGGCCTGTAAGGTACAACACTCCACATTGGAATGACAAAGTTTCTTTTTATAAGAGAAAATTTTCTTTCTGTTACAAAAGGAGGGTGTGGAAGAAGTTTTTCCTATTAAATGATAATGGAGAGAGAAAAGGCACAACATAGGATATCATTTCATTATTACATAAGGCAATATATAGATCATTTAGTATAACTAACAGAACTCCCAAAATTGTAAAAAACAGTTCATTAAACAAGCATTCGTAGAGAAGAGGGACAGAAGCCCAGATATGTATCGTCCAAAGGACAAGATATGTATTTTATGATATTATAACATGATAAAACATATGAATGATATGTAGTCAAGCACACTGCTTTATATACTACTTATCAGACACATCTTTACCATAGATGCAAGCCTTCACTAAGTAATATAATTAATGCAATTTAGTTATGAATCATGATACACATGTCACCTTCCTCAAGATGCTGCATATTCAAAGTAGTTGAAACAAGACGAAAAGCTTTTCCATTTTTAAACAATATTGTTGGGTTTCGGGAGGATCAATCCATCCTAGTTTGATATTTTGAGGAACAATTTCTTGATAGGTATCCTCTAATGGAACCTCTTGAATATAAATTCCAAGTATGATTTTTATTTTGACTAGAGACTATTACCAGGTAAGCAGCACATTCACAACCTTTTAGGAACCATCTTATCATAGCACAAGAAATGGTCCGAAAACTAATTCTATAATTGTAGAAACATAACCCATGTAGTTTAGCCAAATTGTAATAGATGCCCTTTTGATTATGACAGATGATTGAAAATGTCTACAAAACTTGGGCAAATTCCTAATATATAATCGTAGACAGCATAAACATTGGCTGATGCTGCATACAAATCCACAGTTAGAAACCAAAACATTATCAAGAACAGCGTCTGTTTTTTCAGAGTTGCCTGAATATCACTTTGAATCTTGACACATTATTTTTATATGTAGCCTTCCCATTTTCCTATTGTCTTATTTTAATTGAAATTCTCAAGCTACTACATTGACTATATGACACAACTTGGCAATTTACCAAACCAATTGATTGACATCCGTAGACATCAATGTAATAAATATAATACAATATATCTTCATTAAAAGGAAACAATAAAAACAAGTCTCCCAATCTCCTCATGAGTGTAAGCATAAAAGGGGCTCCATAACCCCAATATCCATTGCCTATATGCAATACACACAAAAAGTCTTTTCCACATGGAATGACCCAAAAAAATGAGTTACCAGTCAAATTCCTTGAAAATGCAGTTTGCAGCAAGAATGTGGGCTTGCTATAGAATGAATAACGAGTAAATTATAATGAGATTTATTAGCAGAATCAAAAGCTACCTGACCAAGGTCAGAGAGTGGGCGCTCTGGTGTTCCAATTTTCCCCTCCTTCTTAGAAAGCTCATAAGCTGCAAATAATTACAAAAGGTTTCAGGAAATCATTATATACATCTGACTACACATTTCCATAACAGCAATGTGTATAAGCATGCATACACTTATATGCATGAGTCCATGACTAATAGTAGAGGAAACTGCAAATTATTCCAACCAATAGTGTTTGCAAAAATTTAAAACCAGAGAACTCTCACATATGCATTCCATTGTCTAGAAAGAACTTGTTACCGTAAAAAATAATTGTTGATGAAAGTCAGCATACTAGACCTTAGATAATAACAAAATCCATGACAGGATAGTACTTTAGAGTAAATTGTAATAATGGCATGCCATGTCAACTAGATAGAGGACAATGTTCACTGGCTTTATGAAATATCTTTATCATCTCAATATACCCTAGTTAAATAATTGCCCTCGACAAATTGTTCCCAAGCCAACATTCCTTTGAAGAAGCAACTGACATGTAGTATACTTGATGGAAGGCTTCATCATAATATTATTGTATTGGTAGCTTATTAAAGATACTAAAAAATCATAGAGGAAATGGTTCAATAACTCTCACCTCGCTTTCGTCCTTGAAAAAAGTTATTAAATTACAGGTCCATGGACTTGCTCATAAAATCGGACGTACAAGCCAGTTCCCCTAATTTTTCCACCCAAAATGTACCAAGATAGATGACAAAATATATAGTTTCATATCGTAAGGATGAAAGAGGAATGGTCCCACTCCCACATTATATGCTTCGCCTACAGCAAAAAACTATCAAAAACAAATTTTCTTGTATTATTAATCCTAAGAACACACCATCTGTTATGTCCAACATAAATATGGATGCAATCTTATGGGTCAATGCAGCCAAATCACCAATAACAGCAAATGGAGACTCTAGGATACAAAATGACCAGACACGAAGAATCTCACCACCCACTTCTCGGCCTTGGATGATACCAAAGATTATGGTTGACAACATTTTAATTCTAGGGCCTCCTTCCGAATGCCCTTTGGACTTGTTAACCACCAAAAAGTGACCCCATAGAAGAAAAAATTTCTCCTACTTTGGAAGACAAGCAAGCCAGCGGCCCTACATTTGCTCAATATATGATCATATGCCACATTCCTCTGCCATTTGCACCGGTCAAACAGCTCTCACAGCATTTCTCTTTATGGAAGGAAGGTCACCATCCAACAAGTACTTTAACTGTTTTGCGATCATGTGCTTTTGCTTAATGATTTCGGCATTCAAACATGGAACAAGTGGTGATCTAGATGATTGATCGATCTTGACTGTAAAATTGTTCTCTCACCTTACCAAAGGGGCTTGCTTTTTACCCTAGTCCAATGGAACCTCCCATGAGGCCTTAGGGTTATAGGACGGGCACTACTTGGGAAACTTGGCTTGAAGTAGACTATCCATAACCTTTCCATGCTAGCCACTTTTCACCATTCCCCTGATTTCATGTCCCAACTTGGTGTTTTCTGTCATTGGTTCACTGGGAATGACACCCTCATAACCTCATCCTTGAGTCTAGCCAAGGTTGCTTGGAAGCGGGAGTGACAATTTTCAAAAGCTTCTGGGTCGGGCGCATTTTCGGGCATTTTTATATAATATATATATTTGTATATTTTTTGATGCATATATGTCAACAAAAGCATGTAGAATGATGAATTAGTTATGAAAAGATGGAATAAACCATATAACATCAATCATCTAGTAGTTATAATCTTCATCAACCACAGGTCCTCAACATCTCGATTCTCATCAACCTTAAAGTTTCAAAGTTTCAAAATTCAATATATAACATATGCCATCACTAAACTTGTACTTGTAACTATTACCAAACTATAACAAAGAATATTAAACATAAAATGAAACGTTTCATGAAGCATCATATTCATAATTCATTACCAAATAGTTATAATTTCCAACCTCAAAAATCAAACTTAAATTGTCATATATTGTTTGCAAAAAATAACATAATAAATATGAAAGAGTCAATAGTTATAAAAAGTACTAGAAACTAGAAAAGACAAGAAAATCTACTATCTACTAAAATTTCTTCTTGCCACAAGAAACTTCTAATTTCTTTCCTTGTGATCTGTGAACATTGGGAGTCTCCTCCCGCATAGTCTGAGTCTGCAATGATCGGGAACCACATCTAGAACCAAAAGGCCAATGACCTCCACATAATGCTGCAAATGAAGGTCGCGGCAAAGCTGTTGCAGCTTGAGCCCTACTAGTGGATGGGGGTGGCATTGTTCTTGATGTTGTTGATGCTACTTAATCACTGTCATCCTCATTGTCCAAAATTTATGCTTCCAATTGTTCTAAATGTAGAGCTCCATCCTCCACATTACCCTCATCTGCGGATTTGTCCCAATTGATATATGATTTGTCGAATCAAACCCGCTCACAATAATGTGTCAACAACCACAAGTTGTAGTGTACATAAACCAAGCTTTATGCTCGATTTTCAATGAGGCAATGTATGTTGACATTGTGGATGAAGCTATAGGTGCTAAAACACCTCTCTGCAGAAGAAGTATTTAACTGCCAATTTCGCCAAAGGTCCCCCAAAGCCATATATGTTCCACCATTCAAGAGGATCCAATTTATCTCTATCAACAATTGCATGAAAAGTACCAAACATTCCAGTATGACTAAAGTATTTGCTTAACTCCCCACACAATCTAGCACACACCTCCCTATGAGGGACCAACTTGTCTAATGCTAGCACGTACCCATTTTGTACTGCTAGACCTATATGCCATTTTCTCCTATCCCCACCCACAGATGTAGGTTTGGCCAACCAAGATGGACAGTAGTATTTTGGCATAAGGACATATGCCAAGGAAAGGAGGTGGAACATTAAGATTATCCCACCTTTTGACCACATGGTCGTGAATATGATCATACAAGATGGTATCTTTTGGTTCAACAGTATCTTTGATTTTCCCTAGCATGCTATCCATTTGCTCATACACCTCACCAATCATCGATACATTTGTATCTACAAACGAATCATGTCATAAATGGGCTTGGTGAACTCCAAAACATACTTCACACTTGCCCAAAACTGACCACCAAAAACAGTGTCCTCCACCTCTTGAAAATCTTCCTTGTCAGATAAGGTTGTAGCCCTGTCCTTTAATACCTGCCATGATTCATTTGATACCTTGCTAGCCAATGTCTCTCTTACCTTCAAAGGGTGCCTAAATGTGAGGTAATAGCTAGCAAATCTAGTCTTTGCAATCTTCCATAGCTCCAACCTTAAGCGACTACGAAAAAGGCCATGGGCATTGCTATGATTGGTAGTAAATACTATCATGCACTTGCCTCTCTTGTACAATGAACCAATCCATTTGTATTAGTTGGAAAATGCAATATAGAACCTATTAATTTAGATTTTCCTTAACCTTAATAATTGATTGTGAAATTTATTTATCTTCTTCTATTCTCTTTATTAGTTCTTCTTCATCCCGGGTTCTCGAACCCAAGAACCAGATTCGGGTATGGGTTCTTCCGAAATGAACCCATAAGAACTGGGTTCTTCTACCAAGAATCGGGTTCTTCTACCAAGAATCAGGTTCTTCGTTAAAAATATTTGGGTGCTTTTGACGTTTAGGGTACTTGGAACCCTAATAATAGGTACTTGGAACCCCAAAATCGAGTTCTTTAGGGTTCCTTGTTGAACGGTTTTTGAAATAAAAATTTAAATATTAAATAAAATAAAAATAAAAATAAAAATAAATAAAAAATAAAAAATCGTGGAAAGTCAAAAGGTGAATACAAAACCCGTAAAACCTAAAATCGCTTCACTCTTCGACGAGGACATTCCGTTTGAGACAACAACCATTCGATTTGACTATTGAGACGACGAGCATTCCCTGGTGTGTTTGGGGCATTCTCTAGTGTGTGTGTCGGTGACTAGAGGTTCCCACAGAGACGCAATCCACAGAGATGCAATCCACGCTTGAAGATTCACAAGTAACTCTTGAAGATTCACTGTGCGGCATGAATTAATTCTAATTTATGTGTGTTCAAAGTTCAAACTTCATTGTTTGCATAACAAAGTTAGTAAATTAAAATTTAATTCTAAATAGTAAATCGACCCATGATGTCAAAGATGGAAAAGCTTCCGTATGACTAGTATTAGAATCTTGAAGCAACCACAATAAACAGTCTACTGCCATATACTGTGATTCCAAACTCTTGTTTTTCTACTGTAATCTCCGCATTCTCTCATGGCCAACCAACATTACTTGCTTTTCTAATCAGCCTTTTAATTGTGTTTTTTTTTTTTTTTTTTTGCCAAGAATGTAACTTTTGGCCTTCTCTTTCCCTACCAAAATTTGGGTGAAATTGGCTTGGGGCCATATTTACAAGTATGTGTAAACTTCAATTTTCACTTGATATCAAACTAGAAATTTTGAAATTTCAATGTAAATGTTGAATGTTCAATGATGTGCATGTTTAAATCTTTAAAGTTTAAATCATAAATATTTTAGTTTTCATGTTTAAAGTTTGAAAATATACAAATTCACATATATTATAATTTATAATATATATATATACCCCCAACGAACCCACGCATCCTGTTTCAAAAAATGACACACCCGCCCCAGTCCCCGTCCCCGTTCCCATCTGCGTCCCCACGTTTCCTGGAAACACAGACAAATAGTAAAAATAGTGGACACAAAAATTAGGCTCCAAGACAAGGCAAAACCACTCCAAGGGTAAAACCCAAAAAAATCTCTTCTTATGGTATCTGCTTCAAATGAGTCAACCAAGATCCAAACTGTAGACCAAGCGTCCTTCATCCAAGTACAAAATCAGCCCTTCAAGAAACCCTTTTCCAATAGGATCACATCAATAAGGCTCAATCCTGCATCATCCAACTTCTAACTGCAACTTCGATCCCCAACTTTGACTCTACAACTTCGATCCACAATTTCGACCATGTAGTTGTTGCAGAAACCCTAAGACAGTTATAATGGAGAATGTAACTAGATTCGGTCTTCATAATTTGTACCATTTTGTATTTATGTAAAAAGCAAAAGAAAAAGAAAAAATATTATTATTTTCTAGATAAGCATGTTCTTCGTGCTTTTAGGTTTTTGAGTCAAAGAGTCAAAGTCCTATTTTGGAATGACTGTAAAAGAAAATGGAAAAGAAATTTTAAATGTAATTTTTGGGACAAAAAAAACCCTCTAGATGCCAAATCGGCCTACACGTCAAGTCGGTTCTACCCCAATGGACATGTCTATTCGTACCCCCTCTAATCTTTATAAATACAGGGAAAGCAGAGCTCATTTGGAGACACACACTTCGATGTTTTTTGGTCCGAATATCGCAAAGAAGATAGAAGAGATAAGGAAGGCCGAAATCTGAAAGCAAGGGTTTCTTCTTAGAGCTAGGGTTTGTGGATGTTCTTCCTTATTATATCTTTGGTTGCTAGTCTCTTGCTGATGAATCTGCTGGAAGGAAGGAAGTTTCGGCTTGGCATCTAGAGGAAAAATCTCTATGGTTATGGGTCTTGGATATGTTATTTGATCTCATTCTATAAGAAGAGATTTTCTTAGTTTTCCCCTTGGAGGGGTTTTGCCCTGGCTTGGAGGTTATATCTTGTGTTATGTTCTGTGATCTTCATGTTTTTATGTTAATTACTTGATGATGGAAGAAAAACAAGATAATCAAACTGCTAACAAGTCCCACAAGTAATTATCATGTAATGGAAATCTGTTAATAAGTAAAATGCTCCTAATTTCCAACATGGTATCAAAGCCAAGGCTTGAAGAAAGGAGGATAGAGATCACTTTCTGTTGAAGAAAAATAGCACAGTAACATGAATTATGCGTAAAAGGAGTGGCAACATCTCTAAACATCACTCAGCTTGAAGCTCGCTCTACTGTATTCAATATATTTTATATCTCACATGATCTGGAAGCTACAAGTGTATTGTTATAGTTCGCATTCACATGATCATTGTCATATCTGTGGCATGCTTTATGGATTTCGCTCTAGAAACTATTTGTGCGTATTTAGTGGTTTGATTATTTACTTAAAATATTTTCTTCATCAATAATTCGTTGTGATTATGTGATATGTGTTGGACCGCACCCCCATTTGGCTCATAATTTTGGAAGCACAATGGCTCGTATTTGTGTGATCGCATTCTTTGAAAGTGAATTGCAATGGCCGCATTCTTTGAAAGTGAATTGCAATGGCTCGGTCCTTTCAAGATTCGCAAACTCTGAGGCTCGCATCCTCTGTAGCACACATTTGTGGTGGCTTTATAACGCTAACAATGGCTCGCACGGCTCATAGTCCTGTAAACCTCGTTGCTAGTATCTCATCACTATGGCTAGTGCTCATATAATAGTGGTTCACTATTTCATATATTGTGTATGCAGTTATGAAGCTCGCAGAAATGTAATTTGTGATACTACATTGATTCGTTGTTAAAACTTTACACAGTGGTGATATTATGATTCTCATGACACGCAAAAATTTTGGCATCATTCATGGCTCGCATCCATGATTGTAAGCATTTGTTGACATATGTGATGACTCAGGATCGATGGCTCATAACTATAATAATTCAATGTGTTTTGAAGATCGTCTTTCCAATGGATCATTCGTCCATTACAGTTAGTCAAAACTATGAGGCTCTAATTGTATGAAATCAGCATTGTCGCTTTTGTCACCTATGGTAAAACAACAGCTCTATGAAATTCACTCTATATGTCTAGGGTCTGAATAATGACGATGTTGTATGGATAGTGATCAATGAGAAAAGTGGAACTATGAGCGTTGACATTTGGTAAGGAAAAAAACTTGATATTGTATTAAAGAGATCTATAGTTCACCTTGATGACTTATAAAGCATGGGTATCAATCATGAGAAGTGGTGCTTAAAGAAAGAAAGAAAGATGGTGCTTAAAGTAGTTTTTGAATTGATGGACATAGCTAGTAAAGACACGTAAAAAAAGATTGGGTCCTTACAAAGAAGAAGGAATGAATCTAGCGCAAAGGTATGTACAATGTTCTTTCTTGCTATGTGTTTATGAGCATTAGAAAGGGTGTGTAAAATCTTTAGGGTTTCGGAGTTAGGGTTTCTCAATTCATTTCTTACGGGTTTTGATAATGTTAGGGTTTGTAGATATGTAATCTTGAAGACTATTTATAATTAAGGTTGCTAAACCCTAGTTGATTGAATTAACCCTAGAATTAAAAAAACCCTAACCCTAACTTGTTGTTCCCTCCAAGGAAACCCTAGCTCATAACATCTAGGGTTTGCAAAAGAGTAAGCATGCATCGTTACATTTTCTAAAAGAGTCTTTGTTGTTATGGAGCATGGCATCATAGATAAGAAGCACATGATCGTACAAAAATTTGAATCTACTTTTTTAATATGCTTTGAGAAAGATCATCTAGTTTAAAGAGAATGAGAAAATTGTAACCATATTGCATATTATTGTTCATCAAAGCCTTTTCTAACATCATGTTAGGAGTCATTTTGCAAAGAGGGATCATAAAGATCCTATAAGAATCATCATTTTGGAATATTCTTGGTAGCAGCATTATGACTAGTATATATTACAACTACTATGGAATTATTACTCTTGAAGGATAAAGGAATGCAGATGGTCAAAATTCCAAGTACAAGAAACAAGCTCATTCAAAAGGTATGGCTAGATGATTGTATGAAAAGCAAAGGTGTGCATAATGTGTGTAACTCTTCAGGAAGAGGTTCATATCTATAAGAATCTTGCAAAAGGAGTTCGATATATACTGTACTCGGTAAGCTTTCCAGATGGATGCATGATGTTTGAAAGAAGAAATGTGACATGCTTTGGTATAGAAAGAGATCAAGACACTCTCACAAGATTGCATGGCATAAATATAACAATGTTGATCAACATCAAGTATAGTCTCTGGTAGAAAGAAAGGGAGTTAACAATGACAACTCCAAGGAAGATATTATAGCTTGGTGATCAAGCTCGATTCGTGGGCACTCTGATTAAAATGAATGCATGAAGAAAGATTCAAGTGGAGATATATCATGTGAAAGGATGTTGATATGGAAGAACTCAAGAAAAGTTAATGCTTTGGTGAGAAAGCCATCATAATGAGGTAAGTATGATTTTAATATTTTTGTCATTAGTCATCTGGTTAACATGTTGTTTTGCTACCTGGAAGAATATTGCAGGAATATATGAAGGATGTTGAGACAAGCTCAACATATGATATTTGGCGATTATGAAATCAAGATGTTTTCATCTTGGGATTGAAAGGTAGCAATGTGAGAAGATAACTTGAAGGTCTAGATCATACAACAACCAGGAGATCACTTTCATGAGGAAGCTATGATCAGCTTAAAGTTTGGAAAGGCTCAATATAATGCCTTCATCGATGATGACAAGATGAAAGTGATGTGCAAGATAGATGACCTCGATCCTGTCACAAGATTGAAGAAAGAAGATGGCTCTATGATACCTCGGAAGGAAGCAAGCTTGATACAAGATATGTGAAGGAAAGAAGGAGCCATGTAGCTATGAAGAACAGGTAGGCAATACTCTTATGAAGACAAGCTATAAGGCTTGGGGTGTGGACTTTCCAAATTTAAAGAAGTCCGGAAACTCCAAAGTTTTGAGGAGTAAAGGAGTCTCCTTGAATAGGAGCAAGGATCTAGTTTTTTGATTCAAAAGGACAATAGGGATATCCTCTCTGGTTGAGAGGGAGTCATGACGGACATCAAGTGTGCATCCTCTTCTTCATGTGTCATACACTTGACGAGGACTAATAGCCATAAGTCTAAGTGAAGGCCTTGGAGAGAGAATGGTGGAGGATTGGATAAGCATCTACAGTTTCCTTGAGGATAGAGCATCCAAGAAAGGAAAGGTGTCGACACTCTTTGAGGATGGGAAAAGTATCCAAGAGAAGAGTCGTCGAAGAGGACGAATATTCTTTAAGGATTGGGAATCCAAATTGGGGTGTGGACTTCCCAAATTTAAAGAAGTTCGAAAACTCCAAAGTTTTGAGTAAAGGAGTCTCCTTGAATAGGAGCAAGGATCTAGTCTTTTGATTCAAAAGGACAATAGGGATATCCTCTCTGGTTGAGAGGGAGTCATGATGGACATCAAGTGTGCATCCTCTTCTTCATGTGTCATGCACTTGACGAGGACTAACAGCCATAAGTCTAAGTGAAGGCCTTGGAGAGAGAACGATGGAGGATTGGATAAGCATCTGCAGTTTCCTTGAGGATAGAGCATCCAAGAAAGGAAAGGTATCGACACTCTTTGAGGATGGGAAAAGTATCCAAGATAAGAGTCGTCGAAGAGGACGAATATTCTTTAAGGATTGGGAATCCAAGATAAGAATAGTCCTAAAAGAACATACCTTGCGAACATCTAGATGGGGTATGTGCCTTGTACAAGTAGTGCAGTATCACACATAAAACCTCCCAACACCATGCTCTCGAAGGAAGATGAGCTTGTCTAGTTAGGCGTCAAAGACAGTGCTAGTCATAATGATGATGCTTACAGTTGGCTTACCAATCCAACCCTTCTTATGAGAATATTTCAGTTTTAGAATATCCTTATACCAGGTGTGCAATTATGAATACCTCCCTAGCTAAGAAGGGTTGTTGGAGATTGTAACTAGTTTCGATCTTCATAATTTTTACCATTTTGTATTTATGTAAAAAGCAAAAGAAGAAGAAAAAGAAAAGCATTATTATTTTCTAGATAAGCATCTTCTTCGTGCTTTTAGGTTTTTGAGTCAAAGAGTCAAAGCCTTATTTTGGACCGATTGTAAAAGAAAATGGAAAAGAAACTTCAAATGTGAATTTTGGGACAGAAACGCCTCTAGATGCCAAGTTGGCCTACATATCAAGTTGGTTCTGCCCCAATGGACATGTCTATTCGCACACCCTCTAATCTATATAAATAGAGTGTAGATGGAGCTCATTTGGAGACACGCACTTGGATGTTTTTGGTCTGAAATATCGTAGAGAAGATAGGAGAAGAGATGAGAAAGGTCGAAATCTAAATCAATGGTTTTTTCTTGGAGATAGTGTTTTTGGATGTTTTTCCTTAATATATCTCTAGTTGCTAGTCTCTTACTAATGAATCTGCTAGAAGGAAGTTTTGGCTTGGCATCTAGAGGCAGAATTTTTGTGGTTATGGGTCTTGGATATATTATTTGATTTGATTCTATAAGAAGAGGTTTTCTGGGTTTTCCCCTTGGAGGGGTTTTGCCCTGGCTTGGAGCCTATATCTTGTGTTATGTTCTTGCTTGATGATAGAAGAAAAACATAATAATCAAATTGCTAACAAGCCTCACAAGTAACTATCGTGTACTGGAGATCTGTGAATAAGTAAAATCTTCCTGATTTTGAATAAGCTCTTCAAGAGATCCTCCTTTGTGTAAGACAAAACTTCCCAAGGTCAACGATGTCAAATCAATTCATTCCCTCATCCAGCAACTTGTAATATTCCTTTTTTTTGGTGTTCCTTATGATAGGGTTAGGATAGACTTCCAGAGTTGCGAGCAAACAAGTCTCAAGTACAAGTTGGGGTCATCAACGAGCTCAGGGGCTTTTTGGAGGAATTTTGAGGAGTTCTTATGAGAGCTAGTGGCATTCGCTTGAGATATTCCATCAACCACACAATTTGCCTTTCGTTCTGGTGCATTCCGACAACTTTCGCAGAACTTAGTTATTTTTAGACTTAACTCAACTAATTATGCTCATGGTGGCCTTTCGAGAGGAAAATGTAAAAAACACCTTAGTGTAATAGCTCATTGGAACCAGAACGAGAATACCTACATGATGGGATGGTTGGACACTAGTTTCAGTGACCTTAGGAGACATGGTAGCCGATTTAATCTTTCTTGCATTAAAAAGGAATATTTTAATTGGAAAATAAGAGGGAAAAGTGCTCCATGATTAAAATAATAATAAAATAAAAGGCTCTAGAGGGGTCCATGAGATCTACAAAATAAGAGGAGGAGGCCATTAAGGAATATTTTGGATTTGATATATTCTCTTGTATGTGAGGTTGCGAACCCGATTCTCTTCTCCATTGGTAGCCCCGAGAGAGAAACCCTCGGGTATGTTGTCGAGTGTTGGACGGAAACTCAACTCTTTTTTAGGAGACTTCATTCAGGAGTTTCACAGAGCTTCAGGGATATTGGAGTGAGGATCATTCAAATCCTCGATTGATGCTTCATTGTCTTTAGTTGTTTAGTGGCAATTGTTGTTGGAGGGAGAGTGCAGTTGTTCAGTTTTGGAGGCCAGTGTCGTGCAAAAGATTATATTGGAGGCCAGTGTCATGCAATAGATTATATCAGAGGCCAGTTTTTCATCTCAGCTATTTTGGGTCAGATATGCATGTAACCCCAGTTTGCCATTTATAATAAAAAGTTGAGATTTTTCATGTTCAATGTGTTAATGGATTGCAGTGTTCTATGTGTTTTTAATTTTACATGGCAATAATCTGTTAATTAATTCAATAATTTTATGGTAAAATGTTGGGTTAGTAAATTTTCTACAAAATTTAAAAAATATCCCATTTGGGATATTACACAACTCGATCCTCCAACTTGATCTCCTACAATTTCGGCCTTCCTGGAAGCTGTAGAAACTCGAGATTTCGCACATTGGAGAAAGATAGAGCCCAAAAACAAACTTTTATTCTTCTTCTTGGATTCTCCTTGTCTTCTAGACCTTCGCTCTTCCTTTCTTGCTTCTTCCAACTTCAGATTGAACTTGTTCTTAACAAATCGAACTTGTGTGAGTGAGTGTGTCAAATGAGGTCGAAGTTTCCTATATTTATAGCCTTTCCAAGGGGTCGAATTCCCTCCTTTAGGACGATTTGTAGCTGTCAAGGTCGACTTGTAGTTTGGAGGTTTCCAAGACCTTCTAGACTCAAAATAAATTATTTTACAAGGTACATCTTGCCCGGAAGGTTCTTATAATCATGACATTGACTCTCTTGACTCATGACAATAAATCCTATGACCTAACAACCCCTAGAAGCATGAAGAAGATGCTTTTACCTAGAAGACCATCAATAAGAAGCATGAAACCCAAGCTTTAAAATAATAACTTTTTCCTTCCTTCTTTTGTTTGGTACATAAGATACATATTGAAATGAGTACAATAACAATTATGAAGACCAAAACTAGTTACATTTCCAACACTGCCTCTTAACTAGGGAGGTATTCATAATTGTATAACTAGTACAACATCATTTTCAAATTGAAGAGTTCCCATAAGAAGAGTTGGATTGATCACCCAACCGTAAGCATCAACATTATAACCAACATTGTCTTTGAGGCCCAACCAGACAAGCTCAACTTTATTCGAGAGCATTATGTTGGGAGGCTTTACGTGTGGTATCGCACTACCTCTAAGGCACATACCCCATCTGGATGTTCACTAGATATGTCCTTTTAGGACTATTCCTATCTTGGATTCCCAATCCTCAAAGAATATTGATCCTCTTGAACAACTCTTATATTGGATACTTGTCTTGATCCTCAAAGAGTGTCGGTAACTTTCCTTTCTTGGATTATCTATCCTCAAGGAAACCACAGATGCTTCTCCAATCCTTCACAATTCTTTCTTCATGACCTTCACTTATATTTACGGTTGTTAGTCTTGGTCAAGTGCATGACACATGAAGAAGACAATGCGCATGTGATGCTCATTATCACTCCCTCTCAACCAAAGAGGATATCCCTATTACCTCTTGATTAGGGAATAGATCTTTGAACCTGTTCAAGGAGACTCCTTTACTCCCTCTCAAATATAGAGGACATCCCTGACTTCTTTCCAATATGATAAGCCATACCCACAAGCTCTCTAGCTTGTTTCCATAAGAATATCAGCTACATGTTCTTTCTGGAGCTAGTTGCATGCCTCCCTCTTTCCTTTGTATCTCATTATATTAAGTTTTCTTCTTTCCTAAGTAATGGAGTCATCTTCTTCCTTTAATATTGTGACACACTCAATCTTGCACATCACTTTCATCTTGTCATTAATGAAGGCATTATATTGAGCCTTACCAATCTTCAAGCTAATCATAGTTGCCTCATTAAATTGATCTTCTTTGTATGACCTTGAACTTCAATTAATCTTCTCACAATGCTACCTTTTAATCTCAAGATGGAAACATCTTGACTTTATAATTGCAAAAATCATATGTTGAGCTTGCCTCAGCATTCTTCATGTATTCATGTAATATCCTTCCAAGTAGAAAAACAATATGTTAACCAGATAATCAACAAAAATTATTAATATTAGACTTGCCTCATCATGATGACCTTCTCATCAAAACATCAACATCATCATCATCCATCTTCACAACAATCTTCCTTCATGCATCAAATTGCCCAACGATCGAACTTGATTACCAAGTTACAATATTCTTACGGAGACTATACTAGATGTTGATTACCATTCTATATATTCTAGTGAGAAATGTTGATTTTCTAGGTCACCTGCTAGAATAGGGGTTTTCTTCATCTGATAACTACTTTAATGACCAACTAAACATTAGTTTCACATAACATTAAAATTCAATATCGTTTAGGCAGTTATACAGAAGAAAAACATCAACTAATAAATATGAAAGAGCAGTAAAGTAGCCATAAAACAATGAGACAAGAGACACAGAAATTAGGCACACAGCCAGGGCAAAACCCACAAAGGGAAACCCAAAAAAAAATTTTCTTATGAGAGAATAAAAGAGTTTCCAAATTCATCTATATATCATAAATAAACATAGCAGAATAATAACCAAACCAGTAATCAAAATCATGATAAAGTGTCCTGTCAAAAACCATGTTCCTGAAATTTTGGACCTCCACAGAATTTCGATCTCCTCCTGAAATTTTAACCCGTTTGTAATTTCGTTGGATCAGAGATATGCATGTCAAAATTGTGTATCCAAATGACGAGAAATGATCTCCTTTATATAGCCTTCAAGTGGGGTTGAATGGGTGCCTCTTAAGGGCCCATCCTGTTGAAGAATGTAACTAGTGTTGGTCTTCATAATTGTACTTGAGTCATAATAAAATGTACTTATCAAAAGAAAGAAAAAGAAATTTTATTATTAAATAAATTGACTTATTAAAGCATGTGTTTCATGCTTAGGTCAATTGCTTTTAGGTCAAAGCCTCCAATGAAGGCTTCTAGGGTTTATGTCAATTGTCCTTGTTCATGTATGTCAATTGTCCTTGTTCATGTCATATTTAAAGACCCTCTTGGGAATTATTTGTAAAAGAAGAAATTTATTTTAATGTAAAATAGGTCAATTAGGCCTCCTCCACCAAGTTGGCCTCAAACTGGACAAGTCGAACTAAACTGGGAAGCAGGATCATTATATAAAAGCAACAACTCGATCTCATTTGACACTCACTCAAAACAAGTTCGATTTGCAACTTCTGGGGCCCGAAAAAGTGTGAATTTCAAGGAAGAAAGAAGAAGAAGGATAGCAAAGGGGAAGGAGGTTTCTCACGAGCAAAAGAAGTTGAAATTCTCTCTCTTTTTCCCACACATGTGTGATGCAGAGATTCTGCATAAATCAGAGTAGAGCGCATAGAAAGGTGTGCATTTCCTTTATCATGAAAATCCTCATCAAAATCTTCATTAAAACCCCAATCAATTCAACTCAAAATATATATAAAGAAGAGAGAACCGAACATAAACAAAATACTGGCATATAATAACAACAAGAATTTCAGATTCAAACCCTTTTGGCCGAATATTACATGTTGGCCTCTCGGCTCGCGCTCCCTTTACATAAACTCTCACACCATTTCTCTCTATCACTCTCTGTCCTATTCCATTCTCTGTGTCTTTCTATCCTCACACAAACCTCATATTTATACATAATTGTGGATTAATTCCAATCCATGATTTCCTCCACAACTATCTCAACCAAACTCTAAAATAGATTTATCCCTTTTTTGACTCAACTAAGTTCCATTTAAGGGATCCCTAAACTATCTATACAACTCAACTCCAACTCATTTTCTCAATTAATTAAGAGAATATTTACAATAAATCTCACGCTCACATTTTCCTCTCAATTTATTTTTTAAAATGTACATAATTTATAAAATAATTACAAAAACCATCACCCCCTAAATCACACAAATGAATAATGAAAATTAAGCTCGATCCTCCTGCATCAGACTCCCCATATAGAGAAGTTTCCATAGACTCTTGTCTATGAGGTCTGTCATTTTTCTGTAATAATGCGACAGCCACAAGTTTCACTAACTTGCTCCCTCCAGGATTCCAAACTCTGTTTTGCCGCTGGTCTTTTAAAGTATCAACTCCATTTTGCAATTTTGCACAGAATTTCTAGAATAGTATTTTCAAAATACTATTGAATGTAACTCTCGCTTTTCCATACCACATCATCTTTATTTCGAAAATTACAAACTCGTGTAGAATCACTGATACCCATTCTTCTGGTCTCCAAACTCTGAAAGAATCTCGAACTGGTTGTACATCGGCATCACTCATTCTATCAACTGTATTCCATCGGCCTCTCCAACAATTTCTTTCGCCAATTCCTCGGAGTAATTCCTCTCTGTCTGATGCTTTTGTCTCCAATTGTACTGAATACTCAACTTTCTGAAGTGATGAATAATCAAGACTTTTTCCTTGATCACAACTATAGTCATTGATTGTCCCTATAGTAACAAATTTCTCATTCGGTGTTGTACCTGCATTCATCAACAAACTATTAGTTTTAAAAAGATAAGACCTTTCGGTCTCTTTTGATGCTTTAAGCACCAATCTCCCATCATAGACTTTCTGGATTTCAGTAGATCCTGTTTCGAATTGCTGGCTGCTTTTATCTTTATCCTGTGGAACCAATATTCCCGTTTCCTTTATGTCTCTAAGGACATAACTTTCTTGCTGCTCCTGTTCTTTCATCTCATCTTCAAATACTTTATGCTCAATTTCTTTGATTTCAACGTCATATTTATTAATGCTTCCTACTATATCTACAGCCACATTATTATTTGAAGAGTTAAAACATTCACTTAACTTTATAAACATTAGAAACATCTCATCCTTATCATGCACGGTAACTGCAATCTCTTCTGTATCAGGTTCTGCAAGTTTCATCTCTCCTTCAGGTTCCTTGAGCCATCTTTCCAAGAATTCTATTTCCATGTGAAACCTTTCCAGCATTTCATCACAACCTTCATTCTCAGTTTCATTCTTCTTCTGGCAATCCTCCTGAGGTATCTTGGTTTCTGTATCATCACATTGCAAAATTTTGTCATCAATTTCATTAAACAAATTCATTTGTTTACCTCCTTGGAATATCATTTCGGCATTTTCATTATGCCTCTGCTCCACAACAGCTTCAACTGGTTGTCTTACACCAAACAAGAATTCATCTATGAATTCTTTCTGCTGCAACAAATAACTACCTTCCTCCTTTGAAAGGCATTCTCCATCATACTTCACCTTAAGAGTTTCATTCATCTCTGTGACAGTTTCACTAGACTATCCACCATTTTTTGCACATCCTGCAAACATACACAAACTGTGAGATTTAAAAATACAAGGCTTCATAGCCTCATCTGCTTCTCTTGTCAACATATCTTCCAATTCTTCTGAACTATTCCAATAGTCCACGAGATATTTCTCATTGATCTCTTCACCCAAAATTTCACCTTGTTCTAGGCCACAAATGGAAACTTCCATTTTCAACTCAGCCTCTCTGAGTTCTTCACATCTCAATTGCACACTCATCATCTGCTCAAGCTTCCTCAACTCTTCCGTCAATTGTATGTTTACCTGTTGTTCCCTCTTTGCATGTAGCCTCTGCCATTTCACTTTCTTCCTCATGGTCCAACCATGTCTTTGGTCTTTCTTATTTATCTTCAACAATTCCTTCAATAACTCAAGGTGAACTGCTATCTCAGCCTTCTCCCTCTCATATTCTTCATCAGGCAACTGCTTCCATATGCCATTTGCCTTGGCATGTTCCTTCTTCTTTCTTTGGTTGAGGTCTTTCTCAGAACATCTGAAATGACTATCAACAGTCATCTTCTCCTCCTTTGTGAACTTCATTTGTTCACTTGTGGATTTCATTCAATCCCCTTTTCAACAAGCCTTCATACTTGCTATCCAACAATGCAACTCTCTTCCTGTGCTTGGTATCTTTCAGTTCTCTGTCTTGGAATCATTTCTGGCAACTCTCTTGCTCCTCTTTGCTACAAACAACAACTGCAATAATTCTTGCATTACAATGACCAACTCTTTGGGTGTCGAGCTCCACCGATCATGCACCCAATTACGTTCAAACCTTTGACTTGACTTATGACTCTTTGACTCCAGACTTTGACATCAACTCTTCATCTTGGATGAAAATGCACCCTCTTGTACAATAACTCAATGGTTTAATTTGACTCAAGTTATACAAATTTCTTCATTGACCTTGACATCTTATTTGACTTCAAAGCTTGACCCAATAATTACAATAGTGGATATTTTGACTCTAATTGAAGTTATACAGTATACCAATGAACATCCACCTTTAATACATTTTCATGATGTAAAATCTTCACTCTCTCTCATACTCCATTCTTATGATAATATCATAAGTCACTAATTACACCATGATACTTTAGCCTTTAAATTGAAATGCAATCCACTTTTCCCCAGATTTATTTTATGGTGAAAATAAATAAACCATTTAATTTTCAACATTTAAAATACCTTTTGGAAATGAATTTTCATACCTTATGCTCCCTTCAAGGTTATTTAATAAACCTTTTCTTTGCAATTTCAACTCTCCGGATTTCACTCTTCTATGTCATTCTTATCACTGTGAATATTCGCATGCCCTTCATACCATAACCTCTTCAACACACTCATCATCTTAGCGCAGATAGTTTTCCTGCAGCTCCTTTGCAGTGACAGTTCTCATGCAACATCGTCTCTCTTTAGTGCACAAAAAACAATTCCTTCATAGGAATTTTCCAAAACTTCCTTTTAACACGGTGGCATCAACATATTTCTCCGGCAGCAACAAACACAAACTGTACTATCTTCTGAACAAAACAATGTGAACACTGTCACATTCGCTACAAGCAATGATCAATCAAGATCTCCAGATCATGTGTTCTCATATGTTGATAGATGATGTAGTCTCAGCCACATCTACCCACATTAATATTAGCATGTCCCAAGATTTCAATACACTTTACCATGGTGAAAATCCACATTACTTAATCACAAATGAAAATTCACACAAGATTTAGTGGAATTTCATTAACACCAACATTGCGTTATCCCCCATGAAATAACAATAAACATTATGATTTACCTTCTGCGCCCATAGCACATTTACCACTGCTCTATTTAGCTTCAAATTTCCACCATCTTCAGACCTTTCAAAATGAAGCCCTTCTTCTCAAAGACCTGGATATAACTTCTCCAATCAATCCACGTTGCACCCTGCAGACTTGATCATGATGAAAGTCTACTCCATAATGAATCTGCCGAGAGTTAAAACAGCAAACAAATGCTAGGTTTCTCTGAACTGGAAAAAGCACATTCATTCGTGTGAAATTTCATCATCCTTCGCAACATGGATGAACGCAGATAGAAGATAGTAATTGACCCAAGACGTAAGATTGGACTATTAATACACATGCAATAAGCTCTCTTACATGACATGAAATAAAACCAAAAGATTAGCCATTACTCTGTAGTGGACATGAGGACATCTTCCTCATTTGTTTTGCACTCCTTTAACATTGGGAACTTCCCATCAGAATTTTCTTCGATGTCAACCTTGGTTTCTTTGAAAGCTAACATTCGCCGATATTGATGTCATGCTTCTGCATATTGAATCATAGACTGTACCCATGCGAGAGCCTTTTCTACGTCAGCTTCAGTTTGCTTTCTTGCAGCTCGCAAGATGTTATAACCATCATTTTCAATGTGATCACCATCTTGTGCAAGTGAATCTTCAATAACTTCATCTGCTCGAAAACCACGCAATCCAACTCCCTTATGTCTCCAACGCAAGATTGCTTTTTCCACAATCCTAACTGACCAAATGATCTTTCTGCAATTTTTCCTAACCTGATGCCCTCTAAAATGTGCCTGTATTTTGACAATTTTCTGGCGAATAATCAGAAAATCCCTTCGACCTTTCCAACCACAGAACTTTCTCTGTATGCGTGTGGCTACTGCATTCAAAGGCTCATCATGGTTACCCAGATTAGATTTCTTTTGGACATAAATACCTGAAACTGCTTGCTTCTCAGATATTCCACCCTTGCCATCACCATATTCAATTTCTTGCCTCCTACGGAATGAATGCATTCGAAAGGTCGTTTGGATACGGGCTACTGCTTGAGCAGCATTTCTGACTTCCAGAAATAGGTCACAGCAGCACGTAAAGCCCGTTCTCTTGTATTATATTTGTTTCTTATACTCCCATTTACTGATATTTGATTCTGGAATCGGGGAACTGAGAGAAACATTTGCCTACATAACAGTAGCAGCTTATTTGCAGAGATTCATTCGGTATCCATTCAATAATTCCTCCTTTTCTTCTTGCATCACTGTACCATTCCCTCTGCATCGCTTTCACCTATGCTCCACGCTGCCTCCAACGCATTCTAATTCCAATCACCTCCACAATCGATCAAAGTGCATGCACAGTTCCCTCACAGTCAACGCACACAACAAAAGATCAGGCGTTGCAGGTTCTGTCTTCTTCACGATCATACAGATTTCTTACATATCTCTACCTCCTTGATGGTCATACAAACATTCTCATAGCTTGACAACACTCCACATCAATCCACGCATCCAACGATCCACCTAAATGGAATCGATTACACCACACAAAAACGATGCAAACACAATTACAAACCTAGTGGCTCTGATACCAAATGATGCAGAGATTCTGCATAAACCAGAGTAGAGCGCATAAAAGGGTGTGCATTTCCTTTATCATGAAAATCCTCATCAAAATCTTCATTAAAACCCCAAACAATTCAATTCAAAATATATATAAAGAAGAGAGAACCGAACATAAACAAAATACTGGCATATAATAACAACAAGAATTTCAGATTCAAACCCTTTTGATCGAATATTACAATTGTTGGCCTCTCGGCTCTCGCTCCCTTTACATAAACTCTCACACCATTTCTCTCTATCACTCTTTGTCCTATACCATTCTCTGTGTCTTTCTATCCTCACACAAACCTCATATTTATACATAATTGTGAATTAATTCCAATCCATGATTTTCTCCACAACTATCTCAAGCAAACTCTAAAATACATTTATCTCTTTTTTTACTCAACTAAGTTCCATTTAAGGGATCCCTAAACTATCTATACAACTCAACTCCAACTCATATTCTCAATTAATTAAGAGAATATTTACAATAAATCTCACACTCACATTTTCCTCTCAATTTATTTTTAAAATGTACATAATTTATAAAATAATTACAAAAACCATCACCCCCTAAATCACACAAATGAATAATGAAAATTAAGCTCGATGCTCCTGCATCAATGTGAAGTTCTGAAGCTGCTAAAAGGGCCAAAATTATGCAGTTGTTGGGGAAGCCGAAATTTTGAATTTGGGTCAAAAATTTTGTGAAGTTGGGTCAAAATTTCTGGTTTGATGTTGGATTGAAATTGTTGGACAAGAAGAGAATATTGAATTGTGCTAAAACATATTGGAAGGCTAACCTGGTGGAGGAGGAAGGTTGTTGGTCTACGGCCTTGGTCTATCTCATTTGAATTACTGAAGCTAGAGTTCTTGACTGGGTTTTCCCCTATATAGGGGTTTTGCCCTGGTTATGCACCTACATGTGGTGTCCTTGATCTTTGTGATTTGGCTTTGGTAATTGCTTGAAGAACTAAGATAAAATAAAAACATAAGAAAGACAATAATAACTCAAAGAAATCACAAGTAATTATCAACATGCCTTTCCGATTTTCTAACATTGTATTAGAGCTAAGGTGAAGAAGGAAGAAAAAGGAAGCCTAAAGATCTATTGAAGGAAAAGGGAGATTGAAGGAAGATCATTAAAGGGATCATATAAGAGGATATATCTAACTATCAATTACATGAAGGGAGAAAACAAACTAGAAGGAAACTCCAACTACAGGGCATGGAAAAAGAGGATATATCTCATCCTCAAGAAGAATACATTTTTGGATCTAGTTCGAGGAAAAATCAAGAAACCTAAAAATGAATCAAGTGAAGCAGAGAAAGAAAAATTCAAAGAAACCGAAATATTAGCCATGAACCTAATAGTGGATGAAGAAAGGACAACCTCATTCCATATATATCCAACATAGATGTCGCTCAAGAAATGTATGAGGCTCTATCCAAATTATTCACAATCAGGAACATTGGTCAAATTGCAAGCCTCAAGAATGAATTAAGATCTATCAAGATGACAAAAGATGATATTGTGGCATCATACTTTATAACGATATCTAGAATTAGATATGAACTCAAAACAATTGATGAAATTGTGCCAGAAAATGAGATCGTGATTACTGACCTTCTAGGACTACCAACATCTTGGAGTGCCTTTGCATCAAGAATCAACAGTTCGAAGGATACTCCAACATTCGAACAAATGTGGAATGTGTGTAGTCAAGAAGAAGCTAGAATATCATTAGTAAGCAACAAGAAGGAGAATGAAGAGGAGAACATCTCAAATACCCACTCTGCTCATTACAAGAAAATAGGGACCTTCAACAAGTACAAAGGACCAAAGAATAAAGTTGACCTATCAAAGATTGAATCTTATAATTGTCACAAGATGGGTCACTACAAAAGTCATTGTCTGAAGAATCCAAGGAATATGAAGGGAGAAACTTGAAAGAGAACATGCAAATGTTGTTGATGAAGGTCCACCAAAGAAACAGATGATTTCGAAGTCAAAGACTTATTTGCTAAAGACTCTTAGGGATACTATCCCTTACATATCCTTCTACTTTTTGCAATATTCTTCTTTATGTTTTGATTTTTAGAACTTGTAGGTCTAACATGCCTTGTTAGAACATTTTTATAAGTTATAGGTATCCCTCAAGGTTGGATTAAGAGGGAGCCTTCACCAATTTACCAAAACATAAGTATTATTTTCTTTGTTGTTCATAGTTTCATGTTTTGGTTTCCTTCTCACATCAAGATTTTGTTTGTAATAGCCTTTCTCTTTATATTTTTTCCCTGGTTAGGAAACCTTGCTAAATACTCTAAGGCTATGGAGGAGACTTCAAAGGATAGACTTTGAGTTGCAAAGGAAGCACTTCAAGAATTAATTTTCTACAAGGTTTGTAAGGAACAACTCAAAGGTATGTCTTAGACCATAAGCTTTGTTATAAAAATTCTCTTCATATGAAAAAGGTATGTTCATTTTCTTTTAAAATTTTCGCTTTACATTACTAACATCGCTATGTCTAGGGTTTTGAATCACAAAGATTCTTGTTAGGGTGATTAATCATTATATTGAATCTACTCTCATTATATTATTATTCTTGTGGAACCCTAAAAAGGTTCATTGTAAAACCCTAACCTAAGGGTGTGTTAATATTGATTATGAAACCCTAGTCCTTTAGGGTTTGTTGTGTTATGTATTGAATCCCTAGATATTAGGGTTTCATGAATTAGGGTTTATGAGCAAAACCTCCTTGGAATGAAACCCTAGGTGTGTTCCTATGTTTGATCAAAACTGTAGCCTAAAGAAAATTCATTGTATTTCTAACTTCGATGTTTGTGTCTTGGGTTTACCTACTAGACATTTATGAGAAATGTTAGTGCATAAATTCCTAGATATGTATATGTGAGTATGCTAACCTAATTGTTGATGCTCATAGTTTGTGAATTCTAGGGTTTGTAACAAAGCCCTAGTAGAAGATTGATATTCTAGGATATGATGATGTTTTTTTTTTTTTTTTATGTATTTTAGCTTTGATGATAAAATTTAGCATGTGCAACAAACCTTAGTAGAGTCTAAAATGTATAGTAGAATTGCTATTTGATTAAATTGTTGATATATAAGGATTTGTGTCTCTAAGAAAGAATCTAGGGTTTGTAATGGATCATAGTAGAATATGTCATATATCTCTGAAAATAATATTGAGGCCTTAGATAGGAACAACTCAAAGGTATGTCTTAGACCATAAGCTTCGTTATAAAAATTCTCTTCATATGAAAAAGGTATGTTCATTTTCTTTTAAAATTTCCACTTTACATTACTGACATCGCTATGTCTAGCATTTTGAATCACAAAGATTCTTGTTAGGGTGATTAATCATTAGATTGAAGCTACCCTCATTATATTATTATTCTTGTGGAACCCTAAAAAGGTTCATTGTAAAACCCTAACCTAAGGGTGTGTCAATATTGATTATGAAACCTTAGTCTACTTAGGGTTATTGATGAAATTTAGAAAATTCTATTCCCTCGATATTTAAGATAGAAACCCTAGTCCTTTAGGGTTTGTTGTGTTATGTTCTGATTCCCTAGATCTTTAGGGTTTCATGAATTAGGGTTTATGAGAAAAACCCTTATAATATCTATAGTAGGCTCCTAGGAATGAAACCCAAGGTGTATGTTTCTATGTTTGGTCGAGACCCTAGCCTAAAGAAAATTCATTATATTTCTAACTTTGATGTTGGTGTCTTAGGTTTACCTAGTAGACATTTATGAGAAATGTTAGTGCATCAATTCCTAGATATGTATATGTGAATATGCTAACCTAATTGTTGATTCTCATAGTTTGTGAATTCTAGGGTTTGTAACAAAGCCCTAGTAGAAGATTGATATTCTAGGATATGATGATATTGTTTTTTATATAATTTAGCTTTGATGATAAAATCTAGGGTATGCAGCGAACCCTAGTAGAGTCTACAATGTATAGTAGAATTGTTATTTGATTAAATTGTTGATATATAAGGATATGTGTCTCTAAGATAGAATATAGGGTTTATGATGGATCATAGTAGAATCTGTCATATATCTCTGAAAATAATATTGAGGCCCTAGATAGAAAATATGAATTTCTTGATTAAATTGCTTTATGTTGTAATAAAACCCTAGCAAGAAGTTGAAGTTTAGAAGTATATGTTTCCTGTTGATTATGAACCTAACTAGGTTTAGGTATTTGATGTCTAAAGTCTAATGCTTCCATTATTGTATTGACATGATTCTGATATATTTAACTTCATGCTTTTGTATTTGGTTGTACTTGTTGTTTAAGTTGTGCGAGTACGTAATCTTCAAGATGATGAAGATGTTCAATGAATGATGATAATCAAGAAAGAAGTCGTAAGAGGATTTCTAATATTATAAAAGAAGGAAGTAGTTGATTTCCCTAAGTTGAGAAGGAGCCTAGATAGAAGAAAAGAATGCATCTCCCAAGTTGAGAGGGAGGGCATATTATAGTCATGATGGATACCTTGAAGAAGAAATTGGAAAATGAAAGTACCACAATGCATTGAGGATGTCTTGATGTTACTAAAGAAATGAACGAAGAAAAGCTTCTGACTATTTATGAATAACTTGATATAAGTGGCATCATGATGATTTAGGACCCCGAAGGTTTGTGTTTGCTTGTATATGTATATTTAATAATTTATTGTTGATTGAGGTTTGTGTTTGTCTCTCCATAAATAGGTTGAACACTCTGGAAGCATGCTTGGACAAATGGATATATCTAAATTATTAGGGAGAGTTGAAGCATCTAATGGTGAATGTTTGGGAGGACATATGGTCGGCCTATGTGTGCTTGATGTGTAGATCACGAAGAAGGAGAGTGGTGTTGGTCTTGGAGCTCTGACCTTGGATACGCACCTAGATCTTTGGGTTGATGGTTAGTTAGTAAGCCTGATGGTACCTAGATTGGCTGAAAGCTTTAGTCCATCTTAGTCCCACCTAGATAGATTACCCTGGTCAGGAATCTATTACAAGAACAACCAAGCAAGTCAAGAGACTCATAATGAAATAATCAATAAAAACAATCAAGGTAATAATTATCTTTTGTCAGTGCGTCAACTCCCTCTTTATCTTAGACTTCTCAAATCGAGTCAGTCTCATTACATCATCAAGGAGTCCATACCATCATCAAAGAGTTCACATCATTTAAAAGTCCTCATCATTAAGGAGTTCATGTCATAAAGGAATCCAAATCTACATCATCGATTCTACATCATCATCATCAACGAGTCTACATCATCAATAAGTCTATGTCATTAACGACTCCACATTATCATCATTAACATCATCAACAAGTCCATGTCATCAATGAGTCCATGTTATCATCATCATCAAGGAGTATAGTCCAATTCATCATTAACAAATTTGTGTCATCAACTAGTCCACATTATCATCATTAACATCATCAACGAGTCCATGTCATCATCATTCAAATCACCATCATCATCAAGGAGTTCAGATCACCATCAAGGAGTTCAATCATCCACGTCATCAATGAGTCACGTTGGCGAGGAGTACTTATAATCATGCACCATTCATCATTAAGGAGTCCACATCCACATCCTCAAGGCATCCATATCATTATCCTCATTCATAAAGAGTTCAAATCATCAAGGAGTCTATCATCCAAATTAACACTCACATCATCAAGAAATCTTGTCTATATTACTATCAGGGAGACAAATTCATCCATGTTATCAAGAAGTTAAACGTGTTCATGACATCATTAGATTGTTCATGGAGTACTCATCTCACATCATCACATCCTCAAAGAATCCACATTATCAACATCAAAGAGTCATAATCAAGAATTCCAACCATACTATTAACATCAAGGACTCTACTTCATCAAGAAGGACACATCATCCTAAGGCTCATATTATCTATACCATTATGGAGTACTCAACATCAACAACAAGGAATTTGAGTTAGGTCCATTAGTCTTAGACTATGTTGCAGGAAACGTGGGTCCAGCCTCCGTTTCAGCCCATAAACGAAATGGAAATGCGTTTCTCCATACCGTACGGCCTGGAAACGTGTTTTCAGTCGTACTAGGTCGTTTCTCGTTGGGGAAATGTACCCAATATGGCCAAAAATGTGTTTTTGTTGCTTTAACATTTTTTTTATTTTTTTTTCTTCTTTTTTTTTTATTTTTTTTATTTTTTTTATTTTTTTATTTTATTTTTATGTTGCATATGTTTTATGCGAAACGTGTCTTTTGGATGCTTCTAGATGGCTATCTCAACATATAAAAAGACTCTCGCCTCATTCTCTCATCACATGAATTGAGCAAGTCGTTTCACTTGGAGAAGGGCGATTTTAGCAAGGAGAAAAGAGGAAGAGAGTAGTGCTTCAGCTAGGGCGTTTTCACCAGTGAGTAGAGGATATTTCAGCAGCAAGAGAAAGAGATTTCAAAAGCAGATTTGGAGTGCGAAGTTTCTAGCTATGACATTCTTGGTTCTTGGCTCAGTTATAGCCATATTTCTCTTGTCTTTTGTGGCATTTTCGGGTAGCTTCAGCTACACAAAATTAATTTGGGTAAGAAGCATTCAATTTCTTGGTTTTTTCCCATCTTTCTTCTATTTTTCGAGGCTTTATGCTGCCAAAATTATGAAAAACGTTTTTTATTTACAAATTTGTTTTTTTAATTTTTTTTTGCAACAATGGCTTCCATCCAAGGTTCAAGTTCAATCTCCAATTCCAACCCAAGGGCTGAATATTATCCTCTTCGGAGGCATGTTCAGAAGCTTCAAAGATGTGGAGGTGGTGGTTCATGGGAATGGCGATGTAATGTTTGTTGTAATTCTTACAAGGGCTCTTACGCAAGAGTGAAGGCACATCTTTTGCATGGAGGAGGACAGGGGATTGCAGGTTGCACAAAAGCGTCAGACCCTATGGTGAGGAGGGAATATCAAAGAGAGCAAGATCAGGCGAATGGAATTAAAATAAAGCATGATGAGCTTAGACAAGCTACTACTAAAGCTCCAGCAAACATTGAGCCAAGGATTGTAGCTGAAGCAAGGAAGAGGAGAGCCACTCAACAACCAGAACAACCACCATCCAAAGGGGCATCCGGTACAATTCAATATAGCAGAATTGCTAAATTGGTGAATGTGCAAGCAAGAGAAGAAGTTGATTCCAGAGTGGCTAGGTGCATCTATGCATGTGGTATCCCATTCAATGTTGTTCGCTCTCCTTACTGGCAAGATATGACAAGGGTAGTTAAAAAAGCTCCTCAAGGGTACAAGGGGCCCAACTATGAGAAAGTTAGAACTCAGCTTCTCAAAAATGAGAAGGATCTTGTGGAGGATGTCTTATCACCAATTCGTTCTTCTTGGAGTAGCTCTGGGGTTACCATAGTCTCAGATGGATGGACAGATACAAGGCATAGACCATTGATAAATATCATTGCCATTTCACCACAAGGAGCAATGTTTTTAAAGGTAGAAGACTGCTCGGGAGAGGTAAAAGATGCACAATTCATTGTTGATGTTATTATAAAATCTATTGAACAAGTAGGTCCTAATAGGGTGGTGCACGTTATCACGAATAATGCACCACTACGCACAGTTGCAGGTTTAATTATTGAGGGGAGGTATGACCACATCTTTTGGACACCCTGCATTGTCCATAATCTGAATTTGATCTTAGAGGAGATCGACAATAAAGTCCCATGGATAAAGGAACTCACAGAGGAAGCAAGGGAGATTGTTAAATTCATCACCAACCACCACCAATCTCAAGCAATATTTCGAGAGTTCTCCAAACTGAAGTTGTTAAAAGTTGTTGAAACAATATATGCCTCAAACTTCATAATGTTGAACCGCCTTGTTGAGGTTAAGCAAGCATTAGTGTCTATGGTGGTGAGTCAAATTTGGGCTGAGTGGAGACAGGCAGATTCAGAGTGGGGGTATACGGTGCGTAGATTGTGCCATGATGAGGATTGGTGGAGAAAAATA
Source organism: Pinus albicaulis (assembly GCA_034641835.2). Classification (NCBI taxonomy): domain Eukaryota; kingdom Viridiplantae; phylum Streptophyta; class Pinopsida; order Pinales; family Pinaceae; genus Pinus; species Pinus albicaulis. The sequence goes on from CM076570.1 coordinate 113,890,555, forward strand.
TATTTTTTGCTAATGTTCACAACCCCTGCATTTGAGCTTCTTCGGAGTGCTGAGACTGACCAACCTTTCTTAGGAGAGATATATGATGGCATGGATTACATGGTTGAGAAAACTATGGAAATCATTTCACAAGAGTCTCCACAGCTTTTGTTTGTAGATGATCATTTTGCTGAATTAGTCAAGAAAATCATTGTTGATAGGTGGAACAATTTCAACACTCCATTGCACACTTTAGCACATGCCTTGAACCCCAAATTTTATTATGAGGAGCTTATTGCTCAAAGCAATGGGAAGAGGAAGGCACCCCATAAGGATAGAGAGGTGGCTAATGGGGTGAAAAAAACCCTTATGAGAATTTTTCCAGCTCATCTACACATGGAGGTGAAGGAATAATTTTCCAGTTTTGCTGCAAGAATAGATGATTATTCAGATATATCATCTTTGCAGGAGAGAAGCACCATGAATCCAATTAGGTGGTGGATTTGTCACGGAGCAAATGGTGTACATTTGCAAAAACTTTCCATTCGCATCCTTTCACAAGTGGCAAGCTCTTCATTAGTTGAAAGGAATTGGAGCACCTATGGTTTTATTCATTCTATGAAGCGCAACAGGTTGGGCTCACAGAAGGTAGAGGATCTTGTTTATGTGCACTCCAACCTTCGCCTTGCATCTCGTAGGGGTCCAGAATATGGCGATGGTCCTTCTAAAGAATGGGATGTGGATTCAAAAAATCTTGATTTGGACCTCTCTCTTGCTGCCATGCATATTGAGGACCAAGAGCATAGAAGTGGAACTGGCCAATCATCTTCTTCACCTATACCATCCACTGTCGAGCATGCTTTTGCTGTTATTTTTTATGAAGATTCTGATAATGAGTATTAGTCTTTTAACTTAATAGTACTTGCAGCCTCATAGTCTTTATTGTACTTGCAGCCTCATATATATAATAAAGGTTGATTTTGAGATTTTGATATATAAGAAAGCTTGGTTTTGGATATTCTAATATTGTTATTTTCAATATGTGTCTGTTATCATTCATGAGTAAATGTGATGTAGTAGTTTATGCTTTGAATGTAATAAGTTATAATTTATTATGTATGTTTTATGATTTCACATAACATTTCTTAAATGTCCTAAATTCTAATATATATATATATATATATATATATATATATATCGCGTTACCCCATTTCCAATATTTGGGAAGGTCACTTTGTACCCATACCCATTTCGGAATCTCATTTCCGTTTCCCCGTTTCGTGCAACTTAGGTCTTAGATTTTTCTTCAAACCTACCTAGGGTTTTACAGTCCAATTGTCAGTATTAATTAAAACACAGAAATACAAGATACTTATCTTTTGGGATCATGATAGCTCCATCTTGATATTTAGTCTTCTTGAATCCAACCTGCAAATCAACCTCATCATCAAGATGTCAAATCTTCTAAGAGCTAGGGTTTTCTTTTATTTGAGAAGAAGCAAACCATCCACAGACCCAAGGTTTTTATTTTCAACCCTTTTGATTCAACAGTCTTTTTAACCTCAAACCCTAATTATCTTAAAAGCTTAAACACTTATCTTCATCATTCATTCTTGCATTCTTTATCATTTTCAACAAAGGCAACCCAAGAGTATTACAAACCATTGAACTTTCATGTTCAAACACTTACTAGAGATCTGCAAGTCTAAAATATTTTAAACCCTAGATATTGCAATTTCATCGGGCCTCAAATTCTTAGCAATATATTGATCAAACTTAGATAGGAGGCATGCTTATCAAAGAGAGTAATTATTTCCCATGACCATGCTTTAGTTAACAAGATATCATCTGCATTGCCTTTTGCAACTAATATGACTGTCCACGCCAGCACATTAGAGACATTGGTCTTGAAGAGAGATAAATAGCATCTATAAATTTAGCAGATATTTCGCTTCTTAGAGTCCTGACACAACTTGCATCTAGATCGAATTTTACATAGTCCCCAACTATTGTTTGATTGCTCCATAGGTCAGTATAGAACTTGAAGAGATTTGCAGAGAAGTATGGTTTTCGAACATATACATTAGACCTTGCAGGTGGCGCAATCTAGGATCTGAAAACTTTAAGGGTCAGCTTCTTGAATTTTTGTTCAATCATGTCGACCTTATTTGAAATGAAGAATTTGATCTTGATTTATGTATAGAACCTCAACAAAGGACCAGACTTTGTGTATACTTCAAAGATATAGTAGCTTTGGACAAATCAATACAATCTTATTACGGCACAGAGAGCGAGAACGATAGTTATGGGGACTCGGATTCATTATACAGATAGAATTCAACCTACGTCATAGACTTTCATGCAAACTTTACGTTCGACCTTCATCAATACTAACACAGACATAAACCACAGCCTTAATGTAGCATAAGAGATGTGAATCAGACAAACTATAAATTTAAGAGTCCATGTCTTAGAATACACACAAAAGAAGATTGATATGTACCATAAACAAACTGATCAAAAAGTTCATAGAATTTCATACCTCAGATAAGTTTCAAGAGTAAGTGACGCCACAGAAATTTGTATCATGAGCCTAGACTTGCAAGACATTCCACTAAAAAATTTCGACCATTTTACTTACCTTGAGAAAGGCGTACAATTTGCGCTAGCCTTTTTGTAGACTTTCACATATGGTTATAGAGACACGGATCCTTGGGTCGCAAATTTCACAGTGAGGCTCGCATTTCAAAGATGGACAATAAACCACAAACTTGATTCATATGCATGAATGAATTTTCCACAGAATTAGTATGATATTCCATAAAGAGAGACAGCTTTGCATTACTTGTCATCATCGGATTTTTTCACGATATTTAGATCTATTTTCAAACTTGATTCAGTTCACTTTGGATCTTAATATACAGACTTTGTACCTCATCAATAGACTTTATAGGAAACTCGACTCTTTCTCTAGAAATAATTTGATCTTGAAGCATAGAGGATTTTTCAATCCATCTTACATGAAATCTTGATCACAAATAATTTCTCTTCTTCTCAAAAATTCGGCTTCTAGACTATTCTTCATTTTCTCTTGCTTTGATACCATGTTGATTTTCTAGGTCACCTGCTAGAATAGGGTTTTTCTTCATTTGATAACTACTTCAATGATCAATTAAACATTAGTTTCACATAACATTAAAATTCAATATCATTTAGGCAATTAAGTAGAATAAAAACATCAACTAATAAATATGAAAGAGTAGTATAGTAACCATAAATCAATGAGACAAGCGACATAGAAATTAGGCACACAGCTAAGAAAAAACCACAAGGGGAAATCCAAAAAACTTTCTTCCTTATGAGAGAGAAAAATTTTCAGATTCATCTATACATCATAAAAAAACATAGCAGAATAATAACCAAACCAGTAATCAAAATCATAAAGAAGTGTCCTATCAAAAACCATGTTCCTAAAATTTCAGCCCCTCCTAAAATTTCGGCCTCCTCCTAAAATTTCGGGACTCCACCTGAAATTTCGGTGCTTCTGTAATTTCATTGGATTAGAGATATGTGTCAAAATTGCATATCCAAATGAGGAGAAATGACCTCCTTTATATAGCCTTCAAGCAGGGTTGAATGGGTGGCTCTTAGGGGCCCAACCGACCTATTAATTTTTGGAGGCAAATTTAAAAATTTAGTTTTTCCATTTCTTTATCAAGATGAAAATACCGACCATGGCTACCATATTTTCCAACAAGAAAGTCTTAATCCTTTTATTCATTCTAGAGTAAGTCAAATTCATCTTTTAGGCATCATACAACCAAATGAAAGATTCACCAACAATGTTTTATCACAGACTTCTTGAGAAAGGCATACATTTGAATCTTGTGCATTCCTATTCTTTCATACAATCATCTAGTTATTTTTTCTTCAATTTGACCAACTGCATTCCTTCATCCTTCAAGAGTATTGTTTCCATACTATATGGAATACATACTAACCTTGTCATAATGCTTCTTCCAAGATCCTTCCAAAATGATGGTTATTATAAGATCATGATAATCCACCTGAGCAAAATGACTACCTCTAACTTTATGTTAGAAAATACCTGGATGAGCTATAATATGCAAAATGGTCCAATCTTCTCAATTTTGAAAGACTACATGATTCCTACAAAGCAACTCAATCAAGTAGACTCTAAATCTTCTACTATCACATGCTACTATCTATGATGCCATGCTTTTACTTTAAACCTCTTATGTGGTAAACAACAATGCATGCTATGAAAGACAATCTTCATAAAGAACCTGACAGAGAGGATGCCTTCTTCAATAATAAAGATCTTTGACATCTTCTTTCACTGCCTTCTTCTCAGGTTCTCCTGTCACCTTAGTTGTGTGAGCTTCACTCCTTTCCTTTCTTTTGTTATTCTGCTTGTTTAGACAATCCCTCTTAAAGTGTCCAAATTCATTGCATCCAAAGCATTGAACCTTGGACATATCTGGTTTCTTCTTGGACTTTCCAAACTTTCCCTTCTTCAGCTTCTTGGTTCTTGTAACAAAGGCTTCAAATTGTTCATTTGATTCAATGTCATCTTTTGCCTTGATCCTAGTCTCTTCCAAGATGCATTGAGCCCACAACTCATCAAAGGAGTAGAGTCTTTCTTACAGTAGATGTTAGTTGCAAAACCGCTCCATTCTGGTGGCAAGGCATTCAGTTCACAGACGGTCATTTCAGAAACAGAAATTGTTTCCCCAAGCCCATGCAACTGATCTCTTATCTGTGAAATCTTCATCAGATAGGAAGACATGTCTTCATCCTTCGATTTCTTTATTCTGTATAATTTTTTTCTCAAAGAAATATTTTGACATGATGTGCTTATAGAGTACAGATTTACTAACCTGTCATACATAGCCTTGGAAGTTTTCAAATTAGCAACAAATGGAACAAGATGATCCTTAATGGATTCCATAATGATCCTTTGTTCCCTTACTGCTCCTTTCTTGTATTTTGCTAGCTCTTGAGTCTTGTCTTTACTAGGTGCAGCAACTTCACCGAGGACATATTCCATTACTTCATGTTTCGTAAGTGCCAGATCAATCCTTTTCTTGCATGTTAAGAAATTTGTTGAGCCAACAAGCTTATTGTTTTCTTTGCAAAAAGAACCCATATGACCTATGGATTCAAACATAGAGTAATAACATGGTACTTGCCAACCAAGAGTGTTTCTCTCTTTGATGATGTCTCCAACTATCTTGATGCTTTCGAGATCTTCAAAGAGACTTCAATGATGTCCTAGAAAGATGTCTTCTAGGATATCTTCAGCAATAGCTTCAAAGAGTGATGAATGATTCCTTCAAAAATGTCTTCTAATGAGCCTTCTTGTGATCTTCCTTCTCAAGATTTCCTTTGATGAGAGCTTGAAGTAGTCTTTTTTCTTCCTTTAATAAGAGTTTGATCCTTCTGCAGGTGATTCCCCTTGCAGATCCTTCTTTGTGTCCACAAGATGATCTTCTCAGTTGCCCTCTCTTTTTCACCATAGCTTTGATACCATGTTGGAAAATGTAATATAGAAGTTATTAAGTCAAATTTCCTTAACCTTAATAATTGATTGTGAACTTTAATTATCTTCTTGTGTTTTCTTTATTAGTTCTTCTTCATCAATCAACTATCAAGAACAAATAGTAAAAAAAGTGGACACAAAAATTAGGCTCCAAGCCAGGGCAAAACCCCTCCAAGGGGAAAACCTAGAAAAATACATTCTCTTCTTATAGAATCTGCTTCTAATGAGTCAACCAAGACCCAAACCCTAGACAAAGTTCTTCCTCCATGTACCAAGTCAGACCTTCAAGAAACCCTTTTAAATAGGAGCAGATCAACAAGGCTCAATCCTGCAAAAACCAGCTTCTAAATGCAACTTCAGTCCCCAGCTTTGACCCTGCAACGTCTCTGAAAATTCCTAGATCTCAATGAATCTAAGGAATCCTACTGCAACCATCTGAATTACTTCATCTATTATGTAATTTACTTTACACAGTTATTTCTGAATAAATTCATGAAATACTGAAGCAATCACTAAAGCAGCCTACACTACAATAATTATGATTCTGAAACAAGGAAATTGAGCAACAAAATCATTCACACATATGATACATTTATTTTGGACTAAGTCCCCGAAAAAACCCAATGCAGGAAAAACCGGTGCAGCAGTTCTGAGGGTTTTATTATTATGCAGTAGCAATGTCTGAATACATCTCTCAATACCCTTAAGGCTATTCAGCTACAGAGAGTAATACTGGCAGAAGTATTTGTGAGGATTTACCTTAGTCAATCACTGAGTTTCTGGCTAATCCGGATGAAGAAAACACTGCCCTGGAGAAGCTCTACGCAGATCCAGCGCTGGAACTTCCAACCATTGTGTCAACCCCTCCAAGCTCAGCGTTGGCCCTCAACCAAGTCGTATTGCCTCTGTGGACCCTGAGGAACAGCCTCTCGGTGCCACTTTCCAGATCCCAGCCTCTGAAACTGATCCACTAACAAAATTCAGAAAACCCTTCCTCTGCTTCTGTGTTGCTTCTGCGTGAGCCTACACAGTCACTGCATCAGCCCTCTTACTTTAGCGTTGACTTAAGTTAGATCTCTTATGCCTCTCTCTAACTGATACTCCACCGGCTAAGAAATCTCTTCCTCTCCGGATGCTATCTCTGCCCCTCACTGCTCATATCTCTAGCTTGAATTTCTCAGCAAACTTGCCCTAGAAATTTCGATCTTAGATCAATTCAGTGTCTCGGTGTGTTTTACAAATGACCCTCAAGCCTTCCTTTATATTCTTCTTGTTGACATATCAACAGCCCAGATTAGTTGTTTAATCAATGGCTACAATTATAACAGACTTGATCCATGTCCTCTAGAAGAATAACACTCTGTTTTATTTAATACCCTTTAATTATTTAATTTCCACAAATGCTTTCTGGGTTCTTTGGAATACTAGTGTCTAAGCCTCTACACCAAATTTGAGACTTAGAGCACTTTCTGATGCTACAAAAATCAATAACTTCGACCTCGTAGTTGTTGCAAAAACCCTAAGACAATCCTTCAAGATATCCTCCTTTGAGTAAGACAATACTTCCCAAGGTCAACAAAATCAAATCAGAGTATTCACTCTTCCAGCAACTCGATCCTGCAACTTGATCTCCTGTAATTTAGACCTTTCTGGAAGCAGCAGAAACCCTAGATTTCAAACGTGTGAGAGAGATAAAGCCCAACAAAAAACTTTTCTTCTTCTTGGATTCTCCTCGTCTTCTAAACCTTCGCTCTTCCTTTCTTGCTTTTTCCAGCTTCAAATCAAACTTGTGTGAGTGAGTGTGTTAAATGGGGTCAAAGTTGCTTGTATTTATAGCCTTTCCAAGGGGTCGAATTCCCTCCTTTAGGCTGACTTGTAGTTGTCAAGGTCGACTTGTACTTTGGAGGTTTCCAAGACCTTCTAGACTCAAAATAATTTCTTTTGCAAGGTACATCTTGCCCGGAAGGGTCTTATAATCATGATGTTGACTCTCTTGATTCATGACAATAAATCCTATGACCTAACAAACCCTAGAAGCATGAAGAACATGCTTTTACCTAGAAAACCATCAATAAGAAGCATGAAACCCACGCTTTAAAATAATAACTTTATTTTTCTTCTTTTGTTTGTTACATAAGATACATATTGAAATTTGTACAATAACAATTATGAACACCCAAACTAATTACATTTCCAACAGTATTCATGTTCCTTTTAATAATGTCATACATCAAATATTTATTGTGTGAACCAAACACGCAAACCAAAATATGTTGGTGTATCTATCCTCAATGATTACTCTTGTTGCCTCACAATTAGAAACATTATCAGTAATGACTTGGATGGCATTGTACGGCCCAATAGTTTCAATTATTTGAATTTAATTGTTTTGCAATGTTGATGACGGTCTTAAACTTATCTAAGTAGTCGTGGGATGAAAGGAAGATTGCACCAATAGCAGACACACCAAAACACTTATCAATGGCTTTCATCTTACATTTATCCAACCATCATACATAGTGGATAACACATATTCATTCCAAGAATTTGTGAATTTACCTGAAGCATCTTTTATTTTGGCTATTTCCTGATCAAATCTCGTGGTTCTAGCTTTGTCATACCTAGGGCTCTTGTATCCTTTAGGTGCATCATTTATGGCGGTAACCATTTTCACCAATAAGGTGAGCGAAGAACAATGAATGATATGCCATATGCAAAGAGAAACTGGTAATCATGAGATGAATGGAAGATCGCACCATTAACAGACACACCAAAAACACTTATCCAGGGCTTTCCTTTTACATTTATCGAACCATCAGATAAAATGGATACCCCATATTCATTCCATAAATTTGTGAATTTACCCAAAGCATTTTTTATTTTGGCTTTTTCCCGATCAAGTCCCATGGCTCTAGCTTTGTCATACCTAGGGCTCTTGTATCTTTTAGGGGCATCATTTATGGTCATAACCATTTCATGCCAATAACGTGAGCGAAGAACATGGAATGGTATGCCCCATGCAAAGAGAAACCAATAAAATTTTGCATCCACGTCAACCCTACAACCATCATCAAGGAGTTTTGATATTGTTCTACGCCTTAAAGGGATATTTGTGCATATGGCTATGAATCCACTACCATGCATGGATGCCGATGGAGTTCTAGTTTGACCACAAAATGCTCTCTGGGCTAGTGGCCCCATGTTCAGCCTTTGATCTTTTTTATTTGCATTGTGCCTCTTCCTATTCCCTTATATATTTGGCTCTTTGTTGTGTTGGCATGTTTGCACGGGTTTTGATTCCTAATAGCTTATTTCCATCCCATGGCTTTTTCCCACATAGATGGTTTCTCACACGTGTATATGAACCTATGTAAGGAAATTTGCAATGAGGCATATAAATTTAGTGGCTCCACCCCCTTTCCCTCCTCCAAGCCTTGTAACATATTTTCAGAAGGGTGTTTGGTCTGTTTCGGTTTTCTTTCCATCATCACCTTCACTCCCATTATCCTCCTCCTCCTCTTCCTATTTGTACTCCTCCTCTTCTCCATCGTATCCTAATCCACCACTACCCATTTCTTCTTCTTCTGCTTCCCAACACCAACATCATTGTCAAAAATGGAACCAACAAGATAAGGCTAAGCCATATACCCATAATGTTTGTTGAAGCATGAGATTCTTGTTGAATATCGATTTTTGGATTTCAACTGTGTGCAAAATTTGGGGTTGTCCAACATTTCAGGTGGACTCGCCACCCATCATCAGGGATAGGAGCAAAAAAAAGTGGATTGGAAAAGAAGGACATGATGGTTATAAAGAGAAGAGACGGAAACAGTGATATGAACATTAGTATTAACGTTCAATTGGAAGAAAATATAATATAAACTTTTGACCTAGAGATTAAAAATACCAATAAATTATGGAGGATTGACCATGAATTCTAACTTACAATTGAATAATTATTATGATAAAGTATTAGAAACATTACATTATAAATGTTTTGACCAAATATTTCTATTAATAATTTAAGATGTTAACCAAATACTTGAAGTAATAAATTAAGATTAATAATTAAAACAATACTTTATTGCTAGTTAGAATAAAGAAAAATTTTAGAATAGAAGTGTATGCCAGTAATTCATTAGTGATAATATTATCAAATGAAAGAGTATGAACGACAATTCATTGACTAAACAAATGAGAAATTGAATTATTTAAAATAATGAAGAAATAATGATATGATAATATTATCAATTGAAAAAATGAATTATTGTTAATGATATTTTCAAGGGGTATTATTTGAAAATAAAATAATATAAATAATAATTAGAAATTAGAAATTGGGGTCTTTGATATTATGATTAAATTACTAAATTATCGATAGAATAAACAATAAATAGCTAAAACTAAATATTAAAAGCAATAAATTGTAAGGTTTGACATTGATGTTAATTTTTAGGGCTAGATTGCTCTTTGTTGTAGATAATTGCAATTTTAAAGTTTTTTCAATATTTTCATATTACATTCCCAACATAACATCATATCATCATTAGCAATTATGTAGAGAGAACAATAACATCAACAATGCAGCGGAACAGTAAGGAACAATAGAAGAAAGCATACACAATAGAGACACCAAGATTTAGATCACAGACCAAGGCAAAACCCCACAAGGGGAAAAACCCAACCAAATTCTTCTTCTTAGATATTCATCAACTGGTCAAGTGAGATACAATGTACAAATATAATGAGACATAAGTCTTTCATCATCAATCACATTAGACCACCTAGGGCTAACCCTAGATCATACTAGATCCTCATAAGATAGCAATAGACATACCTCTCAAGGAGGTATTCACTACCCTCCTATCCTTGTCACAAGAATCATTGTACACTATCATATACATCATGGCCATAGACATCACTATCATACACATCATTGTCATATACATTGTCACATCTGTCATAGAGGCACTGTAACACATCACTATCATAGAGGTATCGCCACAATTATCATAGAGGCATTGTCACAACAATTCTATGGATCACGGTCATACATCAAGGTCATTGACATATGGATCACTAACATTTATCACTGTCATATGGATCAAGGGTCTTTGATATATATAAGTACCTCTGTCATATATCACTATCACAACCATATTGTCATGAGGCCATTGTCATACATCATTTCCATAAACACAAGCACTGCTAGCATATATTACAAGTATCATTAATATAATTAATTGCCATAAGAGTCATTGTACAAATGTCACTTTCATTCATCACTGTCATAGGTACAAATGTCATAGGCATAAGAGTTACTGAACAAGGATCACTGTTACACATCTTTGAACAAGGACTCTGTCATATATCATTAACATAAAGAATGTTACCATATATCACAGTCACAAGGACTTTTCCATATAAGTCTATCCAAAGGCCTAGCATCCATCAACCTTGAGAGACAAATACATACCTTTTAGGATGTCCAATCTTCTGCTAATAAAACTCTTCTCTGTGCACACTTGATCACTGAGATTTCGGCCCTGTTTAGGCCACCCTGAGGTAGCTACAGGTCGACTCCCTTTCTTGTCCAAACTATTCTTCAAATCCTGCATTAGGCCTCCACTAACAAACCCTTTATCCCTATTTTGTTATACAAGAAATTCGACCTTGATTTGATGTCCAAAATTTGATCTTAGAACCCTCGCCCAAGAACCAAACTAAGCCTCAACCTTGTCTGATATATCACAGAGATAGATGGCCCTATCACAGAAGCTTCCTATTAAGGGATTCGACTGTCCTTTCTCCACACACAACATTGGCCCACATTTAAGGTCATCTTTAGGATGAAATATCATCAAGTCTACTCCTAATCTAGGGTTCAGCCCTCCTATAATAATATACATGTAGCACGGCCAGATTTCAAGAGAATGAACATCACATAAAACACAGATAATTTCCCTTCCAAGCTCGGCATATCATCTGGATAACTTGGCCTCAAGGAGCTACTTGTAATGACTCACCTACAATTACAAACATAATGTGGATATTAGCATACATACGAGGCATCCATATGATAGCCACATATGCACGAACCGCATGTATTGCACTAGTACACACACTGGTTAATACTGGAAAATGCCTGAGTTAGGATAATGAAATGATTTTTGAAATAAATTTATATCTCACCAGAATATAATAAGTATATCAAGTTAGGTACGTGATATGTATACCACCCTTATATACAAAAAGAAAATACAATTTAATTTATAAATTATATTGGAATAAAATAAATAAAATAATAATGTAATTTAATTAAAATTATAAATAACATGAATTAAATTAATTAAAATTTTAATATTAATAAAATAAAGTAACCCTAATTAAACTAATCAAATAAACTCTACATAGCCTAGAAGCTACTCAATCAAATCTATAAAGACCATTAAAAGCTCAAAGGCATGCAGTGTCCACGTAACATGGAGAGACAACAAGACGGAAAAACGGAAGGAAGGTGGTGATTCAGAAAAATATAAAAAGGAGGTACGACTAAGGAAAAGGCCTTTGGTTACGTTTTGGGAGGAAAATACAGGAAGGAGGGATTTAGTTAGAGAGTGACAGATTGAGAAAAGCCTCGATTGTTCTTGAAGCTTTTGGGCACAGGAGCCAAATTACTTCAAATTTTGAAGTACTTTGGAGCAGGGTACCGAAATTGTGCCCAGTTTGGCAAGGAAGTTTTGGTCTTTTGGTCACAGGAGCAAATTGGATACTGCAACAACGCAGGATCGACTCAAACTCAAACGCCAGGTATGTAGTTGTGTATTTAGTTAGTAAATTTTGCTTTAAAATTATACTGGATGTATTATTAAGCATCAATTTTTGAAATTTTCCAATTTTAGTACCCCACATCTGGTATCAGAGCTGGATTCAACCCTTCGGTCCTTATAGGCCCTACATCTGTGATAAAATCAATTTTTTGTTGGTAAATTATTTTTGTAAATTTTATTACTCTGTATAGAATTCATCGTCGCTAGTAAGGGTCGTGCTATGGAATTAAGTTTTGAGCTTGTACTGCTTCTTAATGCCAAACCTACTAGAATAATTTGGAGAGTTCCTTGTTATATCACAAACTAAGGGCAAATAACCATTTATTTAATATTCTCCTGTGCGAATAGGGCGCCGCGAGTTAGATTTGCATCACTCTATTTATAACAGTATCTTTTGTAGCCTCAACGCCGCGGGTTCGAATCCCATTAAAACACATCGTTGATTTTTGAATTTTGTTCTTTATGTTTAGGTTTCAATTTCCATGCAATTATGACGTCGAGTAAAGTGTCACTCACAAAGCCTCAACAAATCTCTTCCAAACTTTTATCATCAATAGAATCAACAATATCTAATAAACCAAGAATGTTTCTAAGATATTCAGATTTCTTATTAGGAAGAGAATTTGTTAGTATATCAACTCACTGATCGTCAATCAAGACATAATGTAGCTTCATGATCATAGTCTGCACCAAGTTCCTAATAAAGTGGAACTTATTGTTGATATGCTTCGTCTTAGCATGAATCACGAGATCTTTAGACATCTTGATACAACTTTGATTATCACAGTTTATCACAGTGGGACCCAAAGACTTCTCGAACAAATATGTTAGAAGCTTCTTCAACAATACAGCCTCTTTTCCCACTTCACATGCAGCCACATACTCTGCTTCAGCACTACTCAAAGCAACAGGATCATGCTTCCTACTCATCCATAAGATCATAGCAACGCCCAGACTAAAGCAACCACCTCTAGTGCTTCTTACATCAGTCTCACTGCCACCCCAATCAGAATTTGTGAAGCCAATCAGCTTGACTTCCTTGCTATAATACTTTAGGCAGTGATGTATAGTTCCACGAAGATATCCCAATATATGAAGGCAGCTATCCAGTGATCATGACGAGGCTCCAACTGAAACTAACTAAGAATGTTCACAGCAAAACATATATCCAGCCTGGTATTTGTTGAAAGGTGTAACTACGTTCGGTCTTCATAATGACATGTGTAATTGATGAAAAGAGGAAAAATAAAATTATTATTGTAATGCTTGTCTCATTGGTTTCATGAGCAAGAAAATTTATTTTTAGTATGACTCCCATTGAGAGTCCTTAGGATTGGTCATAAAGTTTAATTAAGTCAATGTCATGTATGAAGGACCCTTCTTGGGCATGTTAAATCTTGTATGAGTCATTTAATAAGTGTGTAAGCCCTCCAAAACCAAACATGAAACCTCTCCTTGAAGTCACTTACGAAATGGAGAATATAACTTACTTAATGGACATGTTGGCTCTCATGTACTCATGTCAGCTCATATACGAGGGCAAACTACAATAAATAGGTTGCTCGGATTTCATATTTTCCACAGAATTTCAATGATCTCAGTCTGAAGTGCGAAGGTACTACAATAATTGCAACAGTGCGAAAGTGTAGCAATGGAAAAGGACGGCAGTGCGAAGGTACTAGGATAGCAATGCGAAGGTATATGGATAGCAGTGCGAAGGTACTAGGATAGCAATGTGAAGGTATATGGACAGCAGTGCGAAGGTACTAGGATAGCGGTGCGAAGGTATATGGACAGCAGTGCGAAGGTGTAGCAGTAAGGGTAGCAGTACAGCAAGTACGAGGTACAGTAGTTTGAAGTTAAGTAGTGTGAAGGTGACAAAGAAGGAGCCAGCGAAGAGAGAGGAAAAGATATGAAATATTCCAGCATTAGTTTCAAGACTGTTTTGGGCTAAGGGTTTTCTGAAGTGCAGCATTGAACCAAGGGACGAAAATATGAAGAGTAGCCAAGAAGAACAAAGAAGAAGAGGTTTGATCATTGTAGGAAGAACCTCGTCACGGAGGATTTGTGTCTTGGTCTTGGAGGGGATAGGTCAAGGGTCTTGGTCTTGGTATTCGTCAATTGGAATCTCTATAAGAAGAAGAATTTGTTTGGGTTTTCCTCTCAAAGAGTGAGGTTTTTTCCCTGGCTGATAGCCTATATTCTATGTCTCTTGTCTCTTTATGGTTTATGCATTGGTAGCTATTTGATGAAGAGGAACACTAATAACCTAAGTAAAAGAAGATCCTAATCTAAAGAAGTAAAAAGCACTCACAAGAAGTTACTAATAAAAGAGAAATCACTTAATCTCTATGCCCTAGATTTCTCAACATGGTATCAGAGCTAAGGTGACTAGGTCAAGGAAGAGCATCTTATCAAGGGACACTCAAGGATCAAATTTCAAGGAAGGCATCAAAACGAAGATCATCTTAAAGTCAAAACCCTAGATCAAAGAAGTCTACAAAGGAGTATTGGGATCATCATCAAGAGGGAAAAGGCCAAAACCCTACATCTACTCAAGTTAAAGTATTTTGAAGACTATTCATCCGAAGGAAGCCAAATCAAAAGGCGGTGTCATCTCACTCTTTGTGGCATCAAGGATCATTCTTCAAGAAAACTACCTTCATCAAGGAGAAGTTTTCTATCCTCATCATCAACGACAAGGAAGCAGCAAGGAGAAAGGAGCATCCTATCAAGTATATGACTTTATCTGAATCGGTCAAAATGTCTTTTTGCAAGCAAAGCAACAAATTGGTTGGGGCTTCAAAATATCTTTGATGGAAGAAAAAGACAGATCTAAATCTCATTGAAAATGAGGTCATGAATCATGTCAAAGGATCTATCACCAAACCAGGAGAAGATGCTCAAGCACTTGCCAAGTATATGAAAGGGGAAGTTAGGGCTCAAAGGATTCTCATAGAATCCATCAAGGATCCCCTCATCCCATATGTATCTAAACTCAAAAATTCAAAAGAAATCTATGACAAATTGGTAGAGTTGTATTCTGTAAGTACTGTTGGAGAAGTCGTCTCATTAAGGAAAGAACTCTACAAGCTAAAAATGTCTACGGAAGATGGAATAGCCTCATACTTTATGAGGATATCTGAGATCTGGGATCAACTACAAGAACTGGGAGAAGTCATGTCTGATACTGAAATGACTACAGTGGTATTAAATGCACTACCGGAAGAGTAGGGTAACTTTACTGTAAGTATTTATGGAAAGAAAGAAGCTACTCCATTCCAGGATCTATGGTCACTATGCAAGATTAAAGAATCTAGACTAAAGACAAAATCTAATGTGGGAAGAGGGGAGCAAAATCAAGCGTATGCTACAATGACAAGAAGAAAGGGACAATTTGGAAAGTTCGTTCCTTAGACTAAGAAAAAGAACATGGCTAAAATCCAATGCTATGGGTGTCAAGAATATGGGCAGTACAAAAGAGATTGTCCTAAGATCAAGAAGGAAAATAACAAAAGAAGGAGAGAAGAAGCTCATATCACCGAAGAAGTGGAGGAAGCTGAAAAGAAGAAATCCAAGAAGGAGGAAGTAATAGACCTCCACTATTGAGATAGTCTTCCTCACCTAAGTTCTTTTCAATTTCCTAAGTCTTTTGTTGTGAGATATGTCTATCATGATTAACTAAATGGGATGCATCAAGGAATCATAAAATCATTGAAAGCAAGAACTCGGGGGAATCATAAAAGCATTGAAAACATGAAAGATGGTTAGAATCTATGGAAGTCAAGGATATAGCTCATGGGATTCTCATTGGAAACATAAGTGGAAAGGTCATCTAGTACAAGTTTCATCATACATTTGTCAAAAGGAAACATCTACTGATAGGGATACTTTAGATCCTCAAGGTTTTCTGATGGAATCTTCATTGAAAGGTTCACCGATCATGAGGAAAAGCAAGTGTTTCATCAAGAATTCCAATCTTGTGGAATTCGTGGGATGATGGTATCATGACATAAAAACGAAGTAGTTCAAGGGATTGAAGCTCTTTCAACCAAGGAAGCCACTACAAGAAGTCTAGATGACCCAAAGGAAAAATGAGGTATGTATCCTTACATTTGATATTCTAGAAGTCATGTCATGTGGTTGAAGGTAACATGGATCAATGCTCTATCTTGAGAGCATGATAAAAAGTAAGGATCCTCCCTCAAAGGAATGCAGGAATGCATGGGTCACATATTCCCTAGATGAAATCAACATTAAATGTCCTCATATGAAGTATGAGGTGGTTGACTAAAATAGAGAAACTTTGATTGGAAGCTCCTAGGAATGTAATTTGCAAAGAAAGGAAGGAAGAGATCTTGGAATTTGCAACCATGGTAAAGGTAATCAACATCCGAAAGACAAGGAAGATTTGACTAGGCTATCTCCATGGAAGATATGAAGACTCTGATGAAGTATGAAAAGGAAAGAGACCCTTGACAATATATATATATCTTTGGGAGATGTGTCGATGCGTATGCAGGATGCTAATGCGAACTAGAAGATGTCATGATGAAAGACCATCAAAAAGGTAATGTTGATTTTAATGTTCATCACTTTATTTTTTATATATCGGGATGGGTTTATGTACAGTTGCCAAAGGAAGATCTATGGATGTCTTCCACCACCAATGCACATGTAGTAGGATGTAAAGATCCTTAAGTAAACATGGCATCAAGAAATTAGCATGGCATGAAGAAAGGCCAGATATGGACTGATGGATCACTTTCTGATGATGACATGGCTAACTCATGGAGTTCTTCAAGCAGTTAGTTGTCCCACTATCTCCACATAAGGAGCTGTTGTAGGTCCCTAATTAAGAGGAATCCTGGAAACAAGTTTCTTACTTGGAAGAAAATTGGAAATTTCTAAGCCAAGAGGGAGCTTAGGTACATTCCTTATGCAGGAATGAGTACATCCCCTTATTGGAATAGATATGTCCTCCCTAATTAAGAGGGAGAGATAAACACATCATTCATGTCTTCACTTGGGAAGACAGAATGGAGGATTGGGTAAGCATCTAGAATCTGATGCTCTTTGAGGATGTATTAGCGCATCCAAGATAAGAGTAGTCGTTGAGGACCGATATTCTTTGAGGACTGGGAATCCAAGATAAGAATAGTCCTGGTGGAACACACCCTGAGAACTTGGGTGGGGTATGTTCCGAGAGAGACAATGATGGGGGTGTCTATATATCATTGGTCTCGCCAGCATTGTGCTCAAATCTCGTGGAGAGAGAGAGTTGTTAGTCAAGGCCTTGCTATGTGACAACGTTGGTTGATATGATGTTAAACAGATGAGTTACCAATCTGATTCTTCTTATGAGAAATTCTTCAAATTGAGAATGATGAAGTACCATTATGAATACCTCCCTAGTTAACACGGAGTGTTGAAAAGTGTAACTAGGTTCAGTCTTCATAATGACATGTGTAATTATGATGTTATGTAATTGATGAAAAGAAGAAAAATAACATTACTATTGTAATGCTTGTCTCATGGGTTTCATGAGCAAGAAATTTTATTTTTAGTATGACTCCCATTGAGAGTACTTAGGATCAGTGATAAAGTCTACTTGAGTCAATGTCATGTATGAAGGATCCTTCTTGGGCATGTTACATCTTGTATGATTCATTTAATAAGTGTGTAAGCCCTCCAAAACCAAGCATGAAACCTCTCCTTGAAGTCAGCTATGAAATGGAGAATATAACTTACTTACTGGACATGTCGGCTCTCATGTACTCATGTCTTCTCATATACAGGGGCAAACTACTATAAATAGGTTTCTCAGATTTCATATTTGCCATAGAATTTCAGTGATCTTAGTCTGAAGTGCAAAGGTACTACAGTAATTGAAGCAGTGTGAAAGTGCAACAGTGGGAAAGGACATCAGTGAGAAGGTACTAGGATGGCTCTATGAAAGTTTAAGGATAGTAGAGCGAAGGTGCAGGAGTAAGGGCAGTAGTATAGCAAGTGCAAGGTACAGTAGTTTGAATTTAAGTAGTGCGAAGGTGACAAAGAAGGAGCCAACGAAGAGAGAGGAAAAGATATGAAATATCCCAACATGAATTTTGGGATTGTTTTGGGCTAAGGGTTTTCTGAAGTGCAGTGTTGAACCAAGGGACTGAAATTCTGAAGAGTAGCCAAGAAGAACAAAGAAGCAAAGGTTTGATCATTGTAGGAAGAACCTCACCAAGGAGGATTTGTGTCTTGGTCTTGGAGGGGCAAATAGGTCAAGGGTCTTGGTCTTGGTATTCGTCAATTGGAATCTTTATAAGAAGAAGAATTTATCTGGGTTTTCCTCTCAAAGAGTGAAAGGTTTTGGCCCTGGCTGATAGCCTAGATTCTGTCTCTCTTGTCTCTTTATGCTTTATGCATTGGTAGTTGTTTGATGAAGAAGAACACTAATAACCTAAGTAAAAGAAGATCCTGATCTAAAGAAGTAAAAAGCACTCACAAGCAGTTACTAATAGAAGACAAATCACTTAATATCTATGACATAGACTTCTAAACAGTATTTACTAGATACATCAGAGAACCCACCAACTTACGATAGGAGGTAGGATCTACGAGACTTGAGTCAGAGCTCCTCAACTTCTTGAGATTGGTGATCATAGGAGTAGTCATGAGCTTGGAATCCATCATCCCAAATTTCTGCAACATCTTGATGATATAATTTCCTTGCCCCAGATATATTTCCCTAGGTCTCTGTCATACTTCAAGACCTAGTTAATAGTATATTAATGCCAAATCCTTCATCTCAAATTCGGCTGCCAACATCTTCTTGCATTCTCAAATTCTTTTCTCCATGCCAATGATGAATAGATCATCCACATATAGTATAATAATGATAGGCTCATTATCCTCAACCTTAATGTAGGATAATACTCTTCACGAACCCAATTCTTAAAAGGTATGCATCCATTCTTGCATACCATGTCCTAAGTGCTTTGGAAACTGCTTGTGAACCTAGTAAAGGAGAAAATGGAAGCGACCAGTATCTTATGTGATAATCAGAGTTGCATCAAGCTCTCTGAAAATCTTGTGTTTCATGATCAGTCGAAGCACATTGACACTAGGTGTCACTTCATCAAGGACTGTCTCCAACGAGGAGTTGTGCAGTTGCAGTAAACTCCAACAGGAGAACAAGTGGCAGACATTCTCACGAAAGCTCTAGGAAAGACTAATTTTGTCTACTTTAGAGAGAAGATGGGGATGATCAAGAATCCATTCTAGTAGCAAGAATGGATAGCATCAGGATTCAGAGGGAGCTGCAGTACAGATGCAGCAGTGACAGTGGTAGTGTCATGGGCAGCAGTACAGAAGATCAGCAGCGCAGCATATGAGGGGCATCGTCCAGAGATCAGCAGCGCAGAAGATGCTTCAAAAGAATAGCAGAATGCAGCAGGCATATTGCTGGAACACTTTCCTCGCTAAGAGGAAGTGTTTATTTTTATAGAATTGGAAAGTGTTCTAAGCCTCAAACATTGTGAGGAGACTTGGACATCAATATTCCAAAGAACCTAGAAACCGTTTGTGGAAATTCCACTCGGTTCATGTCTTATTAAAATAATTAATTATTTTAATGGAGACCCTAAGTCTGAACTTAGGGAAATTAAATAATTAAAGGGAATTAATAAGACAGAGTGTGAATCTTCTAGAAAACGAAGATCAAGTCAAGTTTTAATCTCAGCCACTGATTAGAATTCTAATCTGGGTCGTTGATTCATCAACGAGAAGATTATAAAAGAAGGCTTGAGGGTCATTTGGAAAATAAACCGGGCATACACTCAATACCCGAAGGAGATCAATTCTGAAGGAATAGAGTTCGATCTCAGTGGGAGAGTTGCAGTGCGGAGAGTTGCAGAAGCAGGAGGAGAAGGAGGGAGTCGGCAATGACTGAGCTCGGGGACAGAGGGACGTAGTGGGTCACAGGAGGCAGTGCAATGATCCCATGCAAAGCCTACACAGACTTACGCAGTCCAGCATAGGGACTGCGCAGAGAAACACGCAGACAAGCACAAAGGAGAGCAGAGGCTGATCCGTGTGTCAGGAAATTGTCGGGAGGAGCCGAGAATTTTGTCTCAGCGGTTTTCAAATTTTATCTACCAACGTATTCCTTGTAAAGATTCATTTGCTGAAGAATATTAATAAAACCCTCATCTGTTGCATCGATTTTCCCGCATTGGGTTTTTCTGGGGACATTTGTCCAAAAATAACTATGTACATGTGATTGGTTCTTATGCTTACGTTCTTCACTGTTTACTTCTCTGCATATATAATTGTGAATGTTGCAGTAGTATTTATTTCGAAGTTTACTCATAGATTTCTGTAAATAACTTATTGAAGTAATAAGTAGGAGAAATAAATCTATCACTACAACTATAGATTTTCAGATTGAAAATTTCACATCGTCGTGGTGTACTTCTTCTGCTTCGAATATGGGTATATCTTTGCCATCAGAATCAATAGGGATATCCTTAGATCTTTTGTAGGCATGGTTTTCATCAAATATAACATCTCTTCTTACTTCAATATGTCTTCCTTCCTTGATGTAGATTCTATATGCTTTTGAGGAGAGACTATAGCCAACGAAGATTCCTTTGATGCTTGTAGAATCTAAATTCTTTCGCTTGTCATTTGGAACATGGACATAAGCAAGACTCCCGAAGATTCAGAGATGATCCACACTCTGCTTCTTTCTTGTGAATGCTTCCTCAAGTGTCATGTTCTCAAGAATTCTATCAAGACTTCTATTTTGAATGTACACCATTGTCATTGTTGCTTCTCCCCATAGAAATTTTGGTAAGTCTTGATCAAGGAGCATTGTTCGTATACCTTCTTCAATTGTCCTATTCTTTCTTTCAGCCATTCCACTTTGTTCGGGATAGTAAGGAACAATAATCTCCCTCTTAATTCCTCCTTTACAATATGCAATCAATTCTTTAGAAGTGTATTCCCCACCATTGTCGGATGTCAAAGTCTTTATTCTTCTTTCGATTAGGGTTTCCACTTCAGATCTAAACTCCTTGAATTTTTTCAAATACTTCATCCTTTTCCTTGAGAAGGTAGAGCCATGTCTTTCTAGAATGATCATCAATGAATGTTACATAGTAAAGATGACCTCCAAGTGATTTATCAGACATAGGCCCACACACATCAGAATGAATGAGGTATAATATTTCTTTAGACCTTGTTTCACTATCTAAAAATGGTTTTCTTGTATGTTCACCCAAAGAGCATCCCTTGAAAACTCCTTCATGATCTTCTTTAATATTGAGGATGCCATGAACTAGTTGATTAAGAATGGTAATGACCTTGTAGTGTAGATGACCATATCTTCTATGCCATAGCTCAATGAGATTGATTTCCATATGAACTAGAGCTTGAGGAGATGATGTTATGACTCTATATAAGCTTCCTTCATGAACTCCAATAACCCTAGCTTTATCGATACTTGAATCTTTTCCCCACACCAAAACCTTTCCATCAACAAAAGTAACTCTTTTCCAAACACCAAAACCTAGAACATATAGTATATTGTTGAGATGTAGCTTAGCTCCATTCTCCAGGTTCAAAGATGTTGATCCCAAGCCTCTAACAGCATAGCTTTTGTTGTCTCCCAATTCTGTTGTATGAGAAGATGGTTCCTTTGATAGAGTATGAAGTTGTTTGCTTTCTCCTATCATGTGCCTTGATGCTCCACTATCAATAATCCATGCATTGTCATTACTAAGAGAACATGTAAGAGCAGCCGAGAACCGTTGACTTTTGACCTTGTTGAATAAGTAGTACAAGATCTTCTTGATCCAGCTTCCTGCAGTAATGAATTCCATTCTCATATAACTTATCATAGAGTGAGTAACCATTTCCTTCGAGCCAACGGAGTGATCTTCAATCTTCTTTCACCTTAGCTCTGATACGATGTTGAGAAATCAAAGCAAGTAGATTTAGGGTTTGATTTCTTCTTTCTTGATAATTACTTGTGAGTTATGTTGGCTTCTTTTACTTCTTTGTTATGTTATTTTTCATCAAGCAATTACCAAATTATGTGTGTATGAAGATCACAAGAATACGAGACAGAAGATGTAGGCACTGTGCCATGGAAAATCCCCTATCTAGGGGAAAACCCAGTCAAAATCTCTTCCTTCAATAGTTTTTCCTGAGACTCTTCAACCTAGACACAGACCTCCTCCAACCACCAAGTCAGCCCTTCCTTCTAGTAGTGTCGATCAGACCTTCGACCTTGCAGCAGTAACACTTTGATCTATGCAGCAGCAACACTTCGATCTATGCAGCAGCAGCTTCTCCGACCTATGTACCACTTCGATCTATGCATCAGCAACACTTTGATCTATGCAGCAGCAGCTTCTTCAACCTATGTACCACTTTGATCTTATCTTCCAGCTTCCTCCTGCACTTCGCACTTTTTTTGCACTTCTTCTTATGTGTATCAAACTTGTTGAGTGAATATCCAAATGAATCGAAATGCACTGTATATATAGGTTTCTTGTGGGTCGAATTGCCCCCCTTTCAGGCCGACTTGGTGTGGAGATGAAAAAATTCATTTTTGACTCAAATATAATTCTTTTTACATGATTCAAAAGCCCAAGAAGGGTCTCATAAAATATAAAATGACTCAATATAAATCCTAGGAGTCCACAATGGATACTTTGACTAATAAAAGATGACCCAAGCATGAAGCCCATGCTTTAATAAGTCATTGTAATAATAATATAAGTATTATTTTCCATTCTTTTGAAAACTACATTACATAATGACTCAAAAACATTTATGAAGACCGAACCTAGTTACATATTTCAACATTATAGTCCCATTTGGACTTGCTGTAACAAAAGAAAAATATTATTTGTGAGTTTAATAAGTCAATTTATCCTCCAAGACCAAGTCGGCCCTACAAAGGAGAATTCGGCCCAAAGGAAGCCTATTTGACCCCTCAAGAAGACTATAAATAAGAAGGAACTTCGACTCATTTGGCACATCAAGCACATCAAGTTCAATCTACAATCAAAGAAGAAGAAAAGCAAGTGTGAAGGACAGGAAGGCAAGGGGAAAGACCTAGCGAAGTAAGGAAAGTTAAAATCATACCTAATTTTGTCCACACATGCGAGAATCTAGGGTTTCTGGGCTAATCGCATAGCCAAAAATTGTAGGCCAAAGTTGCAAATCTGAGGTGGAGGTCGAGGCCTACTTTGAGCAGACTTTGAAGAGGTTTGATCTTTCTTAACCTTGAAGATTTCATCTTGCTTGAAGGAGATCTTGTTGAAGAGTTGACTTGGTGCTTGGGAGGAATTTTGGCTTTGATCTTGGAAGTCTCAGTTTGAATTGACTCTATAAGAAAAGAAGTATTCTTTCCAGGTTTTTCCCGGGGTTTGAGCCTATATCTTATGTACTTTGTCTTTCTGTGATCTTCATTGTTTTGGTAATTGCTTGATGAACAAGAAATAAAATAATAAAAGGCCAACTAACATCACAAGTAATTATCAAGTAATGAAAGTCAACCATAATCTACAAGAATCTTGATTTTCCAACACTAGATAAGATCAAATACTTTTATTAAAGTCCAATAAAAAACCACGAAGGTAGGCCAACAGGCTCTACTGAGTACCATAGTGTTGATAGAATGTGGAAACATAAAAGTGCCTCTTGTATAAAGAAAAATGTCTACTGTAAATACCTAAATTGCCAAGAAACATAGGTTTGGGTACGAGTACGGGGACATCACTTTTCGAAACAAGGTGTGTGGGTTCGTCGAGGATATATACTATATTAAAGTTTATATATATATATATTTGAAATTTGAATTATGAAATTCGAATTATGAATTTTCAATTTTGAAATCTTCCAATTTACAACAAGAAAAATAAAAAATTGAACATTCATATTGAAATTTCAAATTTAATATCAAGCAAAGAGATATGAATCATGATAATAGATATATCTTATATGTCCGGGACTCCATTGTCATACTACATTCAAAATTTTCCTTAAGGCATTTCCACACATGAAATAGAAAATTCCAAAAAAAAAGTGAAATTGAACAATGAACAAGTCTCAAGATAACAGATTTGGCTTCCTCAAGGCATGTCATCACTCATTAGTGCCCATGTCATCATAATCAACATCACTAAGCTCATCAGTCAACAAGCTCTCTAGGGAGGGATCACTCTCATCTGGAGGCTCCTGCTCATCCATAGCAACTAGAGGTAACTCGATAAAATTGTCTAGTTGTATCTCCTCCTCCACACATGCAACATCATTTCTCTATTGGTCCCATCTCTTAAAAGGACCCTCATTGTACCCTAGGTCTTTCCAAGATATGAGTCGAAGTCTGCTATGAATGTAGACTAACTAAGTAGCTTTGTGACTGACTAAGTAGACTAACTAACTAACTAACTTTGTGACTGACTAAGTAGACTAACTAACTAACTAACTCTGTGACTGGCTGAGTAGGTGTACCCTCCGCGTACCCGTTTTCGGGGAACCATGCACACTTTTACAGGGTACCGAGTAATCGTCACAAAGAAAGAACCCATTTTTTATTTTCAGAGTATCATGTTCTCCATACTCGAACTGGGTTCAAAAGAGTGCATTTGAGAAGAACCCAAACCAATTTCCATTGCTTAGATGCGTGAATCAGGTACTGGTACGAGAAACCCACCCCTAGGTTTCGGTACCCCTACTTCACAGGGAAATACTAATCTAAGATAAGACTGGAAGGCTAGAAACTAAGAATGAACAGATTAGGAAGAAAGATGTACAAGGAGAGTGGATCTAGAGTCTGAAATAATACAAGTAATACAAATAATGCAAGTGTATCCAAGTTTGCTATAGATGGGAGCACATTCACACACACACAATGCCAAAAACAACTACACTACAAAAGAAAAGATGCTCAAAATCACAGAGCACAAGAGTTAGGTGTCCTTAGCCAAATATTAGTTTATTAAGATAGAACAAGAAGATCACAAGATGATAGAATACAAATGAGAATTGTGTTGTATTTACACACAACTCAAGTAGCATGCTGCCCCCAAAAGCAGTTAATGAACCTGTGTGTACCAATTTCACTACATCACCCTCAACCACTCCCTAGTATTATAATAAATGACAACAAACAACTGGAGGATGTCCATAGCCATGACTACAACTACATTAACAATATATATAACCACGACGTAGCCACAAGTTTAGACTACACCCCTAATTTTAACAGTTGGTTCACTAGGGAGTTTGGTTCATTGGGGAGTAGATATTTTTGGTATCCATGGTTTTGTAATCTACATGGAAGATGTGTATGTTTTCCGGCTCATTACTCTTTCTTGATTTTTGTGAGATGTATTGTGACATCTAAAGGCTCCAAAAAGAATTCTATAATATGGACTTTCATAGATTATTGGATGACTTTGTATGTTGTAACCAAGGTTTAGGACAAGATACTTAGCAAACTGTTAAAATTGGCAACTAGGGCCAAATTCCACTTTGGACACTCATTTGATGGAGATAATTATTGCATTGAATTCCTCTTTTTGAGAGGACCAAAATCGTCCTAAAGATCACTAAATTTGGACAAGGAGAAAAGTGTTTTCGAAGTGAAGCCCACACATGCACAAATTGTCAAGGTCGGCTACACCATCATGTAGGCTCGTGAAGCCCAAGTGACATGTCTTTTCATCCACATGGATTCATATAAATAAGAGTGACCTCCAACCTCATTTGGCACTTCATCGACTCACATATTCTTCTCTCTCCTCATTTGATGGGTTCGTACACCTCATTGGGCAACTGATTTTCTCACATGTGTGCCAAGAAGGAGGACAAAAATTACAGGGCCGAAATTCCGAAATTTTCTATAGTTTGATCAGTGTTGACTTTGTCTTTTGGGCACCTTTTGACTTTGATTTTCAGCGAGAATTTCTATCTCAGCAGGCCGCATTAATTGGCACAGGAACCAAGGAATTTTGCATTAGTTGACTAGCATTGACCGCAAGGCTGAGTGTAGGTTTGACCGCAGCAAGAAGTGCAGACTTTGACCGATTTTGACAAACTGTTTTGGCTGAATTTGACCAACAAAGAAGGCCGAGTTTGACTGCCTTTGACCAAGCTCAAGAAGAGGTGCTCTGACCATTTGAATGTTGACTGGTTAGGGCTGATTTGACTGTTGTTGATTGAGGGCATAATTGCAGATTTGACAAGGTTGTTTTGGATAGTGGTTTTGATCATCAATTGGCAAGTCAATTTTGACCTTATTGTACTCTCTCTCCCTCTCTCTACTGAACATTTGATATAATAATAAGAAGAATTGATCAAAGGGTTTTCCCCATCTTGGTGTTTTTTCCATCGCATTAGCCAAATTTTGGTGTTCTCTTGTCTTGGCTTGTCTTCTGCTTTTATTATTCATGTTCTATCTACAATTAATGTCAATGTAATGGTTAATGTGATTGTTATTTCAAATTGTCATTGGGCTAACTAAAGGACATTGAAGTAATTGTTGCAAGCATAGAACATACCATTGTTATCTAAAATTAACATGGAATCAGAGCCCAGGTAAAGACAAAGCCCAAGCAAGAGAGAAAAGAAATCACTAGTAAATCTGTTGGTCAAATGTTATTGGATAAGTCTCAATGGCTTCTACATCCTACTTCAAAACCGAGGACAAGCTCAATCACAAATCTGACTATCATGCATGGAAGATGACTTTGGACCTAACTTTGGAAGAGCATGAAGTATTGGACTATGTGCAGGAAAAAGTTGTCGAGCCTCCTTCAAATGCACCTATTGCTGCGAAAACACAGTATAGAAAGGGTGAGGTCAAAGCAAAGAAAATTTTGATTGACTCTATTCAAAAGCATTTGCTTGCCTATATTTCTGATTTGGGAACTTCTAAGGAAATATATGACAAGTTGGTTGGGATGTTCAAAGTAAACAATGCAAGTCAAATCATCTTTCTCAAGAACAAGTTGAAGGATATCGAGATGCATAAAGGGGAGCCTATCCAATCCTACTTCATGAGAATAACTCAAATCAAGAATGACCTTCTACCTATTGGAGAAGTTATCGTTGACAGGGAGCTCACTCTCATTGCACTTGGAGGTCTTTCAAGAACTGGGATGTATTTACCACTACCATTCGCAACAACGATAAGATACTTGGTTTTGATGAATTATTGGCTAGATGCACTCAAGACGAGACAAGAATGATGGAGAGAGATAAGTCCTCCAATGGAAATGAGCCTACTGCCTTCTCTGCTCATGCGAAAAGAAAGAAAAATGTTGGTCCAAGGAGACAGGATCAAGGATCTAAGAAGGGATTCAAAGGAGGAAGACAAGGAAGGTGCTACAATTGCAATAGGCTCGACCACTATGCTAGAGAGTGCCCTCACAAGAACAATCCTCCAACGGATAATGACAACAACAACAACAACAATTTCAAAAGTAATGGAAATCAAAGGAACAACGGGTACAACAACAAAGGAAAGAAGAACGCTCCCGCTACTCAAAACGAAAATGGTCACCCTCCCAAAAGGACAAGAAATGTTAGGTATGATGAAAGTAATGTTGTAGAGAAACAAGATGAATTTTATCTTATTTCTGCTTTATCTACTGCCTCTCTGCTGGATACTTTGGATCAATGATTGATTGATAGTGAAGCCTCAAGGCTCTTCACTAGATACAAAGAGGCCCTCTCTAATTTGGTTGAGAAGAAGACTAATTTAGAGATCATACTTGGAGATAATGCCACCTACCCCATCAAAGGGATAGGTATTGTCACTCTTCACTTGAATCAAGGTCAAACCATTCATTTAGAATGTGTTGTATGTGCCCGATTTGAATAAGAACCTGGTATCTAATTCTACGATGGAAGACAAAGGCATCAAGGCAGCATTCATTGATGGAAAGGTACGTATTTGGCAAAGAAACCCTAAAGATGCATTTACACTTGGATTTTGGGTTGATGGTCTCTATCAAGTTGGTGGAATTCCTTTGGGAGCTTTGGAAAGCGATACTTCTCTTCAATCTGAGCTATGGCACCGAAGATTTGCCCACTTACATTACAAAGCCTTACCTTGGGTTAGGAAGATGGTCACAAGGATGCCCGACTTTAATATGAATCATGAAGGATTTTGTCAGGGTCGTGCGGCTGGGAAACATACAAAGGGACCATTTCCCTTCTAGTGTACCCAAGACAACCGATATTCTTCAATTGATCCATTTTGACCTATATGGTGCCCTACCTGTAAACTCATTGGGAGGATACATATACTATGCAATTTTTGTGGATGACTTCTCTCACAAAACGTGGATCTATTTCTTGAAGAAGAAGGACGAAGTGTTCAAATGGTTTCTTTCTTTCAAAGCCTTGGTTGAAAATCAAACAGGGAAGAAGAGCAAAATATTGAGGACCGATAATGGAACCAAATATGAATCAAATGAATTCAATGACTTTTCAAGAGAGGATGGCATTAAGAGGGAGACAATTGTTCCATACACTCCTGTGCAGAATGGCGTTGCTAAAAGGAAAAATCGAACAATTATGCAAGCCACCTGTGCCATGTTTTATGATCAAGGTTTACCGAAATTCTTATGGGGAGAAGTCGCTAACACTATTGTATGTGTTCAAAATAGGAGCCCGCATCAAGCTTTAGATTTCAAGACACCCGAGGAAGTCTTCACTGGTAAGAAACCTGATGTTTCTCATTTTAAAATCTTTGGTTGTCTGATATACTTTCATGTGCCTAAAGAGAAAAGGAATAAGTTGGAAGCTTCTGGAAAGAAAGTCGTATTCGTCGGCTATAGTGAAAATTCAAAATCATATAGAATCTATCTACCTAGTCAAAGAGATGTGGCAGTAACTCGAGAGGTTACCTTTGATGAAGACATTGCCCTCAGGAAAGCCAGAGATCTCCCCATCTCAAGGAAGGATGATGATGATGCAGTGGAAAAACAAGATGGACCTCTAACATATGTGCCTATGCTTGATGTTGATGGCCCGATGGATCCTATTGATCCACCACCTGTTGATCCCTCTACCTCAAGGAAACAACCATTATGGCTCAAAGATACTCTCGAAGATGTTGAAAGACATATTGCTTTAAGAGGGACATTTCACAAAAGTACGAAGCCAGACAAGTATCAAGCGTAGTTGGCTGCCATAAGTACTATTGTTTAAGATGAACCTTGCACGTTTGAAGAAGTTGCAAAGCACCAAGTATGGGAAGATGCAATGAATGAGGAATATGAATCGATCATGAAAAATGATGTCTGGGACGTGGTGCCTAGACCTAAGGACAAGTTTGTGGTCACCTCTAAATGGCTTTACAAAATAAAACATGGGGCTAATGGGAGTGTTGAAAAATATAAGGCCAGGTTCGTAGCTCGTGGCTTCTCTCAAAAAGGATTAGACTATGACGAATTATTTGCACCAGTTGCCCGATATACCACTATTTGATCTTTTAGTCCTCTTGCTACCAATAAAGGATGGAGCCTACATCAAATGGACGTCAAAACTGCTTTCTTGCTTGGCTCGTTTAAAGAGGAAGTCTACTTGGAACAACCTCAGGGGATTGAATTACAAGATAGAAGTACACATTTGTTGGCTGAAGAAATCCCTCTATGGGTTGAAGCAAGCCCCTAGGGCTTGGTACGAAAGGATTGACAGTTATCTTATGAAGTTGAAGTTTACTAGAAGCTATGTTGATCCAAACCTATATTTCAAGGTTGAGAAGGACATGTCTCTTATTCTGGTCCTTTATGTTGATGATCTCTTTCTAACAAGTGCATACCCTCTCATTTATCAATGCAAGAGGGAGTTGACCTCCGAGTTCGAGATGAAGGACCTAGGACTGATGCATTACTTCCTAAGCATGGAGGTCTAGCAAAAGCTGAGTGAGATTCTCCTTTCTCAAGGAAAATACATCATAAAGTTGCTGGAGAGATGTGGGATGGTGGAATGCAAGTCTATGTCTACTCTGATGGAACTTAACTTCAAGAAGCTATGTGGAAGTGTTGTCGGGCCCAAATTGGCAAACCATTCTGAGTATAGACAGCTTGTTGGGGGCTTGAGGTTCTTGGTAAACTCTCATTCAGACATATGCTTCGTTGTAAACACTTCGAGTCAATTTACAGTTGAGCCTCATCATATACATTGGATTGCTGCTAAGATTCTCTTGAGATATCTTTGTGGCACAATCTACTATGGGTTTAGAAACATTGCCAGGTATTTGAGGCTACATGGATATTTTGTTGTTGATTGGGCTGGCAATGTGGTAGATAGAAAGAACACATCGAGATGCTACTTCTCATTGGGGTCTGCTCCAATTTCATGGATGAGAAGGAAGCAAAAATCGGTTGCTTTCTGCACCGTCGAGGCCGAATATATTGCTACTAGTATGGCCTGTGGTGAAGTTGTTTGGTTGAGGAAGCTCTTCAATGAGTTATTTGAGCACGTGATCAATGCCACCGTGATCTATTGCGACAACTAGAGCATCGGATGTGCTCTAGCTCCAAAACTTTGTAGAGGGGCTAGAACACATGAGATCTCCAAGACCCATAAATTGTTTGGAGAAATTCCACCCGATTTGAAAGTTATTCAAATAATTAAATTTTTAATGGGGACCCTAAGTCTAACTTAGGGAAATTAAAAAATTAAAGTGAATTAATTTAAACATGTAGGTGAGAATGTTCTAAGTGGCGTGGATCAAGTCTTTTCTAATCTGAGTTGTTGATTAGAGATTAGATTACGATCGTTGATTTGTCAACGAGAAAAGCATTAAAGGAAGACTTGGGGTCAGTTGGAGAACACACACAGAGCGGTAGCACTTGAGCTAAGTCGAAATTCTGGGGTGCGATTTGCTGAGAATTTTCAAGTGAGCTTGCAATGCTTGAGAGGGGCAGATCAGTGAGGGATTATTCTGATCTGAGGCAGAGAATACTAAGGCAGAGAGGCAGATCCGTACTAGGCAGTGCAAAGATCAGTAGAAGGGACGTGGCCCAGCCAGGCTCACGCAGAGGCTAACGTAGGGCCTTCAGGGTGACGCAGAGGCTAACGTAGGGCCTTCAGGGTGACGCAGGGGCAGCTTGTGCTACACAAGGGCTACGCTAGGCAGGAGAAGTTGATGCAGAGACTGGAGGAGCAGCCTAGGATTCCAATGGGTCAGAAAGGGCTCGTATTCAGTGTTTACAAAGGAATGCTTCCTCTATTGAATCAGCCATATTTTTTGTCTCCCAGTGATAGGTACATCTGACGTGAATTCTTTGTTGGGCAAACTATTATTGGTGCTCTTGATTGTATTCAGATATTCTGCTTAATAAACAAACCCTCTAAGAACTACTGCACCGGTTTTCCTGCATTGGGTTTTTCTAGGGACATTGTCCAAAAAAATACTGTGTCCTTTGTCATATGTGCGTTATGCTTCAGTAAATAATCAGTGTGTATGTGTAGGCTGCAGTTGTGTTTTCTTTGATATTTTACTGAATATTCAGAAAATAACTTGTTAATTAAATCAAACAAGTAGGAGAAGTACATCAAGATACTGCAGTCGAGTTTCTATATTCAGAAATTTTCATACTAAAGTGGGATTCACCTTTTAGAGAATCATGTGTTCCATGACCACTCCAAAAATATTGATATTAGGTACCACTTTATCCGAGATATGGCACAACGGGGAGCAATAAGGCTCCAACACATCAGGACTGATGAGAAAATCACTGACATTCTCACGAAGCCCTTGGGGAAAGTCAAATTCTTTGCCTTTCGAGAGGGACTTGGAGTCATGGAAGGACCGTCCCATGAGGGTCCTGCTTGAATTGGACATTGAGCTTTGGGAGCTCTTGGGAGCTTGGGGTACTTCTTGGAGCTATAAGCGACCATTGGGTGAGTGGTCCACCTTCCCCTATACGTACGTTGTGTACAGGGTGAGTGGTTCACCTTCCCCTATGATATCCCATGATGATATATGAGAGCATAGGGTGAGTGGTTCACCTTCCCCTATAGTTGATGATATATGCATAGGATGAGTGGTTCACCTTCTCCTATCGCATATGAGCAGGATGAGTGGTTCACCTTCTCCTGCAGATGCCCCAACATACATCCTACCCATGTAGTTTGAGACTCATGGGAAGTCCCTCTCATCTGGCCAATGAGTTGGAAAAAGTAGATAGGGACCATAGCACTACAGATGGGCGCATCATGTACTGTCATACTCCTTATGTCTAGGATGCATGGTGTTCAACAACTTGATTTGAGATCAAGTATGATTGGGGTTCTACCCTTGGCTATGTGGACTGACCTTTGTCAGTGGAGAGTGACAAGGTCTTGTGACTCACTCTCGATCAATTCTTCTTCCTTATCTATATCAGTGTTCAATATTGTTCAAACGAGATCGAGAGATGGTACATGATGATAGGATGGCATGATCATCGATGGTCATACATTGGCCGGTGGAATTCTCCCTAGTTGAGGAGGTAGTGTTAAAATTGGCAATTAGGGCCAAATTCCACTTTGGACAGCTCATTTGATGGAGATAATTATTGCATTGAATTCTTGTTTTCAAGAGAGCCAAAATCGACCTAAAGATCACTAAATTTGGACAAGCAAAAATGTGTTTTGAAGTGAAGCCCACACACGTGCAAATTGTCAAGGTCAGCTACACCATCATGTAGGCTCATGAAGCCCAAACAACATGTCTTTTCACCCACATGGATTCATATAAATAAGAGTGACCTCCAACCTCATTTGGCACCTCATCAACTCACATATTCTTCTCTCTCGTCTTTTGATGGGTTCGTACACCTCATTGGGAAGCTGATTTTATCACACATGGCAGGAAGGAGGGAAAAAATTACAGGGCCAAAATTCTGAAATTTTCTGTAGTTTGACCAGGGTTTGACCAGCGTTTACTTTGACTTCCTGGGCACCTTTTGACTTCGATTTTCAGGGAAAATTTCTGTCTCAGCAGGCCGCATTTTATTGGCATGGGAACCAAGGATTTCTGGGCTAGTTGACCAGCATTGACGGCAGGTTTTACAGCAGCAAGAAGGGCAGACTTTGACCGATTTTGACTGACTGTTTGGGCTGACTTTGACCAGCAAAGAAGGCCATGTTTGACTGCCTTTGATCAAGCTCAAGAAGAGGTGCTTTGACCATTGACTGTTGACTGATTAGGCCTGATTTGACTGCTGTTGACTGAGGGCAGAATTGCAGATTTCACAAGGCTGTTTTGGACAGTGGTTTTGATCATCTATTGGCAAGTCAATTTTGACTTTATTGTACTCTCTCTCTCTCTGCTGAACATTTGATATAATAATAAGAAGAATTGATCAAAGGGTTTCCCCATTTGGGGTTTTTTCCCTCGCATTAGCCAAATTCTGGTGTTCTCTTGTCTTGGCTTGTCTTCTGCTTTTATTAATGTTCTATCTACAGTTACTTTCAATGTAATGGTTAATGAGATTGTTATTGGAAATTGTCATTGGGCTAACAAAAGGACATTGAAGTAATTGCTGCAAGTAGAGAACATACAATTGTTATCTATTTTTAACACAAACACATTTTATCTTTTTATATATGTGCTCAGTGGCTCTTCTAGTCATGTACTTTGTGTTTTACTTGTAATCTTAGACTTGGTTTTGCCGCAAAAAGATAAATGCAACTAACTCACTAAAATACAAAAGCGAAAGAACATGTATTTCAATGATGAGTAAGTAAAATATAAACAAAAAACTGGAGATAAAAAACAAGGATAAAAGTAGGCTTTTGTTGGATTGTTCAAAAGATAAAAGCAGTTCAGCTATTGCTGAAAGCAGGAAAAAAACTGATATGCAATAGACACTGTCAAGTCTTCCAGAAGGGAATTTTCACTACAGAATAAATACCAAGTGTTATGAGAAATCGCCCATAGCCTTTTCGCTGAAATGGTGGAAGAGTCAAAATACATGCCAAATTGTAAGATTCTACGGAATATTTTTCCTGCAAAGTGAAATGGCAATCACCAGAACTTATGGAATATGTATAAATTCAAAAGAAGAACCCTATTAAATTCAACATCAAAATCCACCAACAAAAATATGAAACGAAATCCAAATAAGGATTCATGCATTTAATTACTCCAAATTAAAACCCACCTCAAGCTAAGGACATCAAAATCAAAAGGCAAAGAGATTTCCGACTAAATTTTTTCATAATTTCAAAAGTGTATTGGGCATATCTATGGTACCTTGGAAAAGTATCCAACTATTTGATGTCCATAATCATCCAGCTCTGTTAATATGTAAAACAGGAAAGAGTCTACATCATAGTAAAGCGTCTTGTGGTCAAGGAAAAGTTTTGCAAGAAGGCATAGATTCTGCAAAAGTACAGCAAAGCAACTAGGTCAGCTTGATAATTTCCCCATCTTCTCAGTCTTTTGAAAAATCCGATAAGAAAACTTTTACTGTACAAGTTTTCACCGCAAAATTCGTAACCCAAAAAAGGCCAGCTTATTCTCTAAGAACCAATGCCCTCACAACTATAGTAATCATATGTCAGTATTCAATAGGGTATAATTATGTAAGCACAGAATATAAGCCTATAGAACAAAAAACCATATCATTCAAAAAAGGTCTATAAATAAGCATTTATCTTTTCTGCTTTATTTTTTAAGGGGATGAATTTCTAAAGTCCCATCAACTTGTGAGCAACACCTACAAAGAAAAGTACTAGACTTCATTCAAGTTATCCAACTTGTCTTAAATGTAACCTTTGAGCATCCGAGTACTATGTTCTACAGAGGAATTCGTTTTACAAAGTGCCATATGCTCAAATATTGCATTCATTCTCTTGGGTCCACAATTACCCTGAATTTTGCAATATTTCTTTCAAAGAAAGAAAAATAATGGAAATGGTAACAATGATGATGGTGGTCAATATCTAGACAGATAAAATTTGGTCTATTGGACATTAAGAAAGGTAAGGAATTACGTGTTTTGCTTTAAAACTTTATTTCTATGCCCAAAAAGCTTTAAAAGAAGCATTCCTAAATCACCAAAGCTTTGATGAGTTAAAACTTAAAACGCTAGGAAGGTTGATATTGTAACAAATATTTTGAAATTGTGATGTGAACATTTTAAGAGAAACTGATTTTCATCTTCAACCCTCTTAGTGCCACAATGATGACAAACTCTTTCAACCAAAAACATTTTAGGAATTTTCAAACACCATATTCAATGTGGAGCTCATGAGAGTTTGTTCTTATTTTATCAATGTTAATTTTCTTCTTTATGTTAGCCTCTTGTTTTGCACATTGTTTATTTTCTTCCTCTTCATTAGGTACATAGTCAAATCCATGCCCTCAATGGGGGAAAGACTAACTTCTATGAGAATGATCCAGGTGGATATTGGTGGCCACCCACGTATTACACCTAGACCTCCAGTCAGTTTCATCTATTTCCTTGATTATAGCATCATTTAACATTTTTAGCAAATTTGATTATAGCATCATTTAACATTTTTAGCAAATTTTCAGGTCTTGACTTTCCAGATCAGTTTTAACCCGCTAAACAGCGTTTTTTTGAGGTCTATAGCAAGTTTGTAGTTGTAGGCAGGGGCCTATGGCAAATCATGTAGTACTCAAAGAGATCTTTCCAACGAGGTATCGTACACACCAAACAGAGATCATATGACCAATTTATGACCCCAAGAAGTTGGTTGCCCAACTTACCCCAACAACGTCCACAAACACTTGGTGTTCCATCCCCTGGGGTTAGGGTTTTGGTTGTTTAGGGATTTCCTTTGTTGTCCAATAATAAAAAGGCCCTTGAGCCTCATTGTAACACAGTTCTGAGGCATGTATCTGCCACATCTCTTCTCAGAGGTAAGCTACCATCGTCCGAGCTAGTTTATTTCCATTCTGCTTGTAAGCATCTTTCAGTTCTTCGATATTAATAAAATGAAGACTTATTTCTGACGCATCACTCTATTTATGTTTATATCTGTATTTTATTGTGTTCCTACATAAGTCTGGATCAGAGAAGGATAAGATGGGATGTAGTGTCTTTGAAATTATAAGTTATTAAACAATATAGAATTTGCTCTATCTTTTTTTATATTGTACTTCTTCATTAGGTACATATATAAAAGCATGCCCTCAATGGTGGAAGGACTCACTTCTTTGAGAACAACAAGGTAGGATGTATTGTCTTTGATTTTTCAATTATAAGTTATAAAATGCCAATGGTATTTGCTCTATCTTTCTCCATGATCCTGTAAAAATGATAGAGCCCAAAACTAAACAACCAAATAAGATAATAGGAGTGAGGAGAGTCTCAACAAGGAGTTTCAGGAGTTTCTTCTAAACCCATAGCCAAAGATGCATTTATTTACAATTGCTTTCAAGTCTGTAATAAGCATTCCACCCTCCACTTGTAATATTCTCAAGGCTATACTTCTAGTTAAGCTTTTGATCAAGATCAATTCGAAGATATTTGTATGAAGTCACTTCCTCCAAGCTATCATTGATATACAAAATATAAGCGTAAGTGATCCTTATTTTATTTAATTGTCATAACCTTTGTTTTGTCAATGCAACAGTCATACCCATACAAGAGCATAAATACTTGAGAATTTTTAGGTTCTTCTTGAGATCATAGGGACTCCTCTTCATAGGAATAACATTATTAGTGTAAAGTAGAAGGATGAGGACTATATTGGTGGAAATTGGTAGGTTTTCCAATTTATCTTAGATTTCCATTCATGATAATTACTTGTGACTCTGTCAGCATTATTATTATTATTATGTTTTCTTTCTTCATCAAGCAATCACCATAAAACATGAAGATCATAGAAGACAATAGAAAACAAGATATAGGGTCCAAGCCAGGGAAAACCCCTCCAAGGGGAAAAAAGTAGAAAAATCTCTTCTTATAGAATCAAATCAGATGATATATCCAACACCCATTACCACAAAAATTTCCACCTCTAGATGCTAAGTCAAATCATTCTTCCTTCCAGTAGATTCACTAGCAAGAAATCAACAACAAGAGATGTATCAAGGCAGATCTTCTTTTAGATTTCGGCCTTCTTCATCTTCTCTATGGTATTTCAAATAAAAACCATCCAAGTGTGTGTGCCCAAATGAGCTCCATCTACCCTCCATATAGATCAAAACAACCCAAGTGTGTGTTTCCAAATGAGCTCCATATAGATTAGAGGGGGTGCAAATATACATGTCCACTGGGGAAAGGTTGACTTGACATGTAGGCCGACTTGGCATCTAGAGTTGTTTTTTGTTCCAGAATTTACATTTAAAATTTCTTTCCCATTTTCTTTTACAATAGGTCTTGTTGACCACTGGAGTGGCACCTGATGATAATGAGAATACTCCATGCCCAAGGATGAACCAGAAGACATTTGTACCATCAGTTCAACAGAGTTTGTGAACTCTACTTCTATTTCTCATCATCTTTCTCTTGTACCCAGATTCCACGCCTTATGGGGAATTGTAATAAGTGATGCTAGTAATAATGAATTTGAGTCAATATTGAGTCTGTAATAGGCCTAGGTAGCTTGGAACCTTGCCAACAAGTGATTATTACTCTAGGAGGTTTTTTTTACTCGATTAATTATCATCTTCCTACCAAGACTTAATAATTAATTGAGTTTTTTCCTCCAACTTTACCCCAAAGACAGAGTACGGCTTGATGGTGAGTCCTAGTGTTTAGAGTCAACGTATATTACCGTACTAGATCACACAAAATTTCGTGGAATTTAGTTAGGTCTAGGTAGTGAATTTTTAATTTTTTAGATTTCTCGCAGGTCAAAAATTGCAATAAAGAGTGTAATTGAATTGCAATAAGTATTGTCTAGAGAATTTGTATCGGATATGAGTAATCAAAATTACACCTCTCACCCTCAACTTTCTACTATGACACACTTTGAGGGGTTAAAAATGTATTTTGAACCCTCAAAACCCACTTTTCTTAAGTTTAGTGGGAAATCTGGGAATTAATTAAGCCAAAATTTAAATAAACGGAGAAAAATAAATATCCACACATGCTAAATGAGGTGGAAATGAAGTGGAAAATTATGGAGGAGTTAAAGTGAAGTCCCAAGGTGATGTGGACTCCTAAAATCAAGGAAATGACATGTGCTCAAATAAAATTGAATTTCTGGCGTTAAATGAGAATTGCTTACTTGGAAATTCGAATTTGTGAAGTTAATGCACATTTGGAAGGATTTGGGAGAATATTTGGTGGACATTTTTGTGGGAAATTGTCACCACATGGGTTGCCACCCATAAACACTTGTCATTCCATCATCAAATTCGAATTTGGCACATAAGGGAAGAACAAAATGATGTCCACTTTCCAGAATCTGATTTTTACACTTGGAAATGGAGCTACACTTATCAAATTCGAATTTGCCTTGTGATCTCCTCCCTCTCACCTGGAATACGAGCTCTTGTGCTTGGGGAGGTTCTGTCACTTTGTAGACTCATCTTTCAATGAAATAACAAGGCTTTAGGGTTCGACTATGAGGTATTATTCTTCTATGGTTGTGGTATAATTCTTGATTGCAATCTTCATTTTCTATTGGTAGTATTGTGTTATTTTTTCCAAATGCTTGCAAAAGATTTGTTAGTGTAGAGCTATCTTGCACTAATATTTGGTTTTAGAGATTTATTCTAGATAGGGAATGTTTTAGTAGATTTTCATATAAGTCTCTAAGATTTATTTCTCATTATATTTTTCTAACCCATGTGGATCTAATGAGTTTATTTGAATTTGTGTAGAAAAATATCTTTGGATCAAGCCTCAAAAGTGAGCGGACATTCTCGAAGGAATCAACCCACTCTTGAGCATGAACATGGAGGAACCCACATTGTGATATCCCAAAGTTTTATCTTTCGATTTGTGTTTGCAGGGTCTCTTGGGTTTGTGTTTGTGATCAAATCTATTCTATTCAAATCATTTATTTTAAATATTGTGCTTACAATGATCATATTTGCTAATAAGAGCATGTTTCTTGACAAGACGGGGATAATTATCATACTCCCTAACCATCGATCTAGTCCTTGTATACATGTAAATACTTTTGGTATTTTTCTCATCTTTCTCCACTGATTTTTGGATCCATTTTGCAGAGGTTTTTATAGCCTTTTCAAGAAGTATTTCATTACTAACTTTGGCAGGGACTTAGGCTCTCAAGGTTGTAAATCATATCGAAATTCCTTGCGGACTGTCATCAACTTTTGGACAAGATTTCATCATCTCAAGAGGCTAGAGTTTCAAGATATTATTTGAGGAGTCTCTCTTGTATTCCATTGCTGAATTTTTGCGAAATATTGTCACTACTTTCTCAAGAAGGGATTATAGTGTATAAAAGTCAAATATTTATTGTAAAAGCCTTCTCGAAATTGGAGCCTTTCCTCACAGTAGAGGAAGCTCTCATCATTGTAACAAGAAGTTAATAAACAGCTCACTTTTCTTGAGGGAGCTTGGGAAGTCTTTCCCATGGTATCTCGCCTACTCATTTAGAAGGAGGAAATCTTCTTGAGTGGTTAACTTTTTTTTGTCTAGTCTCTAATTTGCTCAACTAATTTACTTGCATTCATCATTTCGTTTGCTAATCTAATCTAGTTGTGAATGGTTAACTCATAGCCTCAACACATAACACAAACATTTTCCTATTTTGCAATCAGACTTGCCAATCTATTTTCTTGTATCTTGTGTTGTGCAATCTTTTTCTTTTCTTTTTTAAGTAAAAACATAGCACTTTCATTTCATTTGGCAAGCTAATGTTTTCATGGTTTCAAGCTAATCATTAATATTTATCTCAAGCCATCTAGTTGCAATTTTATATTCTTGTTGGGTTATTGGAAAAATTTGTATCTCACTTTTCTGCACATCTTTGGAGCAACCCTTTACATTCCATTTATTTGCAACTTAGTTTGAGTAATCTAATTGTGTACATTTTATTAGCTCATTCCATTCACAAACAACTTATTAACTTATGATTTCATGCAATAATTGTTATATCACATCATTTTCATTTCAAAGCTTGTGAGTTGGTATCTAAAAGCATTGAGCTAGTTTCCATTTTAATATTTCCATTTGAGTTGTTGATACATGTTTTATGGAGCGGCATTGCTAGTTTATGTCATATTGGGCTAAGCACAAATCTTAAGCACATTGTCATTAACATATCTCATTAGAAGCATTTCACCCACATTTAGGCATTTGACTTTGCATACTAAATTAGTTGCATATTTAAAATTTACCTCCAAGCATAAGCTTGGTTCATACAAATTATAGGGAAAAAGGCTTTCTTGGAAAGTTCTTCCATTTGGTGCAAAGTAAGGTAAAAGTGTGTGACCCTGCAGTTATGAAAGTGGCTTGTCCCCTTATAGGAAGGCATATGCTAGCTTGTAACACTTAGGGGACGGGTATCGTTAATGACACCCTCGTGCCCTCACCCCCTCTTTCTTACAGTCACCCCAATTTTTACCCCTTGGTAAGAGCACAAGAGGAAGACTTCTCACCTAGATTAGGGATTTTAGATTAAAAGTAACCAAGGTTAATTGCATCCAAATCTAGTATAACTGCATCTCATGCTTTGATTCAGAAATCTATTTATCTTGAAAGAATTTTACTTCATTTAAGCAAATATATTTTCATTTCAAAGAGCAATACTCTAGAGGCACTAGTTTCTCATATGTTTCATGCTTATCCTATGTATTGATGGTTATTGCTCATATCACGTTTTTGCTTATAAATCTGAAGAAGTAATCTATTTAACTCTAACAACTCTCCTAGAAAACTCATATCTTTAACTTAGTTTTTCTTTAGGGACCACCCCCCAAAGCTAACCTAGGAGATAACTTAAACAGAGAGAGTCGAGAATAGGTGACAGCCCTTTCTCTAAGTTTCTTGCCACCAACCACACCTGGTGGGGTTGAAGGCTTTTCCCACTAACTGGTAGGTAGGTGTAGGCGGCAAGCGATAACAAGTCCAAAATAGGACTTTGAATCTTTGACTCAAAAACCTAAAAGCACGAAGAACATGCTTATCTTGAAAATTATAATAATTTTTCTTTTTATTTTCTCTTTCTTTTTACATAGAATACATAATGGTACAAATTACGAAGACCAAAACTAGTTGCTTTCTCCAACATATATTAGCTAAAGCTGGCCAACACAAACTACCACTTCCAAACAACCCTCGAACTTGTGAATGTATGTGCCAAAAAGGGCAATGAACAATGCTACTTGGGGGACTTCTCACCATAAGAATAATATCATTAGTGTTAAGAATAAGGATGATACCCATACTAGCTAGAGTCAGGCCAACACAACATGTTGCTTCCAAACAACCCTCTAACTTCTCAATGTACATGCCAAAAAGCTCAAGGGTCAAGGGATAACTTTGCTTAACTCCTATATTACAATTAACTTCTTTTGACCAACTTTGAATGTTCCTAAACTTGGCAATAACATTTCCATACAACCTTATGGCAGCGGTACTCAACTTGCAAGGAACTTTTAGCTCTTCTAATTTATTGCAAAGGTTAGTCTTAGCCACTGTGTAAAAATATTTTCTAAAGTCAACGAAACAACACAAGAGATTGTTTTTATTATTGCAATACTGCTCCACAATGATCCTAAGCATGATGAGGTGGTCCACAGTTGAATCACAACCCCTAAATCCAACCTACACTTTCGCTCTTTTTATGTGGCTTTTTATCCAATGTTGATCTTCTTTTCCAAAATAATTCCATATAACTCAGCTGAAAGTTGCCTAATCATAATGGTCCTATAATTAGAGGGATTGTTTTTATGCCCACTTTTAAATTAGGTACAATGAGGCTTTGAGCCTAGGGTTTAGGGAATCCCATTTTGACTACTAAATGGAATAGTTTGTGGATGTGAAGGATTAGGATAAGCCCTCCAATTTTTAAAAATTGTCCTTGGTAGCCTTCCATGCCCTTAGCTTTCCCTTATATGAGCTGCCTAACTCAAAATCAATGTATTCTATAGAAATAAAGAAAACCTAGAAAGGGTTTGAATGTTATACACGACATTAGAGGATCCATAGATATTGTTTTGGCTGGAATTTCAATCCCTCTAGGAAATCATATTGTTTTCTCTAGTTTTACAAATCAGAATTTGCCTTAAGAATTTCTTAAGATCTAGAATTGATAGGCGCAAAAGCTTCTCTTGATTTCTCACATATCTCACATCTAACTAACTCCATGAGCTAAGTCAACAAATGAAAGAATCAAGAGTTAGCTGCAACCAATTTCCATAAGTTGAACTAGTAGTTTAGGGCACCTTCCTTGATGTGAGGATTGACCATGTGA
This sequence comes from Pinus albicaulis, assembly GCA_034641835.2. Lineage (NCBI taxonomy): Eukaryota > Viridiplantae > Streptophyta > Pinopsida > Pinales > Pinaceae > Pinus > Pinus albicaulis. Next base: position 113,933,311 of record CM076570.1, read on the forward strand.
TGTCTCAAGAACAGTAGGTGTACCCTCCTACTAGTCTCCCTCATGTGATGGCTTCATGATTTCTCTGCTGCTGCTATACTAAGTTATAGGCCTTTATTTGCTGGTTAAAACCTCTCAAAATATACCCTAACTTATGTTGATTCTCAGTTTATCTGAACATCATTTCTTTTCCTTGAACTGTTCACAGTGCACACCATACACCAGTCAATTGATTAGCTTGGTGTAAGAGCAATTGTTTGCATCGCCCCTCCCCCCCTCTTCAATTTATCTGTTCACAATTCTGGCTTTTAGGTCAGCCCCATGAATATCTCGCGTGAAACATCTGTATACTATAAACCACGCTACAGGGCTAGCCTACTGAAAACTGAACAGTGCTCTTACAGTCCTTTAAATAAATGTCAAACTTATACTCTCAGGCTGTAACCTCAGTCATTAAAATCTGGATGTTTAAAGCAGTTCAGTTCTGTTCTTTCTAATGCCTCAAAGACTGACAATAGTACCTCTGAAAGACTCAATACAGCAACCCCGGCATACCTCAACTTGATTGGCTACAAGTTACAACACGCTTTAAAAGTTGAATTTTTGAAGGGCACATTGTGGTGTATTAATATGTTTTATTCCTAAAAGAAGACATGTGTCAGCCCTAGCTTCTTTATCAGGGTTAGGTTGACCCTGGTTACTTTCCCTTTTTTAAGACCTATGTCAGCTCAGTCCTTTATTCTTTTCACTGTAGGATAGATATTCCTCTCACAATAAGACTAATCATTATCAGATGTGCATTGAGCAACAGAATAACCTTGCATGAAAGTAAACTACAAAGTACTAGAGGGTAAGCTTCCCCATCTATCCAACCCATATAATAATTCATACCACAGTAATAATAATAATGCCTACATGTTCAAATTCCCACCGTTATATTTTCATGTCAATCACTCACCACCTGATCTTCATGAGAAGCCCATGTGTCACCTCTAATCCAAAGCTTAGCATAACTTAAACCAAGGTTAACAATCAAAGGTTCAAATACTTTAAGAAATATCACTATCTAAGGTTTATAATTCACTAAGGTCCCCTCTCCCCTTAGTCCCCTTTCACTCGTCCCACTTGTGGGATCATAACTGCCCATATATTTTTAGTCTTCCTTTGCAGCAATTAGAGCTTTCATATTATAATCAAATGTAGAGTTATGGTCCTAGCTTAGAGCCATCTATTCATTACATTTGCATTCATATTCTGGGGTCAAAAATGGAGGTATTACAAAGCTCCCTAACATCTTTAGCCAAAACAATTCCAACAAACATCTATACAGGAAGATAACAACCATCCACTACTTCCATGTATCAAAAATATGGATGTTGAACTTTTCACTAGAGTCTCAATGATGTTTGATACACTAGCTATTTCCATCAATTAGAAAAAGTATGCCAAGCACCAATACAAGCATTACCAATCGCAGAACTGAATTACCACTGTGCATTGTCTGTTGTTGCAAATCAGCATTGTTTCATGTTTCAACCAAACACAACACTTCTTTTCCACCACCAATCTGAGAAAACAATCTACCATTGGTATATCATAGAATACCTTTTTCCTGTGAATCACACACCAACACTCTAGGTTCCTAAGCTTCTACATTGACTGCATGACCACCTAAGTCACCTGACACGGGGACACAGGACATGCAGGACACAAAAATTCGAGTGTCCGACACGGGCACATTGACCCCTCAGAATAGGACACGTTAGGACACGTTATATATTATTTTATTAAAAATATATATATATATATATATTAAAAATTAAAACTAAATAGATATTTCTTACATTTCTCATTCATAATACAAATTCAAACATAGATCTAGATTCTACTCTGTAAATTTAAATTTTTTAAGTTTTACAAAGTAACACTATGCATACAAATACAATTGTGACAGATTCATCAATGATCCAATAGGAGAAAGACAAGAAACTGCACTTTTCTCATTAAGTCATCAAAATCAAAATGTCTTACATAGGTAGTAGGTTGTAGCAATGCCAATGGCAAATAGAAATAGCAAATACAAAAAAACTGCAAGCCTCAAGGTAGAAGGTAGCTCATGACTCATGAGTCATCAATCATCATCATCAAAATCAGCATCATTGTCATGGTCACCACTGCTCTCTTATGTTGCATCCCCCTCCTCTGTATCCAATGTCATCTCTACATCTACTGGTGTGCAGGATGACCCCTCAACAGTATCACCATCATCAAAAGTGACAGGCTCTAGCACTGGATCATTAAGATCCAAGTTGGCCAATGCCAACTCAACACTGTTGTCCAAACCCATATCATCAGGGAAGACATCCCACATCGTTTTTTTTCCCTTCAACCACTCATCCCTCTGCCTATAAATAAGACGAAGGTTGGTGTGCACATACACCATTGTCTTTTCCCTGGACTGCTCAAGCCTGCGCTTCTTGACTCTATACAAATTCCGATATGTGCTCCAATTCCTCCCGCAACAAGAGGATGAAGTTACCAGAGAGGAGCCTCATGGCTAACTGTTGTAGAGGTCCGAGGAGGGATTGTTGCCCCATGAGTTTACCACCAAGAATAGGGCTTCTTAGCCCCCTCTGTCTCCAATCACATCATAGCACTTACATGTTGCTTCAATCACCTCCAAAATGCACTTACCTGTTGCTTGAATCACCTCCAAAATGCTCCCAAACCCTTTGCTAGAAGCTCCCACACACTCACAGCAGAAGACACACTCAAGAATGATTGCCAAATGAGCCCAAATTGGGCTTTATTGGCCGAACGACATGCCTTTTTAACGGAAAAATGTCCTAAAATCGGAACACGATGGACATGATTTCGGGATTCGCGTGTCCATCAAATCCCACGATTCAGGACACATGTCCCATCGAATTGTGTCTTATTTGTGGGATTCGGGACACGAGAGGCCTTTAGGACGAATCCGGTTTCTTAGATGACCACTTATCACTCAAATTTTCACAAGTCAGGATGCCTTTGTGCTCCCATTGCACTTTTGTTCCCTGTAGATGAACAAAATTCACCAAGTTTCAAAATCTTTACACGGGGGCCTGTCCCCACCAAAATTCGTGGTGTTCCCTTCATCCTGATGATCCAGATACTTTGAAAGTCATCAAAAACTTCCCCAATTTTCCAGGGACTCCATTGGGAACTTGGGGACTTCTAGGCCATCCCCGAGACATCCCTCAAAAAATCAGGGACTTTAGGACATCCCTCAATATCATGCACATTAAACTTAGAAAAAAAATTGAAAACCTATGTTTTAAACTTTAAAGTCAAAAAATCTATGTTGCCAGGAAACGTGGGTGCAGGGACGGGGACGGGGATGGCACTTTTTGAAACAGGGTGCATGGGTTCGTCTGGGTATTTATATATATATATATATATATATATATATATAGATATATATATTACTAATAATTTATAAACTTTAAACTTTAAATATTTAACTGGTCTTTTTTAGTTATGCAACTTGAAGATGCATAGCATCATCTTGAAATTATGCATGGTAAGTTGTAATTGCCTTAGCTGGTCATGTTCTGTTCATCATAGCTCACTTTTATAAGTCAAGAAAGCTTGCCTAATGTCATTAATCAATTTGGTGCCTAAGAGCTGCACAAGAATAGGTTAGAACTTAGAACCTTAAGTATTTGGGCATGAAAATAGAAAAGTATATGAGAATTCTACATCAAATTGTGGATGCCATTGAAGAGTTCCACAAGGATAGCTTTGCATTTCTGGAGAAGTTGTTAACATGAGGATGGCTCTCTTTACTTCCGTCACCTCAGCCTTGGTGGTATACAAGTTTTGTTCCTGGCATTATTTGCCTCCACTAATAAACTTCCTATTACTCGTGGGATTAAATTATAGGATCCTTATGCTATGGCTGTAAGTAGATATCTCGTTGATTGACTAAAATTCAACAAATTGAAATTGGACCTCATCCAATTCTTAAAGTGGTTTATAAAACGTTTGATTATGTTTCTTTGATAGTCTCTGTCATCCCGATTCTTACAGATTTATTATTTAGGCTATTGGCAATAGTGCCTTTGTGGATACTATCAATGTAATTCCACTGTTCCTTGTCTATCAGGAATGTGATTTGGTTCTCTTATTGTTGAAGATGCACACATAAATTATAATGCAAGATCAAATTCCATCACTGGTAGATGAAAGTTGGCATAGAGAACTTGACAGCGAGAGGCATTATACAGTATACTCTTTACTCTTTACTTGACTGCGAGAGGCATTATGAATTTACTATTTACCTGTGGGCCTGCCGGTGGTGAGAGAGGGGCGGAGCCTGAGGGTGAGAGGGGCTGTCGAGTGAGATGAAGCAGAGGGTGAGCTATCGTGGCGAGCTACCGAGTGAGCAACGGTGGTGAAATATTGTGCTGGAGTGCCGTTGCAGTGCTGAGGGCAGTAAGGGCTGGGCGTTGTCGTCACTATGGTGAGGGCGCTCCCCTGCCGGCTGAACAGTGAAAACTTCTACGGTCTACCGTGAACGCTGCCACGGGCCTGAACGCTGCTGCCCGAAAGCTTCAACGCTGCGGATGTCTACGACTGCCGGCTGGCTGAAACTTGAATTCGCTGCAATGGTTGTGCAGATGTTTAGTCGCTGCAGTGGCTGTGCGGAGTGCGGATGTTTCGTTGGGTAAGTTATGAGACATTCGAATAGGGATAGGTATGTTAGAACTTAGGTTTGATTTTTTATTTTTAAGTTTTAAAATTTAATTGTATTATGTTTTAAATAATAGTTAGGATTTTTAATTTATTAAATTATTTTTAATTTAATTTTAATATTTTTTAAAATTTAATTAAAATTTTTAAATTTTAATCATTTAAAAAAATATATATTTGAGAAAATTATTTATGAAGAACCCGAAAATCGGGTTCAAAGTACCCAAACCATGGGTTCTTCTAACCAAAAGAACCCAAAGAACCCGATTTTCATTTTCGAAGAACCCGGTTCTTCACAGAAGAACCCGGTGCGTTTGGGTTCTTCTGAGAAGAACCCGTACCCGAATCGGGTACTTGGGTGCGGGAACCCGGTGCGGGTTCGAGAACCCCACCCCCGGGTGCGGGAACCCGTGCAACGTAGCAAAAGATTAAAGAACAAATTTTGAAACCTAAACCCTATCGCAACCTAAACCTATCGACTAAACTAAACTTATCACATATACACTAAACTAAACCTATTGCATACTACACAATATACCACATGGCGGCAGCAAAGGTAAACATTTTTACAGGGACACGATGACGAAGGTAAACATTGTTACAAAGACACGACGACGAAGGTAAACACAAATTGTGAGGGTTGCAGGTAAGAGTCGAGCAAAGTCTCAGATAACAGGTGAAGGTAAACGTTAAACAGAGAACTCCATTCACAGTGGCAAAGGTAAACAGAGCTGAGAGAACTTGAGCGAAGGTTGTAGGTGAGGTAAGAGTCAAGCGACAGGGTGAAGTTTGAGACTCTTAATTTGGGATTTATAATTAAATTTTAATGACTTATTCATGTTTACAGTTTACAGTGATTATACTCCATGAATTAATTCTCCTTCAATTTGAACTTGTCTCTTTCTCCATGTCTATGACAAACCTTTTCTTGGCATGGATTTTTGAAATTTACCTATAGGCTATGCCACAATCACCATGACTTTAATACCATTATAATATATGCAAGAGGCGAGCAGGAGAGACTAGATGAGAGATAAGATGATATATCAATGTGCTACTGAATTACTAGTGGTGTTGTCTATATACGTAGTAAGTTCCATTATTCATTTTAGAAACCAATCAACTAATTCCATGAATACATTAACATAGACATCATTTATTATATATAATGCATTTCACTTTATGACATTATTACTTGTGTACATAGCATTTGTTACTCCTAAAATAAACATTACAATGGTTAACTCATGTTTAACGCTTAATGTTATAAGGTAAATAGATGGGATGGTAATACTCTTTGTGCTCTGTAAATAATAGTGATTCTGAATGATTATGATATACACTACACTAATGACACGTCCCACAATGTTATTAATTTCAGATTTATAATTAAATTTTAATGAATTGTTCATGTTTAAGTTTTATTAAATTTTACTTTTATTCTTTAAAGTTTAGCTTCTATTTAAATTTTGAAATGATTCATCATGCATCAGAGAATGATTATGCAGATAGTAGTAGATAGTAGGTTGTGGCAGACTAATAGTACTTCTTAGGTTCTTGACAATGGGCAATGATGACAAGATTTGTTTTTGCTATGTGCAACGATGATTAGATAGTATTAGACTTTTGTAATTTATTTTGTAATTTGAATTTCAAAATTAGTAATAGTTCTATTTTTATATTTTAATTTATCATTCATGTTTATGCTGAAATACTAAATTTTCTTTTAATTTTAATTTTTTAATAAATATAAAAAATTAGTTGCCGCACTTGCCATCCCCAACCTGTCGTCCCCTGAAAATTTTGGGGTGCATTCTAGCCATCCCAGAAACTCGTCGCCATGTACCCTATCCCCCCATCCCCACAACCAGTGCAACATAGATCTCTACCAAACATAGTTTTAAAAACCAGTCGGCATGAACCAGAAACCGAACAAACCGGTTGGTTCATTAGGCAATTGGGTTGAACTAGGCAAAAAACCCAATTTAACGGTCGATTTCGCCTTTTTTCCACATAAACCGGACCTAACCAACCAGTTTATGACAGAACTGGTCGGTTTGGGTAAACCGGCCGTTTCGATCGTCAATCGATCGGTTCACTGCCACGGTCATCGCGTACCCACCAGGCCGACTTTTAGAGGCTTCTTAGGTGGTTTGGAGGGTAACTAAGGGTTGTTTCCCTCCAAAAACGCCCTCTCCAATCCAATAAAAGGAGGTCACCCCCCTCATTTGCCTCAAACATCTCATTTGGAGTTTTTGTGAGTTTCATTGGGAACTCGGAGAGTGTTGAGTTTATGTTGAAGTAGTGGAACAACGGAGAGTTTGAGCTAAGTACTAGTCACTATGCCTCCAAAAGCCAAGGATAATGCATGGGCTCATTGTGATATGATTGTGTAATATTCCCAAATGGGAAAATCAACAATATAAGCACTAAAAACGCATTATTCAAAAATTTATGCTATAATAACTAATAACAACCCATGGATCCATTGGTTTATACATTATGGTAACCAAATGCAAAAGGAGATCAAAAACAAATCATGATAGATGAGTTAAACAACCCTCCCATGCCCAAAACAGCCCAAAAACACTGCAACCCCAAGACTACAGCAACACAAAAATATTGCAGCAAGTGACAACGCAGTCTAATGAGGGTTTATACTCCAATATTATAGAGACAAATGGATCTGCTGATATATTATTAAAGAGAGCTGGAAAATTGAGATCTAGTCTCCGTTACACAAATCCAAGATAACCCGGGAAGGGTTTCCGGAAATACAACCAAATACAAATGGTGATCTATAGCCCTAGGACTGAAGAGTCATTGCAAATTGAAGCTCATGAAATAGAAGGCTAAAATAATGTAGATCTGATGTATATCTCCTCAAAGGTCTCCTCCAATGAAAGGTTGAACCCTTCAACCACAGGAAAACACTCTAAAAGAGCCACAAGACCCTCTCCTGAAGCTACCCTCGAAAATAACACAATTCCAGACTGAAACTATGCTGTAAATGATGGAAATAGGTTGGCCTAGTGCCAAAGATCTGAAATGTGCTCAGAATCCCTCCTTGTTGATTTCCCAAGAGAAGGAATCCTTTCTCCTATGAAAAACCAACTCAGAAAGTGGGTTTCTCAACCCTCCACTACAACACCCTGCAACACAACACAATATTCTGCAGAAACTGCACTGTAGCTGAAGACTAAAGCTTGGCCAGAATGTCGGATATGTGGAAATGATAGAACAATACTCTCCCAAGAGGCCTCTTAAGGAAAGAGGTGGAATTCCTGAACAGGAACACCCTGTGCTAAACAACACCAGCAATCTTAGCTAAACAGCTGAAGAGAGCAACAGTCTAAACAGACATATCAAAATAATATCCATAAGCTAACCCCATATGGCTGCCATCCTCTTCCTTCTAAACAATGTGAGCCTTCTCACCTTGGGTCCCACTCATTAGGGTTTCCACCATCACATAATCAATCTCCCTCCAAAACTGCGTTGTCCCATCATTAATGCCACTCCTCCATAACGGCGTTGTTTGATTTGGTCCAAGTTGACCTCTTCAACCTGCTCCAGCCCCTTTTCACACCAAAGGGTTTCAATCCAACTTTTTTATGACTATCTAAACTAATCCACATTCATACTGGGCTATCTATTTTGATGATTCACTCCCTCCATCCAGCTCTGTTGACTTGGTCAAACTTGACCTTGTCCACATGCATTAGTCCCTGTTCACACATGAGGGTGCTTTATCCAGCTATGAATATGATCTCTTTTCACATTAAGAGGGATTTTATGCCTACTAAAAAGATTTATGGGCCTCCCTACCCATTTATTTATCTAACTACATGTCAAGAGAAAAATTAATATTCCAATTAGTTGCATGCTAATTTAGGAATATTACAGATTGATGGAAAAATGATCTACAAATATTGCCAAAAATCTATTGAAGGAGGCGGTATTAACAGGTTCAAGCAGCACTTAGCTGGGATAGAAGGCCATGTAAAGCCATCTGGTGCACCAAATTGAGTAATAGGGCATATTAGGGCAAAATAGCTTCAAAAGTTTGAGACTGAAGTCACTAAACCAGCAGAGAAGTTTGTGACTCAAGTAGTTGCAAAGTTTGGGAGTCGAGGCACTACCAACTAAGTTCGATCACGATGAGAAGTTTCAACTTTCAAGTGATAATGTTGATCACTAATATCATATATGTAGACTTGTAGTAGACTGTAGGCCAATGGCCCCATAGCTTGTAACATTGTTTTTGGACTTTTTAGGCCATTTAGAGCCTCATTGCTTATGTATTTTGTCGATGGTATGTATTGCACACGGTTCCATTTTGATATATTCACCTTTACATGGTGGTATATAGATGAGCAAACTTTGCATATTTTGTCTCTATTGGTTTAGAATCATGGTTTTAGTTTTTAAATCTTAGAAAGAGTTTATTTCATTAAAACTTAATTATTTCATGTTTTTTTTAAAATCAGTTCATTGAGATCTTACCAGTCTCGGTTTGACCAGTTCCAGTTTGACACTCAGTTTATTAGATGGACTAGTTTCGGTTTTTAAAACTATGCTACCAAGCATTGTCAAAAGTCTTCATATTTATGCCCCTATTGTGTGTTGTTGTCTCTACGATTCAAGCTTGAGTCCACATGCATCTTCCAAGGGTCAATGCAACTGGCAGGAACCATTTTCTCGTGCACACCACATGCTCTTGTTGTCTACATAGACTCACCATGTGCGTAATGGAGGTCATTTGTTGCACTAAGTCGAGGTCCATCTAAACATTTATGTGCCATCAATCTCTTTTCAATGCCATTAGGTTTCTTCGAAACTTCTAATGAGACCATGTTAGCCTGCCTTGTGCACGCCCATGCTTTCATCTCACATCACACTCATCATCTAGCAACGAAATGCATGCTAATCAAGTATACTACCAAGCCACCAATTTCTACTTCTCTCTACTCGAAACAATTTAGAATTCTAAACTTTCTGAACCTTTCCAAAGTTTCATTCTTAGGAAGTGTTTCACTTATTTAAAAAACCTTTTAATAAATTAAATTTGTAACCATTCCAAAGTGTCTCTCTCTTATACTTCACACCTTACACCTCCACTATGATCCATGGCATGCCATGTCTACTGCCCTTGTGCATACCACGGTCCCTCGTCTTAAACATTCACCTTCAGTGTCTCCCTAGATTACCTGCTCCATGGAACTGATACCATATCAGATTTAAAGAATATGCAATAGCAAACACGACTAGCAAATGAGAGAGAAACATATTTGGTTGATATATATATATATATCCAATGTGTGATTCAATGGTAAGGTGGGTGGCATATGTTATGACTACATTATGTAACTCCATAACTTAGAAGTTAGAACACCTAACAAATGACTCCGTTAACTTAAATCATAACTTTACATTTATTATAAATTTATTTCATTACAACTGAACTTTTTAATTAAGTGCAGCTAACGAAAACTCCCAAGTAAAATATATCATTGTTATGAATATAATTCATAACGAATATAACAAATATAAGTATTAAATAGTCAATTAATGATTATGTAAGTAGTCATTAAGTTAGTGAAAGGGCATGTCTAAGAGACATGCGCAGTCATGAAAGGTCACCTGCGTAGGTATATAAGCAGGGCCTCATTGTAACATTTTATCATCTATCTCAATCTCATATCTTTTATAATATAATATTTGTATCCTCATGGATATCTTTGTATTCCAAGTGTTTTGGAGTATTTAACTTGAGAAGGAACTTTGTTCGCTTCATTTGGTATCAGAGGAGTCGATCTTCTGGCCGCTTATGCTGCACACAGCTACGCTCCTTGATCCAGGTCTTTGACCATAAAAATCGTCAACCTTGTTGCCGTCGTGACTGAAGCGTTTCGCGATCAATCTTGGAGTTTCTCCATTTTCACCACTAGGCCTTTGGCCATAATAAAAATAAAAGGAAAAAACAAACCAAAGAATTTTTGAAAAGAAATATAAAAAAAGGGGAGAATAATTTATATAAAAAAAATTGAAGAAATATTAACAAAGGAAGAATTTATATTAAAAATAATAAAAGAGAGAAGAAAAGTCAAAGTATATTAAAAAGAAAAAAAAGAGACATATATAAAGAAGTACATATACGTACATACCAAGACAAATTAAAATTAAAAAGGAAAAAGAAATAAGGAAGAGTAGGTAAGGTTATTTTGATTATCCTTTCAGTGGTTTACAAGATCGTGGTTTTGGAAGCCCATGGTATTTGCAAGGTAAAATAAGAAGTAAAGGAATAAAAAATCTCTTGTGAATGGTAAGTTTACTTTTACGTGGAGAAATACACATAAGTGGACATATATTTTATAGGTGAATATATGTGAATAGCCACGTTTCACTAGGGTTGTAACTTTTCAACAAAAAAAGAGTTAAAAAAAAATCAATTGTTAAAATCATATATATATTAATTTAATTAATTAAATTATTAAAAAAAAAAAATTGAAGGAATAATAACCTCATTAAAAAGAAGAAGAGAAAGTTAGGAAGGGTTACCTTAAAAACCCTAAAAACTCAATTCAACAGACAAAATGAAATCAATCATTGATGAAAAGGAAATTAAATCCAATTCGAAAAGGAAAGAAGGAAGATTTCCTAAAAATTATAGTATTTTAACAAATACAAGATGAAGAAATTATTATCCATAAAACTTTGAGGACAAAGTTCTGAAGGAAGGGCCAATTCATAACAAATAAATAAATAAAAGTTGATATATTAAATTGTGACAAAAGCAAATGAAGAAAATGGTGCGTGATTGAACTGAAGAAAAGTGTCAACTATAAGCTTTGAGGACAAAGCTTTTGAAGGAAGGGGCAATGTTATGAATATAAGTCATAACAAATATAACAAATATAATTATTAAATAGTCAATTAAGGATTATGTAAGTAGTCATTAAGTTAGTGAAAGGGCATGTCTAAGAGACATGCCCAGTCATGAAAGGTCACCTGCGTAAGTATATAAGCAGGGCCTCATTGTAACATTTTATCATCTATCTCAATCTCATATCTTTTATAATATAATATTTGTATCCTCATGGATATCTTTGTATTCCAAGTGTTCTGGAGTATTTAACTTGAGAAGGAACTTTGTTCGCTTCAATCACCATTACCATGTATCTACTCCAACAAAGCATACGCAATGAAAGATGTTTTGATTTTATTCTGGGGTTAATTCAGTATCATCCTATATTAACAGAAGAAAGGATCTCCTGCTATGGAGAATAAGTGGACCTGTATGGGCAAATCAATTGATCGAACTCTAAATTGTTTCTTCAAAAGCTGAGCATTTTTCTTCCACGTTCTAAACCTATTTCTACATTTGTTCCTTAGTTATCATTTATGCTAACAGAGCTAGAACCCATCAAAATTCAGCTCTAGGATCCAAAAATTTCAACTCCACGACCCACACAAAATTTAGCTCCACAACCCACACAAATTTCAGCTCCACAGCCCACATAAACACTCCTAACAGACCCATCCCTGATGTTTCCCCAGCCCCAAGGGATAAGGAAACGAGGGTAAATGGCCCCCTTTTTCTTGGGGGCATCCCCTCACCCCATCCCACGGACATTTCCCCGATTCAAATGACAAGGAATGTTATCGACGTCCCCACAAACGCCCAGGTGTCCCTGAATTGTCCCAACTCAAATTGGTCATCCCCTGTCCAAACTGAACGTCTTAGTTACCAAAAAAATTGAAAAGAAGAGATCAAGCCATTCAGGTTCCTACCACACCCTATGACATTTGTTGGAAACAGATCATAAAAAATGAATCTGTTATATCGGCAGCATAGGACAAGATCCAGTTGAAAAGCTCACTGGTTCTCACATTCTAGTCAGGAGCAATCATTGGTCAATGGAACCTTTTTAATTGTTTCCAATGTTGCACATAACAATAATATTATACATCGCAAAATATATGGGTAGATGCTTCACAAAATTATGGTACTTAACATAATTATAAATCCACCAGCGATTGAAATTAAATATTTAAGACTAGATTGGCAAGTGATTGTAGTGATCAGAAATGAAATAAATTATACAAATGTCCACTCATGACCAAAATAGGTCAATGGAACTAGAAAGTACAACCCACCAAAATGAGCAATAGGAGTGCAAAATTCATCTTCTAAGAGTACAAAAGAAAACCTAGAGCTAGAAGAACATGGAGAAAATCCTTAATCATCATAGGAATCCAGAGCTCATTCATTTAGATTAAACATGCATCATATGGTAACGTAGAAACTTTACTACAGTTATAAAACAGAAGAGCATTTGAATCTAGAGCTGAGACGCAATTCTACAAAACATGAACTAAAGGAGATCACATAGATGTATGAATTATTTTTCTTTCACCCTCCCCATTCCCCAAACTTTGCACAACATACATATTACATATTTATTAGAGGAAATAAGATGGTGAAGAACTAATACATTTTCAATAGTCCAAACTTAACTGCCAATAGAAACAGAAACTTCAGGAATCCAAGCCATAGCATTATTATTCATTGACCAGAAGGGTCCAGTGGTTTATATGTAATGAACAAAGTTTGGAACGAATAAAGTTTGTACCTCAAGTCAAATACTCCAGAAGACTTGTAATATGAAAATACCCATTGAAGATACAAATACTATTATATAAAATGTATGATGAATGAATGATTGATGTTACAAATGAGGCTTGCTTATACACCTAGACAGATGTCTCTTCACGAAAAGTGATGTCTCATCAGACATGCCTCTTTAGTACTAATTACTAATTAACCAATCATTATTTATTGGTTACATTATTTATATTATTTTATTCATAACATTGTCTTCCTCCTCAAAAAGCTTTGTCCTCAAAGCTTGTTGATGAAAGGCCTTGATCTCTTTTTCTGCTACGAATGTCCTCTCGTCTCAAGACAGTCATCCTTGTCAATACAAGTTGATATGATCCTCTAAGTGACAAACAAAATTGTCACACTGAGAAGGGATCAAACCATCCTAAATTAATCTTTTGTCGACTTTTTTTATTACTAGAACCTTTTGATGAGCTATTATCATTGGACTGAGTTATGCGCACTTCAGTATCAGTTTGTTGTTTATGTTCTGAATGGTACAGATACGTAGCTTCATTGAATTGTCTACTCTAGTGATTCGGATGTCGATAGGGAACTTTTTGGGTTTGACTTTCCCTTATTAGGTGTGTGGTCATTTTTTTATTTTCTTCTGGCGAGGATGTTATTAAGTTGGTGATAGAACCTTCACTTGGAATGTTCACTGTCTGAACTGCAACATCTAAGTTTGTATTTTCTGCAACTTGCTTGTCTTCTTCTTGAGTTGTGACATTCACTACATCAGTATCTGTTTCTTTCTTTTCAACATAGAATTCTACATTCGATGCTTCCTTGTCGATAAACTATTGCACCTTGTTTTCTAATAACTTCTTGTCCTTCTTAAGCTTCTTAAATGCGTTAATAGTTTTTCACTGTGGTCTTGAAGTTGAGAAACTTTTTCATTTTTGTCAGTGGCAATCTTGTCAACTTCTCTTTGCATATTTTGTATTTCCTTTTTACTTTCTTGAATAATTACTTTTGAGATTTCTTGTATGTCTTCAGGCATCACTGAATTTGACTTCATGTTAACGTCCCGTAGAGTTATTTTTTTCTTTTTGTGGGAAAATGTCAAAAACTTCTTTTTTGTATTTAGGATAAAGGACCCTAGAGTTTCCATCCAAGGTGAACCCAACACAATGTCACTATCATCAAAAAGTAAGGATTGAACAGAGAATTTCGATATAAATGTATAATCGCCAATGTTTAACTATAAGTCAGTTATTCTGTATTGCTTTTTGTCGGAAAAGGCTAATTTTTCGATTATAATTAACTCAGGAATCACCAATTGGTTTGCAATTTTAGGCGTTATATAATTTTTATCCTCAGCAAGATAGCAATAGTGACGTATTTTCCTGCAATAGACCCTTTAGTTCTAAATAGCACTAAAGCATAATTACGTGAAGTTTCTGGGAATCTTGCTTCCTTCAATTCCGAAATAGATGTCATTGCGCTTGTAGAAATGAACCTAGGGTTTTTTTATTTTTTTACTTTTTTTTGTTAAATAACTCCCAAAATTCTTCCAATATATAAAAAAAATTGTCTTCGTAATTGGAATTTCAACTTTATTTCTCTTTGACTTCTTTGTCAGGCTTCACACTTTTTTTTTTCCTTACTAACGTCACCTTTTAGTTTTAAAAAATAACCTTTCCCTTCTTAAAAAAAATACCCTTTTTCGCCTTGATATACATATGGCTTTATCCTTTTATATATAATAGCTTTATAGTCAATCCCTTATATATATATATATATATATATATATATATATATATATATATAATGGCCTTAGATCACTATTGAATATTCTTCAAATTGCTTTAGATGATATATTTTTATGAATAGCAGATACTTAATAGTCATTAATGTATAGCCAAGACTTTGGGTTGTCGCTGTGGGCTGTGTTTTTTAAAAAAACATTTGACTTGTTTTATATTGGATTTTTTTTATTTTTTTTTTTTACAATAATATATCCTTGTTTATAAGTTATATGAGTAATGTATATAACTTACATACAATTTAATTAAACTAACTAATACGAAAATAAGGTAGGATTGAGTTGACCAACGTAGCGTTTGGTAAAATGGTATTTGGCAGATGAAATACCATTAATGCCAAATACCAAACATTTCATCACTATTGAATATTCTTCAAATTGCTTTAGATGATATATTTTTATGAATAGCAGAGACTTAATAGTCATTAATGTATAGCCAAGACTTTGGGTTGTCGCTGTGGGCTGTGTTTTTTAAAAAAACATTTGACTTGTTTTATATTGGATTTTTTTTTATTTTTTTTTACAATAATATATCCTTGTTTATAAGTTATATGAGTAATGTATATAACTTACATACAATTTAATTAAACTAACTAATACGAAAATAAGGTAGGATTGAGTTGACCAACGTAGCGTTTGGTAAAATGGTATTTGGCAGATGAAATACCATTAATGCCAAATGGTATTAAACTAACTAATGCAAAATGCCACGTTACAGGAATTTCATATGCAAATTAAATACAGAGAATAATCTTGTGTTATTCCAAACAAGCTAAGCATGGAAGCTTGCCTATTCCTCAGAAAACATGGCATAAAGTGTTGTATGTTAAACTCATAACTAATCAAAATCACAAAACCAGGCCATTACTATCAGCTTTCCTTTGGGCTAAGAATTCCATGCAAGAAATACTACAAGGATTGAGTGAACGAAAAAACCAAAACAAATGCTTGCTTCACATCTGAAATATCAGGAGACAGTAAGATTGTGAATATTTAAAAGTAATACCTGACCATACAATTTACTCTTTTGACCATCCACTTCAAACACTGAAAGGGTTTGCAGGCTCCCTCCCTTTTCAGACAGTTTACTCTGTCCACTGGTTGACTCACCATTCTGCTTATTATCAGATGGAACTGAAGATTGCTCAGCAACAACAGTCCTGTATATCTCATTACCTGGTGGGTGTCTATAGCAACATTTCATCTGAAATCAACATATGTACATGTCACTGAATGTACTTCATGCACTGCTTAGACATCAATGCATCTGCGTAGAATGAAAACAAATACTCTCCTTACACTAGCAAACAAAAAACATCTCACCATGTGACGCTTATATGTTATTCTCTTCTTCATATATTTCAAGCAAAATTCACAAATATATAGCTTGTCTACATTTGAATATTCTTCAGGATATGGTGAATAATACCTGCAATTGAAAGAAACAGAAAAATTCAGTAAATCAAGCCCACTAACTGTTATAGTCAACAACCTTGTGCTGGTAAGGCAGCCATCTTAACCTACATAGCACATATGCTATAACTTGCAGACACTCAGATATGAGCAGATACAAAACAACTAACAAGATGTATAAAAATTTGCAATGGTCCTATAAACAATAGATGGACGCAAGTATGCACATCTGAAACTGTCAAACAGTTTCTAAATGCCTAGCTAGAATGTTTTCTTCATTAACATTGGCATTACTAGATCCTGGTGATATCAGAGCATAAAGTGGCATCAATTTCAAGTCCATTACCTCCCAATAAAATAAATATCTCCAAAAGCACCCTTTTAATAGAAGAATCAAAAGGTTATACAGACAAATTTGGCCTACCAGTTTCAAGTAAGTGATATTTGGCATAACATAGCACACTGCTGGGTTCAGGACCCTTACATGATCCACCACACACTACCAACCAATTTTTGACCATGTTTAAGGATGAACTCAACATCCTTCAAGACCTTACAATTAGGATTGGTGTCTTGTCACCCTACAACCACAATTCTATCAATTTATCTATCTATCTATACACATACATGTTAGAAAATCAAAAAGGCAGAAAGATTTTCTCTTGTTGATAATTACTTGTGATTTCTTTGTGTTCTTATTATATTTCTTATGTTCTTTTTCTTAGTTCATCAAACAATTACCAAAAACAAAACACAAAAGGACACCAGATTTAGGCACTCAGCCAGGGCTAAACCCCCTATGTAAGGGAAAACCCAACCAAGAGCTCTTCCTTCAGTAATTCAAAATTAGATAGACGAAGACCTTCCTCCTCCACCAAGTCAGTCTTCCAATGAGATAAAACAACCTTCAACGTCTCTTTCTGTTCAACAGCTTTAGCCCACCACCAACCCAGAAATTTCGGCCCCAGATTCACCAAAATTTCGGCCCAGCTTCAGAATTTCGGCCTCCAACAACTGCAGAATTTTGGCCCTCCAGCAGCACTCCAGAACTTTGCACATGTGGAATAGCACACAGAAAATTTTGGTTTCTTGATCAAGATGATGACCTCCTTCTTCGCTAGATTCCTCCTTCTTGTCCCTTGAATTTTGCACCCTTTTCTTGCCCAGAAGTTGCAGTCAAAACTTGATGAGTGAGTGAGTCAAATGAGGTCGAGTTGCTGCCTTTACATAGTGATTTTGCCCCTCAGTTTAGGCCGACTTGTCCAGTTTGAGGCCGACTTTGTGGAGGAAGCCTAATTGACCTATTTTAAAATAAAATAATTTTCTTCTTGACAAATAAATCCCCAGAAGGGTTCTTTACATTATGACATGGAAAAGGACACTTGACATAAACCCTAGAAGTCTTCAATGGAGACTTTGACCTAAAAACAATTGCCCCGAGCCTGAAACCCGTGCTTTAATACGCTAATTTATTTAATAATAAAATTTATTTTCTTTCTTTTGATAAATATATTCAAATACAATTATGAAGACCGACACTAGTTACATTCTTCAACAGTCCCTCTTAACTAGGGAGGTATTCATAATTACCTATATTTATAGAGGTACATGGAAGATCTCCAAAATGAACTACGAAGAGTTTTAGCACACTCAGTGTTGCAAACTAGATACCTGACCAGGGTAATCCGGGTGGGACTAAGATGGACTCAAGCTTTCACCCAGACTAGGTACCATAAGGCTTACTTACTAACCATTAACCTAGGGATCTAGGTGTGTATCCAAGGTCGGAGCTCCATGACCAACGCCACCCTCCCTCTTCGGGATCTAGACAACAACATATAGGCCGGCCAGATGTCCTCCCAAGCATCCACCATCAAATGCTTCAACTCTCCCTATCAAACTAGATATATCCATATGGTTCCAGAGTGTTCAACCTTCCTATTGAAAGATTTACTTGTACAAACACAACCCCAATCAATAATCGACTTTCAAATACATATGTAAACACAAACCTTCGAGTTCTTCAATAATCCTGATGCTACTTATTTCAAGTTATTCATATGCAACTAGTCAGAGCTTTTCTTCCTTCATTTCTTCAGTAGCACCAAGAGTCAAGACATCCTTAATACATTGTAGTACACTCATTCATGCTCCGATTTCTTCTTCAAGGTATCCATCATGACTATCATAATAAGCCCTCCCTCTTAACTTGGGAGATGTACTCTTTTCTTCTAACCATGCTCCCTTTAAGGGAGATCAACAATCTTCTTTTTCTATAACATCAAAGAAGCTTCAACCTTTCACGACTTCATCAAGGCCATCTTGATCATCAACATCCTTATAGCTTCCTTCATCATGTTCATCATTATTTTTCAATTATGAATATCTCCAACATCTTGAAGATTATGTACCTACAAAACTTTAATAGTAACTACAACCAAATACACATAGAAGCATGAGGTTAGTTATGTCAAATTCTTATAATGGAAACATCAAAGCATTCAAACTTTAGCCATCAAATACCTAAACCTAGTTAGGTTCATAAACAACAAAGGTTACATGCTAGGATTTGTCATAAATCCTAGACTTCATTTTTTGAGGCACAAATCCTTAGATAGAAAATCAAATAATAATTCAATAACAGTACTATACATCTAATATTTCAATAATATACTTTATGACAGACTCTACTAGGGTTTGTTCCAAACCCTAGATTTTCATCTTCAAAACTAAAACATATCACTAATATCATCAAGTCCTAGAATATCAACTTTTGCTAAGATTTTGTTACAAACCCTAGAATTCACAAACTATAAACATGAATATTAATAAGCATACTCGCATATACATAACTAGGATTTCATAATCATGCACTAGTATATCACAACAATATCTACTAGGGAAACTCAAGAAACAAATATCAATACATTAAAGTTAGACATACAACAATTTCAACCAGGCTAGGGTTTTGATCAGACAGACGAACATATCAACATTGCATGAAGTGGGGACGTTTTTTGGAAGCGTCATTTCCAAAAAATCTACGAAGCAAAGCGTCTTAGAAGCGACAACTATATATATATATATATATTGTTGGAAATACAAAGGGGGGGGTGAATCAGTATTTCTTTTCAATTGTTAATTTTTGCCAGTTAGATTCTTCTCAATTAAAAAACAGAGAGATGTATAATAATAATATTATTAAGGATTAATAAGAACTTTAGTCCTTTTTCAAATAATTGAGTACAATAGATGTGTGAGGGCACCAACCCTTCAATGAATCAGGCACCAACCTGTTGGCAAGCACCAACTTGGTCTTTGATGAGGCTCTGACCTCTAGGGCTTCGACCCTATCTTCTCAAGGCACCAACCTTGTGTTTAGGAGCTCCTACCCCAAGGACACCAATCCTTCTTTGCTTCTTTATTGAGTCTGCACCAAGAGTTCTCCACCACAATGCACTAATACTTTTGCACTATTTACTTAGAAATAAGCGTTATTTATTCTGCATCATTCTTCATCATCAAATCTACCCAATGCTTCTGCACCATACTGCACCAGAAGTTCTGAAACAAGTCTCCACAAGTCACTATTTAAGCTCTCAAAAGTCTGTCAACTTATTCACTGCATATTAATTTTTGCACCCTTGCATTTTTGCGTCTTTGCATTTATTAGTATCTTCTCACATTGCATATCACTAATAGCAATCTCATTACTCCACTAGTGTTTGTTGCTATTATGCTTGAAGAACATTGGAGTTTCTCTTGTTTCTAATTTTTAAGCATAAGAAAACTATAATAAGAACTCTAATTGACACATTGGTAAGTTCTAATAAGCACCTTGGATCATTGAGTGTTTAACATTGCTAATTTTGTTTCATTGAGATAGGGTGTTCTTTAAAAGTGCTTCATAAATCGCTATTGGCATCTTTGTAATATTGTGTTGAGAAGTAACATTATGAACATCTTGATTTCAACTGGTTTGACATTGTTTTGACATTGTCATAGTGTCCAGACTCCAAACTCACTACGCTAAAAGCATTGAACCTTGGACATGTCTTTCTTCTTGGAATTTCCAAACTTTCCCTTCTTCAGCTTCTTGACTCAGGCTAGAAAGGCCTGAGACTGCTCATCTGATCCAATGTCATCTCTAACCCTAATTATTGATTCTTTCAGAATGCATTGAGCCCACAACTCATCAAAAGGAGTTGAATCCTTCTTGGAGTATAGGCTTGTTGCAAAGTTGCTTCATTTTGGTGGCAGTGCATTTAATAAACATATGGTCACTTCCGAATCAGTTATTGTTACCTCAAGTCCATGCAGATTGTCTCTTAGCTGAGAGACTTTCATGAGAAAGGATGCCATATCCTCAGCATTTGATTTCTTCATTTTATACAAATTATTCCGCAAAGTCGTCTTTTGTCCTAATGTACTTACAGAGTACAAATTCAATAGCATGTCATACATAGCCTTCGAAGTTTTCAAATTTGCAACGAATGGAACAAGAGAATCTTTAATGGATTCAATTATGATCCTTTTAGGCCTTACTTCTCCTTTCTTGTACTTTGCTAGTTTTTGTGTCTAGTCTTTGTTAGGTTCAGTAATTTCCCTAGTAACATATTCCATTACTTCTTGTTCTGTGAGTATCAGGTCAATCCTTTTCTTCCATGCTAGATAATTTGATGTTCAAATGAGCTTATTTCTCTCCTCACAGAAAGAACCCATATGACCGTAGATTCAGACATGATGTAATATTTACCTGATAATCGAGATACTCCTCTTCCTTGATGATGTCTTCAACCTTCTTGATGCTTTCAAGATCTTTGAAGAGACTTCCTTGAAAGATGTTCCCTAGGATTCCTCCAACAACATCTTTCAAGAATGATGAATGATAAGATCCTTTGATGCTTCCTTTAAAGAGGTCTACCAGTGAGTCTTCAACTAGATCTCTTTCAAGAGACAATCCTTCTTGAACTTTCCTTGAGAGTTTCCTTCTTCCTTCCCCTTGACAAATAATTCCTTCTAGTGTCCTTCAAGTTGCCTTCCTTGTTCACCTTACCTCTGATATCATCTTGGAAAATGCAAGTGGTAGCTCATTGATTCTTATTTTTCCTTAACCTCAATATTTGCATGTAAACTTAATTATTCTTCTTTATGTTCTTTAGTTAGATCTTTTCATCAAACAAATATCAACAACGAAACAACAACAAACGACACAGAAATTAGGCTCTCAACCAGGGAAAAGCCTCTCCAAGGGAAAATTTGGAAAACTCTTCTCTTCTCAAAGAAATTGCTTCAATTGAGACACAAAGACCCAAACCCTAGACCAAGTCCTTCTCCAAGTACCAAGTCATCCATCCATCAAGTCTTTCCCCAATTTTGCACCCACTAGCTTCAAACTGCAACTCGTCCTGCAATTTCGGCCTTGCAGCTTCCATGGAAACCCTAATCGACCCTCTTGCTGAGACCTTCCTAGAGCAAGACAGCTCTTCCCAAGGTCAACGAGGTTACGATAGGGTGTTCTTACTTCCAGCTACAAGTTTCTACACTTCATCCTCCTACAACTTCAGCCTCCTACTGCAGCACCAGAAAACCTAAAACTTCACACATGTGAGAGAGATAAAGCCCAAAAACAAGATATTATGTTTGTCTTATTCTCCTAGACCTTCGCTCTCCTTTTATGCTTCTCCCAGCTACAGATCAAACTCTTTTCTTGATAGATCGAACTTCTTGAGTGAGTGAGAGATAAATGAGGTCGAACGGCTTCTTTATTTATCCTTTCAAGGGGGTTGAATTCCCTCCTTTAGGCCAACTTGTAATTGTCAGGGCCAATTTGTACTTTTGGAGTTTTTAGGACTTTATAGACTCAAAATAATTCTTTTTACAATTACATTATTGCCCAGAAGGATCTTATAAACATGATGTTGACTCCTTTGACTCATGACAATAAATCCTGAGACCTAAGAAACCCTAGAAGCACGAAGAAAATGCTTTTAACTAGAAGACCATCAATAAAGAGCATGAAACCCATGCTTTAATAATAATAACTTTTTCTTTTCTTCTCTTGTTTGTTACATAGGATACATATTGAAGTCAGTGCAACAACAATTTTGAAGACTGAAACTAGTTACATTTTCAACATCATTGAAAAGATTTCGACCACAAGGAACTCGAAGAGTATTGAGCACGAGCTGTCAGATAAAATTGTCCAGCTTTCAAACAATTTGAACCAACAGGTGGAGCTTCCGCTAATCAAGTTATGTGGTCCAGCTCTTATTAAATAAACAAGTCAAACCAATAATCGACAGCTGAAATGAAACTTTACACATTGTTCAACTCATCTGCACGTAGCATCTGACAAAAATTGGGCCCGCATATACATTTTAATGAATTCCAAATATAGATTTAAAATTCAAAATGCATGTGTTGTATTACAAAGAGTCGGGGTTTAGTGTATTAAAGGGCCAATATATATATATATATATATATATATATATATATATATATATATATATTATTGTGAAGCTCTTAAATAAACAGTTTTATAACTGTTCAAAAATAGTTTGTAACCGATTCAAGTATCAGTGTTGAAACTGATTCAACAGTTAGTCTTAGGGGGAGAAAAAAAATAAAAGATTGGAAATAAGACAAAGTAAGGGTTCGGAGTCTAGAAATGAGAAAGAGTATGTAATGGACAAATCTCTTAGGAACTATTGGAATAAGACCAGTTTTGACTCCTAATTTTTTAGTATTTGCAGTATGTATCATTCTTGTCTCATGTACTTTTGAAGTCATATTGTGTTTTCTTCAATTGAAATAGGTGTAGAAGCAGCGGGTTCGCTTAAACCTAGTTGTGGATTTATCTTTTTGAATAATAACCACAGCTTATTTAATAACCTTAATGGGCGCTCGACCCATTTCAAACACTCGTTAATCTTTTCTATTGCTCATTCATTCCATTATTCTTTCTGCATGGTTCATACTTACGTTCCTGATTGCCTAGATTTTTAGACCCAGTTTTCTTCATTTGCTTCCTTATCACTTTAAATCAGTAAGTCTGCAAACCTCAGAATGCTGGCCATTCTAGTTGAAAATGATAGGTTCCTGAATTAGAATAGTCATTGCATATCTCATGGTCTCTTTCTCCAACCAGTGAATTTAAAGTTTATCAATTTCAGATGTCCTGGGCACTGGTTCCCTTTCAGCCATGAACTGTCTACAGGGTGACAACATCAATTGCAGTCGTTGTCGAGGACGGAGTTTAAGTTTTTCCCTGGGTTTTCAAAATTTTTAATTCTGGTTTTTGAAGGTGACAAAAATCAGTAGCAGGTTGCAAAAGTTTCACCTGGCAATTCCACTGGCTTTTAAGCTTCTTTTGGGCAATGTGTTTCGGCAGAAATGGGGTATTCTTTGAAAGGAAATCAAGTATGGGTATTTTCTATTTTTCAAGAGATATTATTTTTGTTGCTCAGCTCATTCAGAAAATCATTTTTCCGGTCGCCAAAGGAGATTTTCTTCACTTCTCATACCCTGCAATCTGAAAACCCTTGTTCGCGTTTGACTTATAGAGTTAGTGAGCAAAAAAATAAATCATATTGAACAAGAAAGGGTTATTTTAACAGTTAATGATTCATCTTGTAGTCAGCCTAGAATTCTTCATTCCTGGGTTTCAAATATATAGAGACCTTTAAAGTTACCAGCTGTCTTGCATGATTTTCCCTCCAAGGATTTCAAATATTTGCCCAGATTTAATGGAGAACAAAATATTCCAGCAGAGCAGCATATTCAAGCTTTTCAGAATTTTACTATTTCTCTTGAAATCTAGTATGAAGACATGCTCATGAGACTGTTTGCTCAATCTTTAGAGGGGGAGGTAAATATATGGTTTAAAAATTTAGCACCAGAGTCAATATCTTCTTAGTCAATTTTCATGATCTCTTCCTCAGAAGTTATAGGCTGAATGGAAATCGCGTCATGACTATCTCTCTGAATTTTATACTATCTTTCTGAAGTGTGTGAGGCCAGGTGCGGCATCATTTCCAAGGGAGATTTCAAGTGCTTCAGGTGGTGCTCTAAGTTACAGTAGGCATGCTATCCCTAGTAGAGGTGTCTGGGAACCTGGAAAAGGTGGTGTACCTACCACTTGAAGAGGTGATTGGTCCTCTAGTGGCGACAGAGAGTCTGTGCAAAGAAATTTCCTCTCTAGTGTTGGCATGCCTCCTTGGAGCAATGTTCCTAGAGGGTGTCATTTTCAGTTTGGCTTTGAATTCTCTCTTCCTCCTAACAAGACGGTACTTGAAGTTGACATTGGTAGCTTTAATGAACTGCACCAAGAGTTGAGTAATACCTTAGCAAGCAGAGTTTGTGATAAGAAGCTCATCTTTCTCGGATCAGAGATCAAATTTTCTGGTGAATATGATGTTGATCAGTGCGTCTACAACATCAAAGGGCTTCTGTACCAAAATGGTCTCCTTAGATTTGCAAGAGAAATATTTTTGAAATGTTCACTTTCAAAGAAAACTTTCAAGACCACGGTGATGCAATTTAATGAAGAAACATCTGCGGCGTCATTTTCTTTTTGAAGTTCTCAATAGCAGTTCCGTCATTGTTTTAAAATTGGGTTGAGTCTCTGATTCCAAAGGAATCGTGGTGTTTACGTAGAAAAAAATGGCCTTGTACCATTGATTGTTAATAAAGGTGCCATCGATAAACAAATGCCTTCAGCTGGAATACCTCTCATTGAAAAGATTTGACCACGGAGAACTCGAAGAGTATTGAGCGCGACCTGTCAGATGAGATTGTCAAGCTTTCAAACAATTCGAGATAACAGGTGGAGCTTCTGCTAATTAAGTTATGTGGTCAAGCTCTTATTAAATAAACAAGTCAAACCAGTAATCGACGGCCCAAATGAAAGTTTACACAGTGTCCACCTCATCTACATGTAGCATCTGACAAATACCGAGCCCGCATATACATTTTAATGAATTCCAAATATTAATTTAAAAGTCAAAATGCATGTGTTGTATTACAAAGAGTTGGGGTTTAGTTTATCAAACGGCCAATATAGAATGTTATATATATATATATATATATATATATATATATATATATATATATATATATATAATTAATAATTTCTACTGTAAAGCTCTTAAATTAACAGTATTATAACTGTTCAAAAATAGTTTTGTAACTGATTCAAGAATTAGTGTTGAAACTGATTCGACAGTTAATCTTAGGGAGAGAAAAAAATAAAAGATGGGAAATGAGACAATGTAAGGGTTCGGAGTCTAGAAATGAGAAAGAGTATGCAATGGACAAATCTCTCAGGAATGATTGGAAAAAGACCAGTTTTGACTCGTAATTTCTGAGTATTTGCAGTATGTATCATTCTTGTCTCATCATTCATGTGCTTTTGAACTCATATTGTGTTTTCTTCAATTGAAATAGGTGTAGAAGCAGCAGGTTCCCATAAACCTGGTTGTGGATTTATCTTTTTGAATGGTACCCACAGCTTATTTAATAACCTTAATGGGCACTCCAGATATCCTTAGGATTTGCATGAGATGTACCCTGCTTTGGATGTCAAGGATATTCCTACATATCTAAATCATTAGGATACAAATTATTTACCAATTGTTCCACAATTTGATGGTGATTCTTCTTCATCTGTGGATCATGTTGCCAAAATTTATCAACTATACTTCAAATATCAACATGGTTCACGAGGACACTCTCATGAGGTTTTTCATTAATTCCTTTGGAAAAACTATCAAAGAGAGTGGCTTAAATGGCTTAAATGTACTTTTATACCTGCATTAAGGTATTCATTGAAAATTTTCTAGAGTATTGGGGGCCAATGTTTCGTTTTGAAGTCATTCTAGAAGATTTGGCCATAGCCCTCCAGCAGGAAGGCCTCCTTTGTCATGTTGAAGAAGTTGATAAAAAAGACCATGATTTGAGCAACAATGTTATCAGAACCGAACTGGTGATCGAACCAAAAATTGGTTTACCAAAAACACATAAAATATTCATATTTTAAAGAAAAACATATATATTCATATGCATCCATATGAATCCAAACCATTTATACACAAATATGCAAAAGTTCTCATTTACATAGCAAGTAATAGTGCATATAACCAAAATAGCACTTGGTACAAAACATTGTTGAACCAAAAAACATCAAGAAGCAAGCTCTAAAAGTTCTTTATAGTCCAAAATAACATGATAGTATGATACTACATTCTAACAATACTATAGCTACAACCTACAATTGCTAATTGCCAATGTCATCATCAAAGTCATCATCCTGATCATCCTCCTCATTCTCGTTTGAAGAATGAGTAGCATCCAAGTCTGCAATCATTGCCTATATTGGGATCTTCATCATCAATATAACCCTCTAAGGATTAAAATAAGAGAGAAAAAGCATAGCATGTCAAGTCAAGATTTTGTTTGGGTGATGGGTACATTTTTATTAAAGTCATGGTAGAGGAGTTTGACAACCAATGCCATTAACATCAAAGTACATAGAAGGATTGGTGCTCTTTATTAAATACTACTTCCTTACCCTCGTACATGACAAAATCCAATGGAAATGTTGCAATCCCCATCATCCTAATATCCTGAAAATTTGTTGTCTATTGGATTTTGAGACAAATCTAAAATTCTACTTTCTCCGTATGAAATCCAATGAAGTTGAACCACTCTCAAACATCCTGAGTCATTTCATGGTAATGTTAAAAATTTAAGTAAAATGATGGAAATGAAAGATTAAGGAGAATGTCACCATCTTAAGTAATAGGACCATAGGCTTGAATATTAGGTTGAGGACCATAGGCCTAAATATTAGGTTGGCCTAGGGGAAAATTAGAAGTGGGCCAACCAAATCAAAAAATCAAAAAGGCAATTTTTTATGCTGGCCTGGAAAGGTACAAATTGCACAAAACCGGTCCTGAACTGGCCAGTTCAATACTGAACCTGCCTATTCTAGTTCGGATCGGTTTTGGGCCAAAAACGGTCGGATCGGCCAATTCCATCGATTCCGGTCTGGTTCTGATAACATTTTTGAGCAGTGATCCTGCCTATGATGATGAAGAATACCATGGGCAAAAGGAAGAGTCCATTTTGGATCATCAGAATGAAAACATTGAAAGTAACCTTGAAGATGACCAAGGAAGAGAGCATGGTGACGATCCTGCTGAAGATGACGCTTTGGAAAGTGAATTTGAGGCGAGCTCCACCCTTTTCATGGATGTTAAATTTGATGATGCACTTTCCAAAGATTTGAAAAGGGTCATTCCATGTGTTATCGCCTAAAGTGTACACCTAAGGCGCAACGCTCAGAATAGGGGTTGTGACTCTAAATCCCTATTCACTCTGTTTAGAGTCTCTCCTAGCTAAGTCAGGGTAGATGGAAGGGGTAAACTTGTTGGAACAAAAAGTTCTAGGAGACTTTAAGGGCAAGGCAAATTATTATTAAAGTAACTTGGTTGTTAATTAGAGCAAGTGTGAGAAATTATTAGCAACTCTTGTGAAGATAAGTGCAGTTAAGATCGATGAGGCAGATACAAGATATAAATATGATGAACCAATGCCTTAATCAATGCTCAAAAGTAAAAGAAAAGTGATTGCAAAGAAATAGGTATTCAAGTTACAATAACAACAATGTTGCAAGTGTTAGAAATGGCACAATATCAAATATGAGCAGACAAAATAATTTGCACAACGGAAATAATTTGTACTTTCAAAAAAATGCTCAAAATAAAAATGACCCTATAAAATGAGCAATATAATCAAAGATGAGTAAAAAGACAATGATATAATGTTGCAAGGAAGATATAATGCCCACAATGATAGTTATGCCACACGAGATAAAAAGCTAGAAGAATGGAATGCAAGATCTTGGTTGATTTTAAATAATATGCCTAATTAGTTGAATCTTTCATCCTAGTTGTTTTGGGGCTAGTCTCTAGAGTAAGTTGTGGTTAGAACTCAAGGGGAACCATGAACTCCTTGGAAATTAACATTTGTGATTTTATGCATATCAAAGAAAGTAAGTGGGATATGAGTAGCCATCATTTTGACAAGGATCTGATTTATGATGTCGATGATGATGTTAACAACGACCTTCTCCTCCTTTGCACTTCATATAATCAAAAAGATATGATTGTTGATGTATTTGATCCATCTTTAGATCTTTTTGTTGCCAGGCCTCAATCGCATTCAAGTCGCATGAAATTTGAACATGATGAGCCACCGTTGGTTGACCCCTTCTGAATTTGATTGTTGTAAAAAGTAGCTTTGTTGTCAAGATCTTGTCCTCCAACCACCTTCCTCACCAATGCACTCCTAGCATGTCCCTAAGGACATCAGGGAGAGTTGTATGCCTGACTTGTACAAAAAGGAGAAAAAATATTTTGTCATGGGAATAGTGAAACTTAATTATCATAACCATGGTGAGTCAATGAGGAGGTTCACAATATGGTATAACAAATCTAAGGAACCTGAAACCTAGAACATTCACTTATTACTATCACATGAAAAATGGAAAGACTTTACACTATTAATAGATAACCATGATGGAAATCTTTAAAATTACTTCATCTTGGTCTAGGATGTGACAATAAATCTCAAAAAAAATTCTAATATATTTACTAACTACAAAACCATAATGTCACATCAACCTGTATGTATTTTATATTCTGTCATAGAAACAACCAATATGTAATATTCCTAATTAGCTATGGCTAATTGGAATATTCGATTTTGCTCAATTTTGCCGTCTACAGTTTATTCATAAATAAAAAGGTGAGTTGTAATATCCCCTTTCTTGATCCCGTCAAAGTGGATAGAATTGACCCATGGTATTAACCCATGATATTGACCCATGGTATTTCTTGATGGTATTTTCCCATGGTATTAACCCATGGTATTTCTTGTTGGTATTGACCTATCAAGCCTATAAAAGGGGAGAGAAGCTAGGCATTTAGGGCATTCTGGACTATCTATTTTATTATGTTTGGGTTGAGAACCTGGCCTGGCCAGTTCTATTATTGATCTCGGGACAAAAACCCCGCGGTGATGTTTATGTGGTGAATCCATCCAGGATTCACAAGTGGGCTTCAATTTCTTATATTTGTTGTGTTCTGTGTTTTTATCACAATTATTTTTAGTTGGAACACTAGATGTGTTGATTTATTTAAAATTTTGATCCTTGGGATATTATAGTGGTATCAGAGCTGTGCATCCTGCCAGCCTGAGAGTTTTATGCAAGGAACTTTGGTGAAATTTAATTTTCACCCTAGCCAGCGTTTCTCACTTCGGTGATATTTATCACCCTAGTTGGATTTTATTTTTCAGTAAATTATTTTATTGGGAGAAATAAGTGAAGGGAAAATCATTTATAAGTCTGTGGGTTAAATTTGTGAAAATATTTGAAGGCATGATTGACAAAATCATTTATAGCTTGTATATAGCCTCTTATGAATAAATGTACCCATGATATTTATGGAAGATTCATATCTTTCTTGCAAATATGGTCATTGTTGAAAGGCTGGAAAATTATTGCTAGACAGGGATCATCCCCAGGTTTCTCATTAGCTAAGTATTGAGATCCATTGATGCCAATGTTGTCATTTTATTTTTGGAAACGCCACAAAAATCAACATAATGATATATCAGTCGATTCTCTGGGCTACAATACTTCTGTGGATCAAAGATGGCAACAACATACAAATCAGAAGCAAGAGCAGAGCAACAGGCCTTTCTCTCGAAAGGTCCATGTTATCCTTCAGCAGTCAAAAGATATCTGGAAGGAAGATGTAACAAGCAAGTGTCTCTTCGAACTTGGATCCAAATTACTGGGTACAAAGTCAAAAGATGTTCTCCTACAACTAGACACATTAAATATGGCTTTGAGCTTGATAGAGAAATCAAAATGGGAAGGGTCAAGTTGGGCTTTGAAGCCATCCATGCTTGCTTTGATACAACCTAGATTCTTGGAACATTCTTGTGAAAATGTTAGACTCACCGTCGCTTCCTGTCTCAGTAAAATCATAGCCTTAACAGCACCGCTTTTGCCCTACAATGATGACAGCATGAGGAGGACTTTTCAGGTAATGGTAGAAGCACTCCAAGGGTTGGACAACACCAACGTTCTTACTTTTTTCAAGAAGCGCAAAATTTTGGAACGCATGGAGAAATTCAGATTTGGTATGCTTATGCTGGATCTAGAGTGTGATGATTTAATCCTTCAGATGTTCCAATACTTCTGCAATGGAATTACAATGTCTCATCCAAACTACATCAAAACAGACATGCAAAAGATCATGTCTCCGATCTTAGGAGAAGATAGGGCCATTTGTGAACAATTGAGATCCAAATTGTTGGCCATTTGGAGGAAGGAGCTAATTGCATCACCTGCTGCTTATGAACTAGTTGAGGGGTTGATCAAACAGAGCATCAAACTACTTAGAAAGAAGTTAACCAAGGAGGAACTAACAAAGATTTGTGGAGACAGCAAGAATGAACTAAGGAGGAAAGGCTTATGCTTTGTATGCAAGGGAGTTTGGGCAGTTGACCATTCATGCCCAGATAATAAGGAGGCGACAAGGATAGAAAAACTAGAGACTTCTTCAGATCATGGGGATTCATCCATAGACGGGTTTGCTGATTTTCAGGAGAGGACCTATGAAGGATCTGAGCAGTCAAGTACAAATGGTGAGCAGAAACACTATGCTCTTCAGAGAAACTTGCAGGACAAGCTGAGCAGTCAGCTTGACAAAGTACATGATGAAAGGAAAGATGCAATTCCTCTTGATGATGTGGTAGTTGAATCTATAAATACAACAAAGGACATCCTAAAGAGTATGGGAAATCGGGTATAGACAACACTCCACCAATACATCCATGTTTGACAACTAGAGAGGAAGGAAAACTAATCCTCACATGTGAAGAGGTCCAGGATGAATACACTCAAGGAGAATCAAATGAGGAGAGGATCATGCATTTCAAGATAGATCTTATGTTGTTGAAGCAAAGAGTCTGGACAGTCCAAGACACTATCTTACAGGAGAACAGAAAAATTGAGGAACTCATAGGGAAATGCGCCAAATCATTGACCAAGTTGTCTAGTATTGAGGAAAAACTCAAGTCCCTCACAAGGCCGCATGAGGAGTACAATCGGGAGTCCCATAGCAGCGCTCTACAGGAATACATAGATAAGGCTTGCAACACCAACAACCCACCTTTATACATTGGGAAGAGAAGGGAAGAGTTCTCCAACTGCATCAGGTTGGGTAACCAAGTAGAGAAGAATGAATTGAGCATCGAACAACATCAACATAGTAGATTTGCAGATATTCATCCCTCCACAAGTCTAGATTAGCAAGAGATTATGAGTTGGTATTCTATCTATAGGTTGATTCTTTGGAGGATACTCACAGCCGAGGGCATATTGCAGCTTGGGCCCTTTGGTGCGGACAACGATGGAGGGTTGAAATGGTACCATAACCCACAGGTCCCAGGATTTAGGTGGCATTGGGATCCAGGAGAATCCATTGGGGAAATGATTGGCCAAAGGATTGTTTGGGATCCAAGTAAATCTATTCCGGGAAGGATTGGTCAAAGGATTGTTTGGGATCCAGGTATTGAAGGATCCATTCAAGACCATTCAAAATGGAGGGCACATCAGATTGTATGGGATCCTGGTATCCATGTACAAATGCTTCTATTGTGGATAGAAGTGGATCGCTTGAGGACAAGCAATCTTTGGGCGAGAGGATTTGTAATATCCCCTTTCTTGATCCCGTCAAAGTGGATAGAATTGACCCATGGTATTAACCCATGGTATTGACCCATGGTATTTCTTGATGGTATTTTCCCATGGTATTGACCCATGGTATTTCATGTTGGTATTGACCTATCAAGCCTATAAAAGGGGAGAGAAGCTAGGCATTTAGGGCATTCTGGATTATCTATTTTATTATGTTTGGGTTGAGAACCTGCCCTGGCCAGTTCTATTATTGATCCCGGGACGAAAACCCCACGGTGATGTTTATGTGGTGAATCCATCCAGGATTCACAAGTGGGCTTCAATTTCTTATATTTGTTGTGTTCTGTGTTTTTATCACAATTATTTTTAGTTGGAACACTAGATGTGTTGATTTATTTAAAATTTTGATCCTTGGGATATTACATGAGTAGAGAAGACATAACTCACTTTAGAAATAAAAGTTCACTCCCTAGTAGCACAACGTTGTAACTTAAGTGAGCCAAGGGGGCCAAGAGACCACGCAGAGAGGGACTGCGCAGACCAAGAGGGAGCATGTGGCAACGTTGGAGGAGGTGAGCCTTAGGGTTGAGAGAGGCTAACGCTATATAGAGGGGAGATCCTCCTCATTTTGATCAATCGTTGTTGATGATATTGAGTTGGTCGTTTCGACTTCTTGAGCATGCTGGCTGTTTAGCCTGTCTGCAGCACTATTTAGTGCATTGAGTGTCTCCGATCGAAGATCTCGCCCTTAGCCCCGGGGGACTTTGAGTGCCTGCTCGGGAAAGGTAGTTTCTTCAGCATTTTGTGGGAGGATTGATGTTTGGGTTTTCTTGTGGAGCTGGGCATTCAGAGACTGCGCAGTCTTGAGAGGGAGGACGCAGTCCATTCTAGGGGACCTCTGGATTGAGTTTCTTGCAAGGGTTTTGAGCTTGGAGATTAACCAAAGGATCAGCCTTTGCCTTTGGGAGGATTTTGGTGGAGTTTGAGGTTGCATTTCAGTGGTTCCTATTCAGCCTCTACGCAAAGCATTGGAGGACAGCGTAATTCCCCAAGGGGGTGATTTTCGAGGGTCAGCGATTTCAAATATGATTTCTGGGTTTTGCTGTGGTGGATGAGTAGAGGTGGATTCCAGATTTTCAGCTCATTCCGGCAAGGGGATCAGCCCCAAGTCATCAGTTCATTTCAGCAGTAGCAGTTACACGACAGTTTTCAAGCAGCTGGGATGCAGTTCAGAGAGCAGCCATTTCTTGGATATTCTGAGAGTATTTCTTCACTTGCCTTGAGCAAGTCTAGGTGCCATCACTCTGATCACCTATTGCACTTCATTATATTTCTCAGTATAATAAAATAGCTTAGCATTCTCTCTCTATATTTCTGGATGATTTGTCGTACATTCTATCTATGCTATTGTATGTCTGCTTTACTGTTATCTTTATATATTTTCGGGCATTCTAGTTCTATACCACTTGGTGTGTTTATCTCATACTCTTAGATAGAGTCTGGAAAGGGCCAGGTAGCCTCCAGATCTCACCCTCTTCTTAGAGGTGAAATATCTGGTAAACGCCCTCCCAGTCCATCTCTGGTTGGAGTTTGCTTGTGTTTTAGAGATATCCCCGAAACGGGATATTAGAGTGGTATCAGAGCATAGTTTTGGCTCAGCCTGTGGAGCTAGTTGTCTATGACACCGGGGAAGAGGCCATACATTTGTTACAGAGGCAGAAAGTACAGAGATCGTGAACGTAGGTTGGAGAACACCTACGGAGAGGGAGACTGTGTTCGGGTGGTGGACACAGAACAGGAGGAGCCTGTGATAGACACAGAACAGGAGGAGCCTGTGATAGACGCAGAGCAGGAGGAGCTTCTGTTAGATTCAGAGCAGAGAGAGCTGATGGCAGATGATAATGAGGCAAAACAGTTTGGGGAGGCACTCCTCAAATCAATGCAGGATCTAGCGAGACAAATTGAGGTGATGGGTCAGAGATTCACAGTTGTGGAGGCTAGACAGCATGAGACCCCACGAGTTTTCCAGGTAGGTGAGGGATCGGGTACATCCCACCATTTGCCAGAGCATGGTGCTACTCAGTGTGATACTACTCAGCAGATGGCTTCACATGCACCTACACGCTCTACCATGCCCACTTTCTTGGGAGCAGACACAGGGGCAGGAGCCCAGCAGGAGGCAGAGCCCGAGCATATGGGTGATTATTTTGCAGAGTAACAGGCCTATGGGTAGGAGTTCAGGGATGCTCTCTCGTTTAGAGATTTTGTTCAGCTTCAGCGGGACAGTAGACCCCACGACCATCATAGAGGGCACCGGCATTATCATGACGGAGATACCCACTGCACAGCCAGCAGATTCCACTTGCCTACGTTTGATGGTTCATCAAACAGTTCGGCGAAGTCTTGGGTGGAGAAGCTGGACATCTATTTCCAGCTTAACCAGATGTCGGAGGCAGAGGCCATCAAGGTGGCGACATTACATTTGGATGGTGAGGCCCAGGACTGGTGGTTCCATGGGATGGTTACACTTGGACATTCTACAGTGACGACATATGCCGAGTTCACCAAGAGGTTGATAAAGAGATTTAACCGGAGGGATCTGGAACAGCACTTTGTTGAGCTGACGAGGCTCAAACAGACCGGGAGCCCAGAGACATACATTGCAGACTTCTTGAGGGTTTCAATGATGGTGCCAGATCTATCCGCGGCACGGATGATCTATATGTTTGTGGAGGGGTTAGCAGAGCCACTTCGAGGTCTATTCAAATCTACTAGACCAGCCACACTCCAGGATGCTATTAGCGGGACCCGAGATTTACAGGATGCATTGCCCAGGACTCGGACACCTTACCCCCAGAGACAGGGCTTCCAGCCCAAGGGGAAGGATGTGAGGATTCCGCCTCCAAAGGGGAATCCAGGACGGGCACAGATGGATGATGATGCCAGGGGGGAGCTAAAGAAGAAGCGGTTGTGCTTTACTTGTCAGGAGCCGTGAGCACCGGGCCATAGATGTGCTGCTGGCAAAGCACATTTCATTGAGGTCTTCTCTGAGAGCAGCGGGGAAGAGGATGAAAAGGATGACGTGGAGGCAGGAGATAGTCATACAACGCAGGATCCTTTGCCACCTCCACCTCCAGCAGCAGGTGGTGCGGCTTTTGCATCTACTGGAGGGGCCCTTGCAGCATTGCGAGGAGTTCCCAAGTATTTGACGTTGCGCGTACGGGGGACAATACGTGGCCAGCGAGTATCAGTTTTGGTTGATAGTGGGGCAACCCACAATTTCATCGATGCACAGATGGTTGAGCGAAGAGGTATTCAGACTGAGAGCTTCGATGGATTTTCAGTTTTCGTCCCAGGAGATCAGACCATGATGTGTGCTCGTTATGTTCCAGAGTTATCAGTGACGATGGGCACCTACACATTGACCGATCACTTTTTCGTGGTCAATATTCCGGACACCAACATGGTACTGGGTGTTTAGTAGCTTATCACTCTAGGGAAGGTCACTACAGATTGGAAGGCCCTAGAGATGGAGTGGGATGATGAGAAGACAGGGAGGCATGAGAAGATACGGGAACAGCACACATATCCACCTCAGACTGTTTCGGCTCATTGGATGGAGGCAGTCTTCTGTAAGGGAGACGTAGAGTGGGCAGTGGCGCTGCGTGCATCAGAGGCAGGGACTACAGGGCAGACGGTGCACCCAGAGATACAGTCCATTCTTGACAGGTATGCCACAATGTTTGGGGATATTCCGCCGGGACAGCCACCGGACCGAGGGTTTGAGCACACCATTGAGCTTGAGCAAGGCATACAGGCAATGATTACTACCCCCTATAGGCACCCCAAAGCCTATCGGGATGAGATAGATCGGGCCATCCAGGAGTTGCTGGCTCTTGGGCACATCCGGCCGAGCACGAGTCCTTTTGCTTCTTCCGTGGTGTTGGTGAAGAAGAAGGATGGCACCTTGAGGATGTGTATTGACTACAGGGCCCTGAACAAGAAGACCCTGAAGAACAGGTACACTATACCCAGGATGGATGAGTTGAGAGGAGCCTGGTTCTTCTCAAAGATTGATTTGAGATCGGGGTACCATCAAATTCGCGTGAGGGAACAGGACATTCCCAAGACCGCCTTCAGGTGTCACTATGGGCACTTTGAGTTTTTGGTGATGCCCTTCGGGCTAACCAACACACCAGCAACATTCTAGTCTTCCATGAATCACATCTTCCACAGTCACTTGAGGAAGTTTGTGTTGGTGTTCTTTGATGATATCCTCATTTACAGCAAGAGTTGGGAGGAGCATCTCCAACACATTGAGGGAGTGTTGCGCATTTTGGAGGAGCAGCAGTTCTATGCCAAGCTCTCCAAGTGTGAGTTTGGGTTATCGGAGATGTACTTGGGACATATCATAGGGGTGGACGGAGTGAGAGTCCACGAGGAGAAGATTAGGGCCATCAGAGATTGGCCGCAGCCGAGGAACGTGACAGAACTTCGAGGATTCATTGGCATTTGTACTTATTACAGGAAGTTTGTCAGGACTTTCTCACAGTTTGCTGCACCCCTTACAGATTTGACGAAAAAGGGGGCATTCAGTTGGTCAGATACAGCGCAGCGAGCCTTTGACAGGCTCAAGGAGGTGATGAGCAGCTGCCCAGTGCTTGCATTGTCGGATTTTACGCAGCCATTTGTTTTGGAGTGTGATGCGTCGGGAGAGGGGATCGACGCAGTATTGATTCAGGGAGGACATCCTATAGCCTTTGAGAGCTGGAAGCTCCTTCCACACGAGAGGTTGTATTCCATATATGACAAGGAGATGTTGGCCATTATGCATGCATTGGCCAAATTCCGGCAGTATTTAGTGGGTAACAGGTTCAGGGTGAGAACTGATCACAACAGCCTCAGGTTCTTTTTGGAGCAAAAGCAGCTACAGGAGAGGCAGCAGAAGTGGATTAGTAAGATCCAGGCATATGACTTTGACATTGAGTATGTCAAGCGTAAGAACAACGTGGTAGCAGATGCCCTTTCACGTAGACCAGCCATGTTGTCTCTTATGAGCTTGGATACGGATTGGAGGGCTCGACTTTTAGTAGAGTACTCCAAGGACAGATTTGCATGTGAGGTTCTGGATGGACAGGTGGCGGATGACAGGTACAGGGTGGTCGATGAGACATCTACTACAGAGACCGGATCTTCTTGACTGAGGGATCTCAGCTCAAGAAGAAAATACTTCAGGCATCACATGATTCACCTTTGGTCGGCCATCATGGGTTTACCAAAACCTATAGGGCCATTAGAGAGAGGTTCTCATGGAAGGGCCTCAAGGAGGACGTACTCCAACACATCAGGGAGGCGATGTTTGCTAGAGGAACAAGGGGGAGATGAGCCATCCCGCAGGATTATTGCAGCCTCTTCCCATTCCGAAGGGGAAATGGGAGAGTATCTCGATGGACTTCATCACAGGGTTTCCCATGGTGCAGGGCATGGATTGTATCTTTGTCGTCGTTGATCGACTGACAAAGTATGTGCATTTTTTTGCCATATCCGCGCACTACACAACAGCACAAGTGGTCGAGCTGTTCTTCAAAGAGGTTTTCAGGCTACATGGTCTTCCTAAGACCATCATCAGTGACAGGGACAGCCGCTTCATGGGCAAATTTTGGCAGGAGCTTTTCCGGTTGGTGGGGACGGAGTTGACACCAAGTATCAGTTATCACCCATAGACGGATGGACAGACGGAGATAGTTAACAAATGGCTGGAGGGCTACTTACGTAACTACGTCAGTGGGCAGCAGCAAGCATGGCTGAAGTGGTTGCATCTGGGGGAGTACTGCTACAACACTACACATCACATGTCCATTAGTATGTCACCATTCTATGCTTTGTATGGGTATCATTCTTTATCTTTTGCCGATGTGATGTTTAGTGCTAGCAAGGCTCCAAGAGAAAAGATTTGGATCCAAGAGAGTCAGGATATTCTCCGAGCTCTCAAGGACAATATGGCTACAGCGCAAAACCAGCAGAAGTTGTATGCTGACAGGGGTCGGGTGGAGAGACAATTTGAGGTAGGGGACTTGGTCTACCTACGATTACAGCCATACCGACAGTCGTCACTGAAGCAGAAGGGAGCTGAAAAGCTCAAGCCCCGCTTTTATGGGCCATACAGGGTGATACGCAGGATTGGACAGGTTGCGTATGAGTTGGAGCTGCCCCAAGGCAGCAAGATTCATAATGTTTTTCATGTATCATGCCTGAAAAAGGCACTGGGGCAGCAGGTGACAGTGACAGATGAGCTACCACCAACAGATGATGAGGGGCATTTGGTGTTGCAGCCAGAGGCTATTATTGATACCAGGGAGAGGCAGCTACGGAGTAGGACAGTCCGGAAATTCTTGGTGAGGTGGAAGAATTTGTCGGATGAGGATGCCACTTGGGAGAGAGAAAATTTTGCAGCTTCCATCACTTCAGTTGCTTGAGGACAAGCAACATTTTGCCGGGGGAGACTGTAATATTCCTAATTAGCTATGACTAATTGGAATATTCGATTTTGCTCAATTTTGTCGTCTACAATTTATTCATAAATAAAAAGGTGAGTAGAGAAGACTTAACTCACTTTAGATATAAAAGTTCACTCCCTAGTAGCACAACATTGTAACTTAAGTGAGCCAAGGGGGCCAAGAGACCACGCAGAGAGGGGGCCCACGTAGACACATGGAGGGACTGCGCAGGCCAAGAGGGAGCACGTGGCAACATTGGAGGAGGTGAGCCTTAGGGTTGAGAGAGGCTAACACTATCTAGAGGGGAGAGCCTCCTCATTTTGATCATTCGTTGTTGATGATATTGAGTTGGTCGTTTCGACTTCTTGAGCATGCTGGCTGTTTAGCCTATCTGCAACACTGTTTAGTGCGTTGAGTGTCTCCGATCAGAGATCTCGCCCTTAGCCCCGGGGGACTTCGAGTGCCTGCTCGGGCAAGGTAGTTTCTTCAGCATTTTGTGGGAGGATTGATGTTTGGGTTTTCTTGTGGAACTGGGCATTCAAAGACTGCGCAGTCTTGAGAGGGAGGACGCAGTCCATTCCAGGGGAGCTCCGGATTGAGTTTCTTGCAGGGGTTTTGAGCTTAGAGATTGAGAAAAGGATCAGCCTTTGCCTTTGGGAGGATTTTGGTGGAGTTTGAGGCTGCATTTCAGTGGTTCCTAATCAGCCTCTGCACAGAGCCTTGGAGGACAGCGTAATTCCCCAAGGGGGTGATTTTCAAGGGTCAGCCATTTCAAATATGATTTATGGGTTTTGTTGTGGTGGATGAGTAGAGGTGGATTCCAGATTTTCAGCTCAGTCCGGCGACGGAATCAGCCCCAAGTCATCAGTTCATTTCAGCAGTAGCAGCTACACGGCAGTTTTCGAGCAGTTGGGACGCAGTTCAAAGAGCAGCCATTTCTTGGATATTCTGAGAGTATTTCTTCACTTGCCTTGAGCAAGTCTAGGTGCCATCACTCTGATCACCTATTGCACTTCATTATATTTCTCAGTATAATAAAATAGCTTAGCATTCTCTCTCTATATTTCTGGATGATTTGTCGTACATTCTATCTATGCTATTGTATGTCTGCTTTACTGTTATCTTTATATATTTTCGGGCATTCTAGTTCTATACCACTTGGTGTGTTTATCTCATACTCTTAGATAGAGTCTGGAAAGGGCCAGGTAGCCTCCAGATCTCACCCTCTTCTTAGAGGTGAAATATCTGGTAAACGCCCTCCCAGTCCATCTCTGGTTGGAGTTTGCTTGTGTTTTAGAGATATCCCTGCATCGAATTTTACACTCG
This sequence comes from Pinus albicaulis, assembly GCA_034641835.2. Lineage (NCBI taxonomy): Eukaryota > Viridiplantae > Streptophyta > Pinopsida > Pinales > Pinaceae > Pinus > Pinus albicaulis. The sequence goes on from CM076570.1 coordinate 113,973,468, forward strand.
ACAACCATGTCAAAGCTCAATGTTTCACCTGCCATTTTGTATATCTCCATTTCTTTGGAGATATCTGCACGTTGTGTTGGATATAGCACCATCTTCTGAACACAAGTGAAAAAGCCATCCATGACCTTAGCATCAAATAAGAAACCACGAGAGTAAGCAAATTCGGGGTTCAGGAAGATCCCTGCAGCATGAGTGGGACGATGGAGTGTGTTGTTCCATTGCTCATCAATCACTTCCCATACAAGAAGTTGTTTTTGAAACCCCTCATCCCCATTATCTTCATAGTAGCTTTGAATGGCTTCTTTCGCCTTATCCATGGCCTCATACAAGTAGCCCATTGCGAGCTTCTCTCCATCAACTAATCTAAGAACCTTTACCAAAGGTTTAGTAATGTTGTACACCTCCTGCACTCCCACCCAGAAGCTTTCCTGATATGAAACTAACTTGCATATGGCCTCTCTCTCTGATTTGCAACTATATTTCAAAGCACGTTGCTCCTCTGAAAGAAACATTCTTTTCACATTCCACATAGAATTCAAGAGGGATTGAAGAGATATGAAACTGGTGGCAAACTGTGTAATGACAGGGCGCACCAACTCCTTGTTGTTGGTGAATGTTCTCATTAAATGAAGCACATATGCATGATAGTATATAAATTTTGTAATTCTCTTTGATGATTCAACAATATCTTTGACAAAAGGAATTTGTCCTATGTCCTCCAACATCAAATCAATGCAGTGTGCAACACAAGATATCCAAAATATGCTAGGATGCCTCTCCATAAGCATCTTGCTAGCAACAACATAATTTGCAGCATTGTCCGTTATGACCTGGACAACATGTTGTGGACTCACCTCCAGAATGAACACATCCAATAAATCACATAATAATCGGGCATCTTTGACATGTGCAGATGCATCAACAAATTTCATAAACATTTTCCCCTTGGGACAACTGACCAAGAAGTTAATAAGGGTTCTACCCTTTTGATCAATCCAACCATCTAACATCACAATGCATCCTGTGACTATCCATGATGCCCTTAATTCCTCCAATCTCTTGGTGCAGTCAACCTTTTCATTTTGAAGAATGCGTCCTCTATAGTCATCATATGAAGGGGCTTTGTACCCTGAGCCAACAACAACAATAGCATCAACTGCAGCCTGGGAAAAAGGATTGTTCATGGCAAAACTAAAAGGAATATCATTTCAAAGAAAAATTTTGCCCAACGACTTGTCAGCTTCTTCCTTCACCCTTTTTTAATAATTGAAGAGATAGATGGTTGTGCACCAGGTGTGGCTCTACGAACAAAATATGATGAAGCAGCTACGGAGTTGGGTGTGGAAGATGTTGATGGTGAAGAACCACTACCACTCTCATGATCACCTCTAAATCCTGACATTCCACCCCCTATTGTTTGACTCCTCAGAGCTGCCTTGGTAAGTTTAGTTGTTTCTATTTCTTCCAATGATTTGAGGGCTCTTCGGATGATTTCTGGATTGGTACTTGTGCAAGGCCCTACCTCATGTCCAGGGACTTGTGCAATGTGGTACTTCAATCCGTATCATATGGTGCCCACGTAACTTGCCTTGACATTCCACCCCCTATTGTTTGACTCCTCAGAGCTGCCTTGGTAAGTTTAGTTGTTTCTATTTCTTCCAATGATTTGAGGGCTCTTCGGATGATTTCTGGATTGGTACTTGTGCAAGGCCCTACCTCATGTCCAGGGACTTGTGCAATGTGGTACTTCAATCTGCATACCCCCTTGTCATGTGGTGTCCACATAACTTGCAAGTCAAATTTGATTTGACAAAGCCCCCATCAAGTTCACCAAATTCCCACATACGGTCCAATTCCTTGGCATGTTTGTAAATTTTTTGAACTCTTGAGTTTTACTGTAATATGAAGTTTGAACTTTGAAATTTGAACCTAGGGCGCAAGGAGAATTGCAAGTTAAAAATAAAAATAAAATTTACAATTTTACATACAACATTTTGAATTTTTCACCAAAAAAAACCCTCGACTCAATGCAACAATAATGGCAAAAAATACATAGTCAAACCCAAGCAAAAATAATGGAAAGAAACTAAAACTAGAGGCACGCGAATAAATGAAAAAAATAAATTTAACAACCAATTTTTTGCATTTTTGACCAAAATAAACCCTCTCCACTCAATGAAACAAAAAAAACACAACCAAATGCAAACATAAATTATGGAAAATACATGGGAGATAGAAACCCATGGAAAACAAGAAAAAAACAAAAAAAAAGGTCAAATTTGATGCCCATAAATGGAAACCACGCCTTGCTGAAAAAACTTGGTCCAAACTTGAATTTTGTTGGTTTGGGATGCTAAATTCCTTCACTTTTCTCCTCTCTTGGCCTTGTAGATGACTTATCTTCCTCCTTAGCTCTCTTTCTTGCCCTCTGTCTGCAAAAATGACAAAAACAAATTCGAATTTGCAACTTATTAGGTCGTTGTTTGACGGACCCACGATTTTTACTCGTCGAATCGCGATTTTTTCACAATTTTTTGAAAATAAAAAAAAAAAGTCAGCGATTTTGTCAGCCGAGTGAAAAATTCGCAATTTTATCGCGATGTTCGTTTCACTAGCTAACACTACCATTGCTAACACTACATCTGCACTGCAACTTAGTTGTTGAGAGAAATCGCTGAAACTCACCAAAAACTAAACAAGTGTTCAGTGGATGCACCTCGGTGGTGAAGAATCTAACTGCTGATAGCTACTACGTTGTCCCCATGCTCAAGGTCATCTATGCTTCTCACTCTGCCCTCTTGTACTCTCTGTATTCTTCTTTGCCTGTTATTAATATTCCTAATTAGCACCGCTAATTGGAATATTTGATTTTTGTATAGTTTTGCCGCCTATAGTTGATTAATAAATAAAAGTGAGAAAAGGGGGGCTAACTCACTTAAATAAAATAAAGTGTTTCCCTAGTAGATGCAACGTTATAACTTAAGGGGGAGCCTTGGAGGTCCACACCACGTATGAGAGGAGGCTCACGTAGCCTCTAGAAGCTTCTGCGCAGGCCCATGAGGAGCACGTGGGAGAGAGAGGGACCACGTAGGGTTTTGAGGAGGGCCAGCGTTATAAAAGGTGGAGGAGCCTCCTCATTTGGGGTATTATTGATGTTGATGATATTGAGCTAGAATTCTGTCTTCTTGAGCACGCTGGCTGTTTAGCCCGTCTGCAGCACTGTTTAGTGAGATTGAGTGTCTCCGGTCGGAGATCTCGCCCTTAGCCCCAGGGGACTTCGAGTGCCTGCTCGGGCAAGGTTTTTCCTTCAATATTTTGCGGGAGTCTTTTGCTGGGCTTCTTTTGATGACTGCGCAGTCCCTGGGAGAGAGGACGCAGTTCTGGGAGGAGGTGTTCTATTGCGGGGTTTCCTGCAGGAGATTCAGTGAGATTTGGTGTGGAGGTTCAGTCTTCATCAGTGGGAGATTTTCCAAGGAGTTTGTGGCCCTATTTCAGCATATATAATTTGGCTTCTGCGCTGGGCTTGGAGAGACAACGTTTTTCCTTGAGGAGGGTTCCAGAGGTGATTTTCGGAGGCTGACCATTTTCTACATGGTTTCTGGGTTTTGTCCGGGGTGGTGAGTTCAGGTGTTCTGCATATTTTCAGCTCATTCTGGCAAGGGGATCAGCCCCTAGTTCCAGTTCATTCCAGCAGCAGCAGTTTGCGGCAGTTTCTTCCAACAGCTGGGACGCAGTTTCTGTAGCAGTCATTTCCTGTTTTCTGAGAGGGCTCTTCACTTGCCTTGTACAAGGATAGGTGCTATTATTCTGATTATCCATTGTATTCCATTATATTCTCAGATTAATAAAATGGCTTAGCATTCCCGGCATTTTATGTGTATTTGCTTTATGTTCTATTTTCGGCATTTTTCTATATTGTTGTATGCTTGTATTGCTGTCTATTTCCCATTCGGGATATTACAGTGGTATCAAAGCATAGATTTGGCTCAGCCTGTGGAGCTAGCAGTCTATGAGGCCGAGGGATAGACCCCATATCTGTTACCGGGGTAAGAAATACAGAGACATTGAGCCTAGGTTGGAGAAAACCTACGGAGAGGGGGACTGTGTTCGAGTGGTGGACACAGATCAGGAGCAGCCTGTGTTCGGATACGAGCAAGAGCGACCGCGCGGATACGGAGCGAGACGGCTGTGGTGGACGCAAAGCGATAGGGTCCTATGGCGGTGTTAAGCCCCTATATTAATAGTGTGGTCCCTTATTATGTTAGTCTAACCCCACTTATTGTTATTAGTGTACCCCTGTAACCCCCATATTGTTATTATTGTGCCCTTGCATTATTATTGTTAGGTCGGCCAGGATTACATTGTGGCCCCACTAGGATTATATTGTGCCCCCATGGACTCCTATATATAGAAGGAGGTTTTATTCATTTGTATCATCCAAGAATTGTTCATTTATGTAATGTATTTGAGGTTGCCCCCTCGAAGTGTCTTATTTCTAAAGCGTTCATATCTCTTTTCTTCTATTTTTGAAGCTGGTTACACAACATTTGGTATCAGAGTTTTGGGATTCTAGGGTTTCGCTGCTCCAAACAGGTCATCGTGGAATTTTCGCTATAACTTTTTTTCTACGAAGCTTCAGAAGCTGAAATTTCTAGGGTGCGAAGCTGAAATCTTGAGGAAGGTTGTCTAAAAATTTCAGATCTTGGTTCGCAATATTTGAGGCGATATCATCTGTGGAAGTTAGGTATTTTTTCAGGATCATAACCAGGTCATCGTGGCATTTGCGCTATAAATTTGTTTGTACGAAGGGTCAGAGTCTGAAATTCATATGGTGCGAAGCTGAAATCCTGAGGAAATTCGTCAAAAAATTTCAGAACTTGGTTCGCAATATTTTTGGAGATATGATCTGTGGAAGGTAGTGCTTTTTCAGGCTTCTGAATTGCATCTCAAAGAGGTGATCGTGGGAAAACTTCAATAACTCTCTCTCTGGGCATTGGATTGAAGTGCCGTAAAAAGTGGTCGCAAGTACACAGACTGAAGTTTCTGGGCTATCAATTTCAGAGACAAAGGACAAAACAGTGACACGTGGAAAGTCGTACAAGTTCGCTCTACTGAACCAATCCAGAATTAGGTCATTGTGGGAGATTGGACACAACTTTGTCTTGGAGAATCAAAATCAGGTCAGACCTGTGGCATTTGAAAGAAGCTTCAGAGGGCTACTACAGGGCTGAATTTCAGATATCGAAGATTTTCAATTACATAGATAATTCAATTTCAATATCGAGCTCCTTAAAGCAAGTAAAAGGTGTGTAATTGTTTTTCCGAATTGCATAAGTATTGTTTGAAGAATCAAGTGGAATTGATTCCAAGGGCATATTGAAGAATTTTTATCAGTAATGGGTTCTATTATGCATCCAAAAAATAATTCCATACCCATTAAGCCCTCAGAAAGCTATACTATGATGCATGAAGAGGAAGAATTGCAGTATGAGATATCAAAATTACGGTACCAAGTGCAACAAATTTCGATCTTACGAAGAGCAATTGAAGATGAAATAGATGATTTAAAAGCAGAAATGGAGGCTAAGTTGGGTGGTTTGAAGGATCAAATAATGGAAAATATGGATGATAAATTAGTGGAAGATCACATCGAGCATCAACAACAAGTTCTCCAACTCTCAAAGGATAACCTAACTTTGGTGCAAAAACAAATGATACAACCGGAAGATCAACATCACATCAAAAGAAGTTCTGAAGGAGTCACAGAAACAAGAACGCGACAAGTACAATCAATTTCATATTTTCTCAGCAAGTGGAAGAACTTTCCTGTAGAAGATTCCACATGGGAGGATGAGAATTTTATACAGAAGCATCAAGAAATAATCAAGCGTTGAGGACAACACTTGTTTGAAGGAGAGGGGCATGTTAAGCCCCTATATTAATAGTGTAGTCCCTTATTATGTTAGTCTAACCCCACTTATTGTTATTAGTGTACCCCTGTAACCCCCATATTGTTATTATTGTGCCCTTGCATTATTATTGTTAGGTCGGCTAGGATTACATTGTGGCCCCACTAGGATTATATTGTGCCCCCATGGACTCCTATATATAGAAGGAGGGTTTGTTCATTTGTATCATCCAAGAATTGTGCATTTATGTAATGTATTGGAGGTTTCCCCCTTGAAGTGGCTTATTTCTAAGGCTTTTATATCTCTTTTCTTCTATTTTTGAAGCTGGTTACACAACGAGCGGGAGCCCGAGGAGGATGCGAGGAGATTTAGAGAGGCGCTCCTCCAACACATGCAGGATGTGTCACAGAGACTCACTGCGCTGGAGGTTAGGCAGCGGGAAACCCCAAGGGGTTTTCAGGTCGGTGAGGGATCAGGCACGTCACACCATATGCCGGTGCGTGATGCTATCCCCATCATGGCATCGCATGCACCCACGCGATCCACTATGCCCACTTTCCTAGCAGAGGACGCAGGGGCAGAAGCACAGCAGGAGCCAGAGGTCGACCCTAGCCAGATGGACGCCTACATTGCATAGTACCTGGCACGCGGGCCGGCGATCAGAGATCTTATCTCATTTAGAGATTATGTTCAGCTCCAGCGTGATGGTAGACCCCGTGATCATCACAGGGGACACAGACATCATCATGATGACCACCGCGCAGCTAGAAAATTTCATTTGCCCATGTTTGATGGTTCATCAAACAGTTTGGCAAAGTCTTGGGTAGAGAAGTTGGATATCTATTTCCAGCTTAATCAGATGTCGCAGTCAGAGGCCATTAAGGTGGCAACATTACATCTGGAGGGCGAGGCCCAGGACTGGTGGTTTCATGGGATGACTACACTCGGGCATTCTACGGTGGGGACATATGCCGAGTTTACCCGGAGGGTGATAGAGCGTTTTGACAGGAGGGATCCGGAGCAGCACTTTGTTGAGCTGACGAAGCTCAAGCAGACTGGGAGCCCAGAGACTTACATTTCAGATTTCTTGAGGGTTTCAGTGATGGTGCCAGATCTATCCGCAGCTCGGATGGTCTACATGTTTGTGGAGGGGTTAGCAGAGCCACTTCGTGGCCTAGTCAGGTTGACTAGACCAGCTACACTTCAGGATGCCATCAGCAGGACCCGAGATTTACAGGATGTCTTACCCAGGACTCGGACACCTTACCCCCAGAGACAGGCTTTCCAGCCTAAGGGGAAGGACACGAGGATTCCGCCTCCCAAGGGGAATCCTGGACGAGTGCAGGTTGACGATGAGGCCAGGAGGGAGCTGAAGAAGAAGCGGTTGTGCTTCACTTGCCAGGAGCCATGGGCACCGGGACATAGATGTGCTGCAGGGAAAGCACATTTCATTGAGGTCTTCTCCGAGAGCAGCGGGGAAGATGATGAGGAGGATGATGTGGAGGCAGGAGATAGTTGTGCAGTGCAGGGTACCTTACCACCTCCACCACCAGCAGTAGGTGGTGCGTCATTTGCACCTACTGGGGGAGCTCTAGCAGCATTGCGGGGAGTTCCCAAGTACTTGACGCTGCACGTACGAGGGACAGTGCGTGGCCAGCGAGTCTCAGTCTTGGTCGATAGTGGGGCAACCCACAACTTCATTGATGCCCAGATGGTAGAGCGGAGGGGTATACAGATTGAGAGTTTTGATGGATTTTCCGTTTTGGTCCCAGGAGATCAGACCATGGTGTGTGCTCGGTATGTTCCCGAGTTATCAGTGACGATGGGCACCTATACATTGACAGATCATTTCTTTGTGGTTGATATTTCAGACACCAACATGATACTGGGTGTTCAGTGGCTTATTACTCTAGGGAAGGTCACGACGGATTGGAAGGCCCTAGAGATGGGGTGGGATGATCCCAAGACAGGGAGGCATGAGAAGATACGGGGACAACACACATATCCGCCTCAGACTGTGTCGGCACATCGGATGGAGGCAACCTTCCGTAAGGGAGACATAGAGTGGGCAGTAGAGCTGCGGGCATCGGAGGCAGCGACTATAGGACAGGCAGTGCATCCAGAGGTACAGATTATCCTTGATAGGTATGCCATAGTATTCGGGGATATTCCGCCAGGGCAGCCACCGGATCGGGGGTTTGAGCATACTATTGAGCTTGAGCAGGGTATACAGGCAGTGATCACCACACCCTATAGGCATCCCAAGGCTTATCGGGATGAGATCGAGCGAGCTATTCAGGAGTTGCTGGCCCTTGGGCACATTCGACCGAGCATGAGTCCTTTTGCTTCTTCTGTGGTGTTGGTGAAGAAGAAGGACAACACATTGCGGATGTGCATCGATTACAGGGCTCTGAACAAGAAGACCCTAAAAAACAGGTACCCCATTCCCAGGATCGATGAGTTGATGGACGAGTTGAGAGGAGCCCGGTTCTTCTCAAAGATTGATTTGAGATCTGGGTACCATCAGATACGTGTGAGGGAACAGGACATTCCCAAGACCGCCTTTAGGTGTCATTATGGGCACTTCGAGTTTCTGGTTATGCCTTTTGGGCTGACCAATGCACCCGCTACCTTTCAGTCGTGCATGAACCATATCTTCAGGGGTCATCTGAGGAAGTTTGTGCTGGTCTTCTTCGATGACATACTCATATATAGCAGGACTTGGGAGGAGCATCTCCAACATATTGAGACAGTATTGCGCCTTTTGGAGGAGCAGCAATTCTATGCCAAGCTCTCCAAATGTGAGTTCGGGTTGACGGAGATGCTGTACTTGGGGCATATTATAGGAGTGGACGGGGTGAGAGTCCACGAGGAGAAGATCAGGGCCATCAGAGATTGGCCAGAGCCGAGGAACGTGACTGAGCTTCGGGGATTTATTGGCATTTGCACTTACTACAGGAAGTTCGTCAAAGGTTTCTCACAGCTTGCTGCACCCCTCACAGACTTGACGAGGAAGGGGGCATTCAGTTGGTCGGATACAGCACAGCGAGCCTTCGATAGGCTCAAAGAGGTGATGAGTAGCTGCCTCGTGCTTGCATTGCCGGATTTCACGCAGCCATTTATCTTGGAGTGCGATGCGTCAGGAGAGGGGATTGGCACAGTATTGATGCAGGGTGGTCATCCTATAGCTTTTGAGAACCGGAAGCTCCTTCCGCATGAGAGGTTGTATTCCATATACGACAAGGAGATGTTGGCCATTATGCATGCATTGGCCAAATACCGGCAGTATTTAGTGGGCAGCAGATTCAGGGTGAGATCCGATCACAACAGCCTCAGGTTCTTTCTGGAGCAGAAGCAGTTGCAGGAGAGGCAGCAGAAGTGGATCAGTAAGATCCAAGCCTATGACTTTGACATTGAGTACGTCAAAGGAAAAAATAACGTGGTAGCCGATGCCCTTTCACGTAGACCGGCCACGTTATCTCTTATGAGCTTGGACGCAGATTGGAGGGCTCGACTGTTGGTGGAGTACTCCAAGGACAGGTTTGCATGTGAGGTGTTGGATGGACAGGTAGCAGATGACAGGTACAAGGTGGTTGATGAGATTATCTACTACAGGGACAGGATCTTCTTGACTGAGGGATCTCAGCTTAAGAAGAAGATACTCCATGCATCTCATGATTCTCCATTGATTGGCCATCAGGGGTTTACCAAAACCTACAGGGCCATTAGAGAGAGCTTCTCATGGAAGGGCCTCAAGGAGGGCGTACTCCAACATGTCAGGGAGTGCGATGTTTGTCAGAGGAACAAGGGAGAGATGAGCCATCTCGCAGGGTTGTTGCAGCCTCTTCCCATTCCAGAGGGGAAATGGGAGAGCATATCGATGGACTTCATCACAGGGTTGCCCATGGTGCAGGGCAAGGACTGCATCTTTGTCGTCGTTGATCGATTGACGAAGTATGCTCATTTTTTTGCCATATCCGCGCACCACACAGCCGCATAGGTGGCTGAGCTGTTCTTCAGGGAGATTTTCAGGTTGCATGGTCTACCTAAGACCATTATCAGTGACAGGGACAGCCGCTTCATGGGCGGATTCTGGCAGGAGCTTTTCCGATTAGTGGGGACAGAGTTGACACCGAGCACTAGTTATCACCCACAGACGGATGGACAGACAGAGATAGTTAACAAGTGGCTGGAGGGCTACTTGCGTAACTATGTCAGTGGGCAGCAGAGGGCATGGCTGAAGTGGCTGCATTTGGGAGAGTATTGCTACAACACGACGCATCACATGTCCATTTGTATGTCGCCGTTCTATGCTTTGTATGGGTATCATCCTTTATCTTTTGTGGACGTGATGTTTGGTGTTAGCAGGGCTCCGAGAGCCAAGATCTGGATCCAAGAGAGTCAGGATATCCTCCGAGCTCTCAAGGATAACATGGCCACAACACAGAATCAGCAGAAGTTGTATGCTGATAGGGGTCGGGTGGAGATATAGTTTGAGGTAGGAGACTTGGTCTACCTGTGGTTACAGCCATACTGACAGTCTTCACTTAAGCAGAAGGGGGCTGAGAAGCTTAAGCCCCGCTTTTATGGGCCATACAGGGTGATACGCAGGATTGGGCAGGTTGCATATGAGTTAGAGCTGCCCCAAGGCAGCAAGATCCATAACATTTTTCACGTATCATGCCTGAAAAAGGCATTGGGCCAGCAGGTGATAGTCACGGATGAGCTACCACCTACGGATGATGAGGGGCATCTGGTGTTGCAGCCAGAGGCTATTATTGACACCAGGGAGAGGCAGCTGCAGAGCAGGACGATCCGGGAATTCTTGGTGAGGTGGAAGAATTTGTCGGATGAGGATGCCACTTGGGAGGATGAGAAGATTTTACGGCATCCATCACTTCAGTTGCTTGAGGACAAGCAACATTTTGCCGGGGGAGACTGTAATATTCCTAATTAGCACCACTAATTGGAATATTTGATTTTGTATAGTTTTGCCGACTATAGCTAATTAATAAATAAAAGTGAGAAAAGGGGGGGTCTAACTCACTTAAATAAAATAAAGTGTTTCCCTAGTAGAGGCAACGTTGTAACTTAAGGGGGAGCCTTGGGGGTCCACACCACGCATGAGAGGAGGCTCACGTAGCCTCTAGGAGCTTCTGCGTAGTCTTAGGAGGAGCACGTGGGAGAGTGAGGGACCACGTAGGGTTTTGAGGAGGGCCAGCGTTATAAAAGGAGGGAGAGCCATCTCATTTGGGTATTCTTGTTGTTGATGATATTTGAGCTAGACTTCTGTCTTCTTGAGCACGCTGGCTGTTTAGCCTGTCTGCAGCACTGTTTAGTGCGATTGAGTGTCTCCGGTCGGAGATCTCGCCCTTAGCCCCGGGGGACTTCGAGTGCCTGCTCGGGCAAGGTTTTTCCTTCAGTCTTTTGCGGGAGATTTGGTTGTTGTTTTGCGGAGGAGCTGGGCTTATTTTGGTGACTGCGCAGTCCCTGGGAGAGAGGATGCAGTTCTTGGAGGAGGTGTTCTATTGCGGGGTTTTCTGCAGGAGATTCAGTGAGATTCGGTGTGGAGGTTCAGTCTTCATCAGTGGGAGATTTTCCGAGGAGTTTGTGGCCCTATTTCAGCATATATCATTTGGCTTCTGCGCTGGGCTTGGAGAGACAGCGTTTTTCCTTGAGGAGGGTTCCGGAGGTGATTTTCGGAGGCTGACCATTTTCTACATGGTTTCTGGGTTTGGTCCGGGGTGGTGAGTTCAGGTGTTCTTCAGATTTTCAGCTCATTCCGGCAAGGGGATCAGCCCCTAGTTCCAGCTCATTCCAGCAGCAGCAGTTTACGGCAGTTTCTTCCAGCAGCTGGGACGCAGTTTCTGTAGCAGCCATTTCATGTTTTCTGAGAGGGCTCTTCACTTGCCTTGTGCAAGGATAGGTGCTATTATTCTGATTATCCATTGTATCCCATTATATTCTCAGATTAATAAAATGGCTTAGCATTCCCGGCATTTTATGTGTATTTGCTTTATGTTCTATTTCCGGCATTTTTCTATATTGTTGTATGCTTGTATTGCTGTCTATTTCCCATCCGGGATATTACACTCACCTTTCTACGTTACTCCCGAGGAAATAAATGTTGCTATCTACTGCACTGTTGTCTCCATCACTCCTCGACTCCATATGAATACTCCTCCATCTCGCTATTGTTGATCATGGGCTCCCGTAGCAAGGTATGATCCATGAGGTGGGCTCCTCAAGGATCTTGCCCAACTGAAGTTCAAGAACTACAACGCAATATCACCCCACTTCTCACTTGGAGAAGCATGGGCACTCATGGCAAACTCATCCTCCTCTATTTTCACGGCTGCAACCTTTGGGTCATGCTTCTCATCCTTGTCCGTCTTCTTCAAAGGACACTAAGATGCATAGTGGCCCCTATCGCCACATCTGAAGCACTTGACCTTCAAAACATCTCGTTTTGGTTTTCGTTGCGCATGTTGTCCCTTTGATGCAAGGGCTGCGTTCTCCTCTTCCTCCACGGATTTCGATCCGCTTCCACGGCTACCATCAAGTTTGCACTTGACAAGGTCTTCACATTCTTCTAGGACCCCTCTTCACTATTAAGATATGAATATAATTACCACTCTTTGATTTTTCTTGACATTTAGAAACCTTAACATAATAAATTAAATATCCTTAAATAAGATAAATATAAGACTTTATTAATAAGAATATTAATATTTAGAAACATTAAAACATTATTAGCATTACAGCTTAAAATATCAAAATAATGATTGTGATAATTTTAAAAAACATAATAACTAAAAAACTCATCTAAGTAAAAATAAAAATAAAATAAAAATAAATTGGAAACTAAACCATTTAATGGACATATGGTCGGCTCTCTTTCTTGTCATTTTTCCACTATTTATTTAACACTATTTGTCTCTCTTTTTTGCAGATATTTGTCCTGATGATGGGCCTTGCTTTAGACCCGAAACGTAGACTGAAAAATGAGAACTGTGGAGATTCTGAACTCTGATTCTGAAAATCGACACCACAGAAATCTACAATCCATCATTGTTACCCTCTACGGAAAGGATACATGGATCGAGATCAGAAATCTTGAAAAAACAAGGATGAAAATTCAAAAAAGGGAAGCAGATTTGACATTCCTAAAAGAGTGCCGTGACTCTAATCTCACTCCATCCTTCGCTCGCATAAAAGACAAACTCAACAACCAGCATAACCACAGAGCCTTCAACCGACTTAGCAGATCCCTAATATGCCATGAAATCCATAAGACTAGATTCTGGCTGGATCATTTGTCTACTAAAGCTTTCAGATTACATCTCAAACTTTCACGTCATTCGTCAAGATTTGTGGTCCATCATTGATGCTGCAGTAGCGTTCAAGGCTCAAAAAGAAGGTAAGCAAGCACAGGCTAAACAAAGCAGAAAACTTGATAAATTGAGAGACAATTCTGGATGTTGGCACCAACAGAGTATCCTAACATCTGACTACTCCTCTCCAAGGAAACGGTCCAATGACCGGTGGACCGAGTTGAAGCAGACTTCAAGCACCATGGAGGAAATGCTACGGCATAAAACATTGGATCGAAGCTCTGATAGTAACAATTTGTCACCAACCAGCCTTAATAAAGATAAACCAGCTACGAACGAATACCTGTATGCAGACTACAAAATGGAGTCGATGAAATACTCTGAAATACAGAAGAACCTCAATCCAGATGAGGCAAATCTGTTCTCCAAGTCGCAGACAGAGATCGGATTATCTGAACGAGGGTGCCAAAGTATCAAAAAACACGATATGTGGACTGAACGAAAACAGACTGCTCGCACTGAACAGGAGCCACATAAACATAACACGGTGGATCGAAGATCTGAATGCAACAACAGGGCTCTCAATAAAATAGCTATGGATATAAAACCATACGCAGACCACTGTTTGACGGAAATGACAAGTTCTGAAACACATAACACGTTAGATCTGAGTTCCGAACGTGGTATAAAACCAAAGGCAGATCCCATAACCGAGTCCAGTAGTTTAATGAAAGTGAGGAGCTCCGAAACGCAGAGACAATCTCCTTACTTATTTGTGACACAATGTTGACCCGCGTCTTGACGCGAGCCAAACGGACCACGTAATCGATGCGGTGGATGTGGTAACAAACGTGGATTCGATGCAAACAATGACGAGTCAAAGCATGTTGACGAATGGAGCAGGGTTAGCAACAACTTTGGTTTTCAAATAAACTCAACAAACTCAACGGCGACAACACAACAAAAACCCGCGTATCGCCAGAACCAAGCACACGGTGGAATCATTCGATGGACGTGAAAACAAAGGTGGCCACAGTCCTATACGGAACCAAGCATACCACGGAACCGATCTAATGGATGTGGAAACTACGTGGTTGCATGTACAAACATTGAACAATGACGGTCAAAAACCAACATCAAAATTTTAAAGAACATTCAGTAGCGAATCGGGTTTTCAGGGAATCATGACACAAATGATAAAAATAAAAACTTGAACATATCAAATTGTAACATAAATAATGAAAGGGTTATAGGTAACGAAAGGGTATAAACAACAACTCCAACGACAATAAGAAAGTTGTCAACATTTCCACTTATGAATTAATAACGAAAAGGGTATAAACAACAACTCCAACAAAGAATAAGAAAGTTGTCAACATTTCCACTTATGAATTAACGGAAGATGAAATAGAAGTTTTAAGTAAAGGACTCAACTTCGCTATAGCTCCCAGTCGTATAGCAAAGGAGGAAATCATCTGCGACATTGAAGATGGCATAAAGACTCTTAATGATCAAGACAAGGACAAAGTGAGGCAAGAATGTGCCATTATTCTAGATAAAGCCAAGCTTCCAAAGAAAAACTTAAGCAGCAATCAATTAAGATCCCTAAAAAACCTTAAAAGCAATAAGGATATTGTCATTCTAAAGGCAGACAAAGGAGGGGCTACAGTGGTTATGGACAGAGAAGAGTACAACAATAAGATGAAGGATCACCTGCATAATAGTGGAAGTTATAAAAAACTAAATGAAAACCCCATATCCAAAGTCATAAAGAAGGTTAAAAAAGCCATCAAGGAGTCCAAACTAGACGAGAAGGTGAAGAAGCGCTTGTACCCAGAAGGCGAAATCATACCCCGTATTTATGGTGCCCCTAAAATCCATAAAGCCGGTGTTCCTTTAAGGCCTATCGTCAAATAGATAGGTGCACCAACTTATGAATTAGCCAAATATGTGGCTCGCACCCTCGCCCCTATGGTGGGCAATACTAGCTCTTTCATCAAAGACTCCAACCAATACATTGATTTCATTAAGAAAGCTAAATTAGACCCTGGTGACAAAATTGTTAGCTTTGATGTTGTCCAACTTTTCACCAAAATCCCGCTTGATGAAGCCGTGCAGGTAGTAAAAGAAGTAGCAGACCCTCAAACTGCAAAACTCGCTGAAATATGTCTTCGCTCTACCTTTTTCACCTTCCAAGTGGAAGTTTTTGAACAAACTTCTGGTGTTTCCATGGGTTCTCCGTTATCTCCCATAGTAGCAAACCTCTTCATGGAGAAATTCGAAAAGAATGCTTTGGAATCCTACCCATTAAAACCCAAGTTTTGGATAAGATTCGTTGACGACACCAATGTCAATTGGCCCCATGGAGATGAGGAATTAAAAAAATTCCTTAACCATCTCAACAGCATATCCAAATATATCCAATTTACAATGGAGGGTGAAGAAAACAACTGCATCCCTTTCCTTGACGTTCTCCTTTCAAGAAATGAAGACGGATCCCTTGGACATAAAGTGTTCAGAAAGAAATCACACACAGACAATTATCTACATGCCAACTCACATCACTACCCAGCCCAGAAAACAGGGGTGCTGCTGACTCTCTTTACTCGTGCTTTTAGAATATCAGAAAAAGCTCATGTTGAAGAAGAAATTGAATATTTGAAGAAATCATTCTCAAACTTGGGATATAGAAATAAGGACATCAACAAAGCTATACAAAAAGCCAGATCTGGAAGCAAAAGAATGGGCACTAACGAATCCCCCTCTACAACAGCTTACCTCCCTTATATTCAAGGAGTCACAGACAAGATAGCCAAGGTTCTAGCCAAAAAGGACATTAGAGCAACCTTCAAGCCTCTAGTAACCATCAGGAAAAGAATGAATTCGGTTAAGGATGACCCCGACCACCTCCAACAAAAAGGTGTCTACAAAATCAATTGTTCATGTGGAGATTGCTATATTGGGGAAATAGGAAGAACCTTTAAAATAAGGTTTAAAGAACATGGGGTAGACATTTGGCTTGGAATAATTAAAACCTCAGCTTTGGCAGAACATTCAAGCAAAACATGTCACCATATATGCCTAGATGAAGCAGTAATCATTGCCAAAGAAGAACATCATTTCAAACGCAAAATACATGAAGTCTTAGAAATCTTAAAGCACCCGCACAACCTTAATAGAGATGGAGGCTTAGAAATTATACCATCCACGTGTTGTCTAGGCTAGCATTCTGTTTCTGATTCACTCGGTCTCCGTACCCCCTTCCCTTCCTCATCCCTTTCCTCTCCCCTCCGTTTCGCACCTTACCCTTACCCTTCTCCTTAGCCTTACCATTCTACCCTTCTTTAAAAACTTAATTAGTGTAATTATTAAAATCAACCCTATGAATACCCTTTCATAACCTTAATCCTTAGTCTAGCCCATACCTTCTGCATACTTAGTTTATTGGATCAATTGGTTACAATCCTTATCTATGGGTTATAATCAATTGACCTTTTCCTATCCCATTCTAATATCTCCTCCGTCTTCGTTATTATAATATAAAGTACATAGGACAGTATTATCATAATATTAGTATAAGGGGATACTATATCTCTAAAACATATCTAATAATACTACTCATCTTTAAAACAAATCAATTAATCTAAAACATTAGCTAAAAGAGGATAAAAAACTTAGGACTTTTATCATTGATTCTTATTAATGAAATAATAATCAATATAATCTCCTTGTGACCTCATAATATTGATAGAGTCAAATCCTTAATCTTTTAGTATATTCACCTTAGGACCTTTACATAATATTAGGTTATCAATAAAAATTCTATTCTTTAATAATATAAAAAACTTAAACTATTATTATATTTCATAAATTATAAAAATCTTAGAACTTTTTAAGGTTAAATAATAATAGTAGATATTATAATCTGCATAGGGTCTTATAAAATTAATAAGAATCAAGCCATTAAATCTAACCTTTAAATCATTCTTCTAGGACCCCTCTTCACAACATTAGGATATGAATATAATTACTACTCTTTGATTTTACTTGACATTTAGAAATCACTCACATAATAAAAAAAATATCCTTAAAAAAGATAAACATAAGACTTTATTAATATGAATATGAATATTTAGAAACATTAAAACATTATTAGCATTACAGCTTAAAATATCAGAATAATGATTTTGATAATTTTTAAAAAACATAATAACTAAAAAACTCATCTAAATAAAAATAAAAATAAAATAAAAATAAATTGGAAACTAAACCATTTAATGGATATCTGGTCGGCTCTCTTTCTTGTCATTTTTCCACTATTTATTTAACACTATTTGTCTTTTTCATCATTGTTCCATGATGGTCTTGCTTTGGAATTCTAAATTCAGACTCCGAAAAATGAGAACTATGGAGATTCCGAGCTCGATTTCCGAAAATCAGACTGCTATAATTTACACACTGCTGTCCCAAATAACAATTTCCAGCTAACTCATCTCTGATACCATGTAAAATTTCAGTGCCCACTTCGATTATCAGTTTTCCCTTATCACTCCATGCATTTAATGTTAAATCCAAGCATGATAAAAACACTGTATCTTGAATATTGACACAGAAATGCAAATTTGAGATTTTATTTGTCAATGGAAATGCATGTAAAAATTATAACAAGCCATAATACGTAAAATGATACAAAGGATTTTTGGTCAATGTGACCCTGGAAAAACTCCCTACAACTCTCGGGGAAAACCAATTTGAGAGCTCTTTTTTATTTCTGAAAATCTTTTACAGAGAAAATGAAATACACAGAGAAATTCCAGCATTCACAAAATACAGAGTTATCTCGATTTCCGTGCATAAACTCCACTTCGAAAACCGTTCCACAGAAAAGACAGAAAACAACAATAAATGTTGTATAGACAACCTTGGTAAATGTGCCTAGAAAACCAGCATACGTCCTGTACGGAAATGTAAAGCAGAAATTTCTCCTCGAAAATTGTGCATGGCTGCCTCAGTTTTGCGCCTTTAGTCTGCAGATATTTCTCCTCGAAATTTGTGTTGTACCCTCCTTGGTATGTGTGCCGAACAGTTGTATGGTTCTACTGTCTTGGTGTGCGTGTCGACTCTTGTTGTATGGATTTGCTATGAATGCCCTCCTTGGAATGCATGCCAAGGCTCAGCTGTTCTCTTTCACTTCCTCCTTGCTCTCTCTTGCCTTCTCTCAAATGCTCATGAAAGAATATTGTGATCTTTTCTTCTTCTTCTCTCCTTTTACCCTAACCTAAGTGACTTTTGGGTGATTCCTAGATCCAATGGCTGAGATAGCTTTAGATCAAGGGCTGAAAATAAATGCACATTATTTTCACTTTTTCTATTTAATCACTCACCCACTTAAATAAAGACCCACTTAGCCTTTTATTTCCATAGTCACTTTTTCATTTTCTAATTCTTCATTGACTTTAATAAAGCTACCTTTAAATTAGAACGTAACTTTATCACTTATAAAGTCACTTTAATATTAGATTGACTTTACCACTTATAAAGTCACTTTTAGGAGAAGAAGTACAATAGAGTGGACACTTTTCCCTAGGCAAAAGATCAAAGCCATAGGGAATCACTTGTCCTGGGTACCCAAAATTTAATATGGTTTTGTACAAAGTTGCAGATATGTCATGCAACCTCAATAATGCTTCCAATCCAAAGCACATCAGAAGCAATAGATTTAATTGCTAAGTTCAATGAATGGACAATGCAAGGTGTCCAAAATACTTGTGGATATTTAGCTTCCACAATCATGCCAGCAGTCTTGCAATCAGGTGCATTATCTGTAATGATTTGCACACAAGAATCAACACCTACATCTTCAATAACTTTAATAAACAACTCACCCATATATTGCACATCCTTGTATTTTCCAAGTTCATCCACTGATTTCAAGAAAACTGGACTATTCAAGGAAGACACCATGAAGTTGATGAGTGGGTGTCGTGCTAGATCTGTCCATCCATCAGAAACAATGCTAACCCCAGATGTTGGCCATGCTGATTTAATAGGCTCAAGCATGTTGTCCAGCTCTTTCTTTGTCTTCATCAACAATGTGGTTCTAAGCTTCTCTGATGGAGCCCCTTGAGTTAGAGCTTGGCACATCTCAATAAATAGAGGTGAGCATGCAACGTTGAAGGATATGAAGTTTTGATAGAAAAAAAAGGCACTGGTGAGATCAAGCTCTTCCCGTTTCTCTTTCTAGAAAATCTTGTCCATTGGACCAAGTGCAACTGCCTTTCTTTTCGCTGCTTGCCCCCCACCAAAACTCTCAAATGGAAATTTTTTGTTGCTTTTCCTCAAGAATAGAAGGGTGTCATCATTCTTGTTTTTTTTAGTTTTTGCATCCACATTTTCCACACCAACATTGGCTTCTTTTTCCATTTATTTCCTCTTTGCTAAAGACACCTGTGTACAAGCTGCAATTCCACAACTTGGTAAAGCCAACAAATGAGCTTTCACACGGTAATATGTGCTCATGAAATGATTGTTGCAATAGTTGCATTTCCAAGCAACATTGCCTCCTCCCTTCATCTTGTTGCCTGGCTCTTGCTCTCTTGTGACATATTTCCACAATGGATATTTGTTATCTTGAGGTTGTTGTCTTCCCTCAACATTTGAAGTTGATGTTGCAGCCCCGCTTTCAATAGAGGGAACACTTGCAAACTCTAATGAAATTGGAACAAGAGGGGCATCTCCAATGGGGACATTATTCCCCTTCCTTTTCCCCTTCCCTGCTGCCCTTGATTGAGCCATGAATGCTGTAAAAAAATAAACCAAAAATGCACAAATTTGTAAAATAAATGCACATGCAAACTGTGGTAATAAAAATGCAAAAAAATAGAGAGAAAATGCACTTAGATGTTGCTTGAATCTATTTGAAAATGCTCCCACACCCTTTTCTCCTTGCTCTCACACACCCACAACAAACCCACAACTAAGAGAGAATGTCAATATGCAAAAAGAATGGCCAAATCGACCTTTTGAAGTTGCGCAGAGGTCGCTTTTTTGGGGTTCGTGTCCGAAAATCAAGACACGATTGTGTCCCAATAGGACACAATTGGAAGGGCACGAATCCGACCGAATTGTGTCCAATTCGCTCGATTCTGGACACGAGGGGCTAAGGGAACGAATTCGGTTTCTTAACTACATCATGTCATTCATGACAACGTGCACACCGAGGACATCAACAATGTCATCTTGTACTTCTTGTACCCGTTTTGACATCAATGACAACAACTCAACACTAATATCTATGTTTATCATACTTAATGCGCATGAACTGATTGGGGTATATACTTAAGGATAGATTATATACAAAGAATGCTTACTACATTGCCATTGTACTTTGTATCTTTACGGCACTATTTCTAGGGAATTTATGAAGGTTTGGTTTGTGGATTCTTATAAACATCATAATATACCATATTATGTGTAATTACTTGTTGAGTGCATTTATGGCTTTTCATAGTAGAAAATTTCAGCTGGAAATCAAACATTGCAACTGTGGGAATGACCCTCAAAAGAGTTATAGGATGGTTGACACTACTTTTCAATAAGGAAACTTGAGCGCTAGATTAGGTCAACTTGGTATTGGCCCTATGTAAGGGTTTTTGAGTGTTTGATGAAGTGGCTATATTGTTTTGGTGAAGAAGGATGGCACATTGCGGATGTGCATCAACTATAGGGCACTCAACAAAAAGACCATGAAGAAACGATATTCCATCCCCAGGATTGATGAGTTGATGGATGAGCTGAGGGACTTGCAGCGAGTATTAGAATAGGAAATAGACGACTGTCTAACGATAATACAAGCATACAACTATATAGGAAAAATGCCGGAAATAGAATATAGAGCAAGTACACATAAAAATACCAGAAATGCTAAGCCATTTTATTAGTCTGAGAATATATATGGGTACAATAGATAATTAGAATAAGTGCACCTATCCTTGCACAAGGAAAGTGGAGAACCCTCTCAAAACAGGAAATGGCTGCTATAGAGACTGCGTCCCAGCTGCTGGAAGAATCTGCCATAAGATGTCGTTGCTGCAATGAACTGGAACTAGGGGTTGATCCCCTCATCGGAACGAGCTGAAAATCAGTAGATCGCCTGTACTCTCTACTCTGGACAAAACCCAGAAACCATGAAGAAAATGGACCACCTCCGAAAAACACCCCAGAAGCCCTCCTCAAGGAAAACGTTGTCCCTCCAGGCCCAGCGCAGATGCCAAAAGAAGAATGCTGAGAAAGAGCCACAAATCCCTCTGCAAACTCTCCAACTGCAAGAGAAAATCCCTCCAAGCTGAAACACACTGAATCTCCCACGAAAACCCCCACAACTGAGCTGCTCTAACTCAAACTGCGTCCTCCCTCCAAGGTTGCGCAATCACCCAATGAAGCTCAGCTCCTCAGCAAAACGTCCCACAAAATCACCTGCAAATCAACTGCTAAGGACTGAAGGAATACCTTGCCCGAGCAGGCACTCGAAGTCCCCCAGGGCCAAGGGCAAGATCTCCGACCGGAGACACTCAGTCGCACTAAACGGTGCTGCAGATCGACTAAACAACCAACGTGCTCAAGTAGACATAATTCTAGCTCAAAATATCATCCACATATCAATAATGCCAAATGGAGTGACTCTCCCACCTTTTATAGTGCTAGCTCCCCTCAAAACCCTAACTGCGTCCCCTCTCTCCATGAGCTCCTCCTATGCCTGCGCAGTTGCTTCTAGAGCCTACGTGAGGCCTCTCTCATGCGAAGTGTGGACCCCCAAGGCTTTCCTTTAAGTCACAACGTTGCTCCTACTAGGAAGCACTTTATTTTATTAAAGTGAGTTGACCCTCCTTTCTCACTTTTATTTATTAATTAACTATAGGCGGCAAAACTATACAAAAATGAAATATTCCAATTAGCGGTGCTAATTAGGAATATTACAGTCTCCTCCGGCAGAACGTTGCTTGTCCTCAAGCAACTGAAGTGATGGATGCTGCAAAATCTTCTCATCCTCCCAAGTGGCATCCTCATCCGGCAAATTCTTCCACCTCACCAAGAACTCCCGGATCGTCCTGGTCCGCAGCTGCCTCTCCCTAGTATCAATAATAGCCTCCGGCTGCAACACCAGATGCCCCTCATCATCCGTGGGTGGTAGCTCATCTGTGACTGTCACCTGCTGGCCCAATGCCTTTTTCAGGCATGATACATGAAAAATGTTATGGATCTTACTGCCTTGGGGCAACTCCAACTCATATGCAACCTGCCCAATCCTACGTATCACCCTGTATGGCCCATAAAAACGGGGCTTAAGCTTCTCAGCCCCCTTCTGCTTAAGCGAAGACTGTCGGTATGGCTGTAGTCGCAGGTAGACCAAGTCTCCTACCTCAAAGTGTCTCTCCACCCGACCCTTATCAGCATACAACTTCTGTTGATTCTGCGCTGTGGCTATGTTATCCTTGAGAGCTCGGAGGATATCTTGGCTCTCTTGGATCCAGATCTTGGCTCTCGGAGCCCTACTAGCACCAAACATCATGTCCACAAAAGATAAAGGATGGTATCCATATAAAGCATAGAAAGGTGACATACCAATGGACATGTGATGCGTCGTGTTGTAGCAGTACTCTCCCAGATGCAGCCACTTCAGCCATGCCTTCTGCTGCCCACTGACATAGTTACGCAAGTAGCCCTCCAGCCACTTGTTAACTATCTCTGTCTGTCCGTCCGTCTGGGGGTGATAACTAGTGCTCGGCATCAACTCTGTCCCCACTAGCCGGAAGAGCTCCTGCCAGAATCCGCCCATGAAGCGGCTGTCCCTGTCACTGACAATGGTCTTAGGTAGACCATGCAACTTGAAAATCTCCCTGAAGAACAGCTCGGCCACCTGTGCTGCTGTGTGGTGTGCGGATATGGCGAAAAAATGAGCATACTTCGTCAGTCGGTCGACGACGACATAGATGCAGTTCTTGCCTTGCACCATGGGCAACCCTGTGATGAAGTCCATCGATATGCTCTCCCACTTCCCCTCTGGAATGGGAAGAGGCTGCAACAACCCTGCCGAATGGCTCATCTCTCCCTTGTTTCTCTGGCAAACATCACACTCCCTGACATGCTGGAGTACGTCCTCCTTGAGGCCCTTCCATGAGAACCTCTCCCTGATGGCCCTGTGAGTCTTGGTGAACCCCTGATGGCCTGCCAATGGAGAATCGTGTGAAGCCTGGAGTATCTTCTTCTTGAGCTGAGATCCCTCAGTCAAGAAGATCCTGTCCCTGTAATAGATGATCTCGTCGACCACCCTGTACCTGTCATCTGCTACCTGCCCATCCAACACCTCACACGCAAACCTATCCTTGGAGTACTCTACCAACAGTCGAGCCCTCCAATCAGCGTCCAAGCTCATAAGAGATAACGTGGCCGGTCTACGGGAAAGGGCATCAGCTACCACGTTATTCTTGCCTTTGACGTACTCTATGTCAAAGTCATAGGCTTGGATCTTACTAATCCACTTCTGCTGCCTCTCCTGCAACTGCTTCTGCTCCAGAAAGTACCTGAGGCTGTTATGATCTGATCTCACCCTGAATCGGCTGCCCACTAAATACTGTCGGTACTTGGCCAATGCATGCATGATGGCCAACATCTCCTTGTCGTATATGGAATACAACCTCTCATGCGGAAGGAGCTTCCGGCTCTCAAAAGCTATAGGGTGACTGCCCTGCATCAATACCGCACCAATCCCCTCTCCTGATGCATCACACTCAAGGACAAATGGTTGTGTGAAATCCGACAATGCCAGCACGGGGCAGCTGCTCATCACCTGCTTGAGCTTATCAAAAGCTCGTTGTGCTGTGTCCGACCAACTTAATGCCCCCTTCCTCGTCAAGTCTGTGAGGGGTGCAGCAAGCTGTGAGAAGCCCTTGACGAACTTCCTGTAGTATGTGCAAATGCCAATAAATCCCCGAAGCTCAGTCACATTCCTCGGCGCTGGCCAATCTCTGATGGCCCTGATTTTCTCCTCGTGGACTCTCACCCCGTCCACTCCTATAATATGCCCCAAGTACAGCATCTCCGTCAAGCCGAACTCACATTTGGAGAGCTTGGCATAGAACTACTGCTCCTCCAAGATGCGCAAAATTGTCTCAATGTGTTGGAGATGCTCCTCCCAAGTCCTGCTATATATAAGTATGTCATCGAAGAAGACCAGCACAAACTTCCTCAGATGACCCCTGAAGATGTGGTTCATGCACGACTGAAAGGTAGCGGGTGCATTGGTCAGCCCAAAAGGCATGACCAGAAACTCGAAGTGCCCATAATGACACCTGAAGGCGGTCTTGGGAATGTCCTGTTCCCTCACGCGTATCTGATGGTACCCGGATCTCAAGTCAATCTTTGAGAAGAACCGTGCTCCTCTCAACTCATCCATCAGCTCATCGATCCTGGGGATGGGGTACCTGTTCTTCAGGGTCTTCTTATTCAGAGCCCTGTAGTCAATGCACATCCGCAATGTGTCGTCCTTCTTCTTCACCAACACCACGGAAAAAGCAAAAGGACTCGTGCTCGGCCGAATGTGACCAAGGGCCAGCAACTCCTGAATAACACGCTCTATCTCATCCCGATAGGCCTTGGGATGCCTATACGGTGTGGTGATCACTGCCTGTATACCCTGCTCAAGCTCAATAGTATGCTCAAACCCCCGATCCGGTGGCTGCCCTGGTGGAATATCCCCGAATACTACGGCATACCTGTCGAGGATAGACTGTAGCTCAGGATGCACTGTCTGGCCTGTATCTACTGCCTCCGAAGCTCGCAACTCTACGGCCCACTCTATGTCTCCCTTGCGGAAGGTTGCCTCCATCCTATGTGCCAACACTGTCTGAGGCGGGTATGTGTGCTGTCCCCGTATCTTCTCATGCCTCCCTGTCTTGGGATCGTCCCACTCCATCTCTAGGGCCTTCCAATCTGTCGTGACCTTCCCCAGAGTAATGAGCCACTGAACACCCAATATCATGTTGGTGTCAGGGATATCCACCACGAAAAAATGATCTGTCAATGTATAAGTGCCCATCGTCACTGATAACTCGAGGACATACCGAGCACATACCATAGTCTGATCTCCTGGGACCAAAACGGAAAATCCATCAAAACTCTCAGTCTGTATGCCTCTCCGCTCAACCATCTGTGCATCAATAAAGTTGTGGGTGGCCCCACTATCAACCAAGACTGAGACCCGTTGTCCACGTACTGTCCCCCGCACACGCAGCGTCAAATACTTGGGAACTCCCCGCAATGCGACTAGAGCTCCTCCAGTAGGTGCAAATGATGCACCACCTGCTACTGGTGGTGAAGGTGGTAAGGTACCCTGCGCTGCATAACAATCTCCTGCCTCCACGTCATCCTCCTCATCCTCTTCCCCGCTGCTCTCGGAGAAGACCTCAATGAAATGTGCTTTCCCTACAGCACATCTATGTCCCGGTGCCCATGGCTCCTGGCAAGTGAAGCACAACCGCTTCCTCCTCAACTCTCTCCTGGCCTCATCATCAAACTGCCCTCACCCAGGATTCGCCTTGGGAGGCGGAATCCTCGTGTCCTTCCCCTTAGGCTGGAAGGCCTGTCTCTGGGGGTAAGGTGTCCGAGTCCTAGGTAAGACATCCTGTAAATCCCGAGTCCTGCTGATGGGATCCTGAAGTGTAGCTGGTCTAGTCAACCGGACTAGGCCACGAAGTGGTTCCGACAACCCCTCCACAAACATGTAAACCATCCGAGCCGCGGATAGATCAGGCACCATCACTGAAACCCTCAAGAAGTCTGAAATGTAAGTCTCTGGGCTCCCAGTCTGTTTGAGCTTCGTCAGCTCAACAAAGTGCTGCTCCGGATCCCTCTTGTCGAAACGCTCTATCACCCTCCGGGTAAACTCGGCATATGTCCCCACTGTAGAATGCCCGAGTGTAGTCATCCCATGAAACCACCAGTCCTGGGCCTCACCCTCCAGATGTAATGTTGCCACCTTAATGGCCTCTGACTGCAACATCTGATTGAGCTGGAAATAGATATCCAACTTCTCTACCCAAGACTTTGCCGACATGTTTGATGTGCCATCAAACGTGGGCAAATGAAATCTGCTAGCTGCGCGGTGGTCATCATGATGATGTTTGTGCCCCCTGTGATGATCACGGGGCCTACCATCACGCTGGAGCTGAACATAATCTCTGAATGAGATAAGATCCCTGATCGCCGGCCCGCGTGCCAAGTACTCTGCAATGTAGGCGTCCATCTGGGCAGGGTCAACCTCCGGCTCCCGCTGTGCTACTGCGCCCGTGTCCTCTGCTAGGAAGGTAGGCATGGTGGATCGCGTGGGTGCTGGAATATCCCTCTGTGCTCCTGCCCCTGTGTCCTCTGCTAAGAATGTGGGCATAGTGGATCGCGTGGGTGCATGCGATGCCATGATGGGGATAGCATCCGGTACATGATGGGACGTACCTGATCCCTCACCGATCTGAAAACCCCTTGGGGTTTCCCGCTGCTTGATCTCTATCGCCGTGAATCTCTGTGACACATCCTGCATGTGTTGGAGGAGCGCCTCTCTAAATCTCCTCGAATCCTCCTCGTCTGCCATAGGACCCCGCTGTTCTGCGTACCCCACAGGCTGCTCCTGCTCTGAATCTGTCTCAGGCTGCTCCTGATCGGAATCCGTCACAGGCTCCCCCTCTCCGTAGGTGTTCTCCCACCTACGCTCAACGTCTCTGTATCTCTTGCTCCTATAACAGATGTAGGGTTTATCCCCGGGCGTCATAGACTGCTAGCTCCACAGGCTGAGCCAGAACTATGCTCTGATACCACTGTAATATCCCCAATAGGAAATAGACAGCAATACACAGCAATACAAGCATACAACTATATAGGAAAAATGTCGGAAATAGAATATAGAGCAAGTACACATAAAAATACCAGAAATGCTAAGCCATTTTATTAGTCCGAGAATATATATGGGTACAATAGATAATCAGAATAAGTGCACCTATCCTTGCACAAGGCAAGTGAAGAACCCTCTCAGAACAGGAAATGGCTGCTATAGAGACTGCGTCCCAGCTGCTGGAAGAATCTGCCGTAAAATGCTGCTGCTGCAATCTATGTCACGAGAGGTTCGCGAACCTGAACCTTCGGAGTTCGAAATTCGGCGAACCTCAAAAAAAATTTCAAATTCGTTTAGGTTTGGCGAACCTGAAAGCCGAACCTGAAGGCGAATATGATAGTCGAACCTGAAAGCCGAACCCGAACCTGAAGGCGAATTTAATGGAAAAAATTCGTTTAGGTTCGATTTTTAATGAATTTAGGGTTTTTGTTCTGGCGGATTTGGTCTGAGTGGTTTAAAAAAAACAGTGGGCGAGTTTCTCTTCCCGCCACGATTTTCGCTTCCAGTTGGATTTTCCTTCCCGCCATGGTGAATCGGAATGATGTTGGATTAGTTGTTACTTGATTCTTACGTACGCGTGATAAGCAAAGCAAATTCGTGTTCTACGATTTATCAGAGCAAGTCTTGTTGCTGATCAACGGCTTGTTTGTTTGGTAGCGGTTGTGGAGTCGAGGAGTCGAAGTGTTGCAAACTTTGTTGTAGTGTTGTGGAGTATTGTCAGAGTTCATTTGCCGCCGGCCCACGTCGGCTACGGCCTACGCTGTTGTCGGGGAGTCGCCACATTGAAACTGCATTCAACGCAAATTGCAATCGGCAGCCGGACGGTCGGCGGCTGAGGTTCGAGGTTAGTTATCAAATTTCCACGGCGATTTTGGTTTGGTTTGGAACTTTGTTGATTTCGTCGACATGCGGCGTGCACATTCCTGCCCTCACTACGTCTTTAGAAATTTAGAATCCCAGCACTATTTGTAAATTGTCATTATTCGATATCACACGATTTGCATAATGTCACGCTGGCGGCTGATTAACGAGACTGGAAACCTAACTACGACTATACGACTTGTCTAAGCATTCCATAATATTAATCCTTCCAAGAATTCTAGTGAAATTACGCAGAAATTAAGCTGTTCCATAATATTAATCCTTCCACAATTGTTTTTACGCAGAAATGAAATTAATCTTCCAGATAGCTTCCTGCCGTCAGCCTTTGGGAGTAGCGCTTTAAGTTAATTAAGTCGCTTATTTTTAAGTAAGCTGTGTACTAGAAGCAATTTCAAGGGATACAATAACGCTTTTCTTGCTTATGGGCTTCTGACAGCCATTGATCTTGCTTGTTTGGATAAATCCCCTGTCACATGTCAGCCTGTCACACAAAAAACTTGGACAAAATTCCACCCGGGTTCCTTATCTTTTCCTGTTGGTATTAAGTTATGATAATCATAAGTTATAGATGGAGCTATGAGTTATGCTTGAGCTTTAATCTCGGATTTCTTTTTAGACAAGTTGTGAATGGCCCATCTCTGTCATGGCACTTTTAGTTATAATTTTCACAATGAAATGGTGCATTATTTAGATTTACTTATTTTAGATCTTAATGATAAGAGATATCTAAGTGTGAAGTAACTATGCCATGATCGTCAATAAATTCGTGGGTGACTAGCCCATCTATAGAACATCGTCATCAAATTCTGTATGTTTTAGATCAAAGATAATGTTGTGAATGAGCCCTGTCTATATTTTAGATCAAACAGCAGGTTTTGATGATGTTGTGAATAAACGCTCTTTATATTTTAGGTGAAACAGCCAGTTGTGAATGAGCTAGGGGTATTTTATGCCAAATTATTGATTTTACATATCTACTTTATGGATATAGAAACCTACTATCCACATAAACTAATAAGCTTAGGCGTGAAATAAACTAATAAGCTTAGGCGTGAATTAGCGATCTCTATATTTTATATCCAGGCATGAGGTGGTGAATGAGCCATATCTATCACGTGCACTCATTATTATCATTTTCATCATAATAGATGGTGTTTTGCTGGACTTTTACCTTGGATATCTTTCCAGATCAGCAAGCTGTGAATGGCATATATCCGTCATGGCCACTTTGCTATTGTAAATTTCAGAATGGAATGGTGCTTTTGCCTGAACTTTAACCATGGATCTCCCTTCAAGATAGATGATTCTTTACTTGATCTTTCACCTTGAATCTCACCATCTGTCTCCTACAAATTGTTCAAATTGTTAAAGCATATTAAAATATCAAACAAAGGCATGGTTCTAATTCTGCGAGCTTTGGGAATTTACCAGATTCTAGGTGTTCTAATTTTATCATTATGTCATATATTTCACAGCGAACGTCAGTTTTTGATCAACTCTATTGTGGGCTATCCAGTAAGACACGATATGCTTCTTGTTGTATGTGTTGTATAAGGTGTTTACCATTGCATAATGTCACCCAAGATAAGCGATAAGTTCTGTTATTCTCAGGGCACCCTGCTGGTTTTAGTTCCAAGTTCCAACATCGACCCCTCGCTGGTAGCTTGTGTAAAATAATTAATTACATTGCATGTAACATTAGGGCTAAGTCTGTTCATATCCATTATTAAATCAGCACTGATCTACCCTCCATTTCACCTTTGTGCTCTTTTGCCTCAGAATTGTTGCTATATTGAGTATTTATTTAAAAATGCCATTAAATTCTTATATTCACAGTACTTATTTATCCTTCATTTAAGCTGCCTTTTATCATACTGAACTCAGAATTATTAGTTATTAGAATTAATATTTTTAATCAAAACAGTAAATTAATTTTCTATATTCACTGTAAATCAACCATATGGTTGCAGAATGCCCCTGCCACTGCGATAAGTCAGGGATCTTGTTCGAACAGCTTTTTGGAAAATACAACCTACATTGAAACTTCCTGCTCCCAGTCAACCTCCATAGAAAAAGAGTAAAACAGTAAATCTGCATCGTGCTTGCTTACTCTTTGGTCTCTATTTTTTGCCTATTTATTTTGACATGCTCATGACACCTACAATTGTAAAAAATTGCCTTTCAAATAAAGGTTTTGTTTTGCACCTTTAATGGAACTGTGTCACAACTAATCTCCACCGTAGTCTATAATTAGTGTTGATGTTATTGTGTGTGGACATTTGTTATTACTTTGGATTGTAATTTGGATAGTGATATTCAATTTATGCAAACAACGTTGTTAAATCTCATATGATTCCATAGGGTTTTAGGATTTTGATTTTGAGTAGAAGTTCAGGCCCCAGGGGTCAAACATAACTCATACTTAATTATCACCTTGGCTAGGAGGTCTTATTTATTTTACATATTTTAATACATTTTTTTAAAAATAAATTGGAAATATTTGAAAACATGTATTTATGATTTATCTATAAATAATAAAACACATAAAAGAAATTGTATTTAATGTTTGTGTTAACTTATTGTTTTCCTATTTTAAGTTTTAACAATTATATTTTACAGTCCATTTTAAATCTCCGATTTAATTTTAAAAAATAATTATAAATAATAAAAACAATAACATTTTTTAAATCATAAATGTAAATAGAGGATATGCTTACCTCTGAAATAATAACATACGGATACGATGATCCATGGCAATCCCTTTGAATTTCTGCCCATCTCTTTACCAGTTCAGTTAGTTTAAATTTAAAAAATGTGGCTTATTTGTATTTTATTTTATAATTCTTATCATCTATTTAATTAAGTTTTCCACTAATGCTTTCAAAATTCAGTTAGTTTAAAATTGTGGCTTATTTGTATTTTAATTTATAATTTTTTTCATTTATTTAAATTATAGTGTGCAAACAAATTGCAGAAATACTTGCAATGGCACCTCCAAAATCAATAGCAGAAGCATGGAAATATGTGGAGAAATTGGATGGGTCTAGTGGGAGACATCTTAAATGCAAACTATGCAATGATGAGTTTGTTGGGTCTTTGACTAGAGTGATGGACCATTTGCTATCTATCTCTAATGGTAAAGGAGGTGGTGTTGATGGTTGCAAGAATGTGTCTGCAGAGCTCAAGGAGATACTTCAAAGAGATTATGATAAAATTAAGAATGCCAAGCAAGTGAAAGAAAAGAAAAGGAAGTGTATTCAAACAGAAATTGAAATGAATTATGGCTCATTCTCCTCACTCTCCTCGAGCATGGTTGGCATTGGAAGTTCATCTCAGCCAAAGAGCAGTAAATCTGGTGGGACAGCAACATTAAATTCTCTTTGGAAGCCCAAGCAGAAGCAAGATGTTGATGATGCAGTAGCTGATATGTTCTTTGAATCTGCCATTCCATTTAATGTGGCAAGAAGTCCTTATTTCCTCAATGCATGTAAAATGATTGCGGATTTTGGTAAAGGTTATGTCCCTCCCAGTTCTGAGACAATAAGAACCACTCTTTTGAAGAGGTCAAAAGAAAGGGTGACAAGTAGATTGCAAAAAATCAAAGACTCTTGGAGGGAAACAGGGTGCACAATTTTATCAGATGGTTGGTCAGATATGAATCATAGACCTCTGATTAATGTGTTGGTTCATTGCCCTAGAGGAGTACTTTTTTTGAAGGTAGTTGATGCATCAGGGAATAAAAAGACCTCTGAATATTTTCAAGATTTTAGAGGAAGCTATTCTTGAAGTTGGAGAAGAAAACGTGGTCCAAGTTGTCACTGATAGTGCTTCAAATTGTGTTGGAGCTGGAAAGTTGATCATGGAAAAATACAGAAAAATATATTGGACACCTTGTGCTGCTCATTGCCTTGACTTATTGTTGCATGACTTGGCCAAGTTTCCATGGATTAATGAAATAGTTCGGAAGGGAAAACAAATTGCACACTTCATATTCAACCATCAACTCACTTTGAGTTTGTACAGGAGTAAAGCATCTAGAGAGCTGCTAAGGCCTTGTGAAACCAGATTTGTTACATATTATATCACTGTCAAAAGGCTAGTTGAAGAAAAATCAAGTATAAGAGGTATTTTTTGCCACAATGACTGGGAAAACTCTGCCCTTTCAAAGGAAGCTAAAGGAAAGGAGTTGGAACAGGTGATTTTAGGAAATACTTTTTGGGACAATGCTCTAAAGGTCTTAAAAGTATGTGAACCAATTGTTGATATGCTCCGCATGGTTGATAGCGATACCCCTTCCATGGGATTTGTTTATGAAGGCATGGATCGTGCTAAGGAATCCATTGCAAAATCTTTTAATAATGAAGAAAATGAATACATTGAAATATGGGAGGTCATTGATGAAAGATGGAAGATGTTGCATAGCCCTTTGCATGCAGCGGCTTGTTATTTGGATCCTAGACTCTTTGGGATAGAAAGAACAAATGATGCAGAGGTCATGAATGGCCTTTATGAAGCAATTGAACGGTTGGTCCCAGATTTAGAAGAATCCAGGAGAATTAGAGAGGAGCTTCGGGCATACAGGTGTGAGGAGGGAATGTTTGCAAGGACTAGTGCTGTACAGGATAGGCCTAATGTTTCGCCAGGAAGATGGTGGCAGTTTTATGGATCAGAGACTCCTGAATTGCAACGTTTTGCAATTCGTGTTTTAAGCCAGGGATCAAGTGCTTCTGCTTGTGAGAGGAACTGGAGCAACTTTAACCATATTCAGTCCAAGAAAAGAAATAAATTACTGTCTACAAGGTTGGAAGACCTTGTTTATGTTCGCAGCAATTTGAAGTTGGCCTTGAGCAGTGTGGCTAAAGATGCATCTAGTTCCTCTCAGTCGTTGTTTGAGTCCATACCAGAAGAAGATGATATTTGCATGGATGATGACTCACTAGATGAGTCAAATGATGACTTTGATGATCACTCTTCTAGTGGCTTTACTAGGCCATTTGCTTATGATGATTTAGAGATTTAGAGCTTTATGATGTTGCAACTTGAAACTTGCAAGTAGGCCAAATGATAGATAATCTATGTTTTTGAATTTTGTAGAAGAATTTTATGGATTATAGCTACTTTGACATTGTAAACTCCTTTTTAAAATTTTGAAATTTGAAGATGTTCTCCATGGTTTTGAAATATAGCTTTATTGTAAATTGTAATTCGTATGCTTAAATTCTAATTATGTTTTGATTTATGTGATTCTAATTATGTTTTGATTATGAAAATTATGCGATTCATTTTTGTATTTCCAAACTACTATGGTGTATGATGTATAATGTATGTTTACATTTAAGTTTTAACTAATGTCATTGATATAATTAGAGCATGCTATGATTAAGTTATTCATGTGTGTTTACTAATCAAAATTTTTATTCATAGTTTTATAATTTATTAATTGATTTTGATTTTTAATTAATTTATGCCATATATTTTTATATTTATTGAAAAATATGTATAGTCGAACCTAATGTCGAACCTCATCGGAAAATTCGAACCCGAATCGAACTTAATCGTTGCCGCCGACGAGTGTGACATGAACACTTGATAATTTGGAACTAGGGGCTGATCCCCTCACCGGAATGAGTTGAAAATCGGTAGACTGCCTGTACTCACTGCTCCGGACAAAACCCAGAAACCATGAAGCAAATGGACCACCTCCGAAAAACACCCCAGAAGCCCTCCTCAAGGAAAACGCTGTCCCTCCAGGCCCAGCGTAGATGCCAAAAGAAGAATGCTGAGAAAGAGCCACAAATCCCTCTGCAAACTCTCCAACTGAAAGAGACTAACCCTCCAAGCTGAAACACACTGAATCTCCCACGAAAATCCCCACAACTGAGCTGCTCTAACTCAAACTGCATCCTCCCTCCAAGACTGCGCAGTCACCCAATGAAGCTCAGCTCCTCAGCAAAACGTCCCACCAAATCACCTGCAAATCAACTGCTAAAGACGGAAGGAATACCTTGCCCGAGCAGGCACTCGAAGTCCCCCGGGGCCAAGGGCAAGATCTCCGACCGGAGACACTCAGTCGCACTAAACAGTGCTGCAGACCGACTAAACAGCCAGCGTGCTCAAGTAGACAGAAGTCTAGCTCAAAATATCATCAACATATCAATAATGCCAAATGGAGTGACTCTCCCACCTTTTATAGTACTAGCTCCCCTCAAAACCCTAACTGCGTCCCCTCTCTCCATGAGCTCCTCCTATGCCTGCGCAGTTGCTTCTAGAGCCTACGTGAGGCCTCTCTCATGCGAAGTGTGGACTCCCAAGGCTTTCCTTTAAGTCACAACGTTGCTCCTACTAGGAAGCACTTTATTTTATTAAAGTGAGTTGACCCCTCTTTCTCACTTTTATTTATTAATTAACTATAGGCGGCAAAACTATACAAAAATGAAATATTCCAATTAGCGGTGCTAATTAGGAATATTACATTCTCAGATCGATGCGAGGTCGGGGTACCATCGGATCAAGGTGAGGACGAACGTCCTTAAGGCGCATTCGAGATGCCACTATGGCGATTTGAGTTTTGGTGATGGCGGATGCCCTTCGGGCTAACCAAGCGCACCAACAACCTTTCGGTCCTACATGAACCATATCTTCCGTGGTCAATTGAGGAAGTTTGTCTTTGGTGTTCTTTGATGACATCCTCATCTACAACCGCACATGGAAGAAGCACTTGCAGCACATTGAGGTTGCACTGTGTATTTTGGAAGAGCAACATTTCTATGCTAAGCTCTCCAAATGCGAATTTGGGCTGACAAAGATGCTCTAATTGGGGCACATCATTGGTGTGGATGGGGTAAGAGTCCATGAGGAGAAGATCCGGGCCATTCGGGATTGGCCAAAACCGAAGAATGTGACAGAGCTCAGGGGATTTGTAGGCATCTGCACCTACTACTGGAAATTTGTCAAGGGGTTTTCTCAACTTGCTACACCACTCACGGGCCTTACTAAGAATGGGGGATTTGGCTGGACTGATACTGCGCAGAGGTCTTTTGATAAGCTCAAAGAGGTGATGAGCAGTTGTCTGGTATTGGCTTTGCCAGACTTCACACAACCCTTCATTCTGGAGTGTGATGCTTCAGGGGAAGGAGTAGGCACAATGTTGATGCAGGGGGACCACCCTATAGCTTTCGAGAGCAGGAAGCTACTGTCACATGAGAGGTTGCATCCGATATACGACAAGGAGATGCTTGCCATTATGCATTCATTGGCCAAGTTCCGGCAGTATCTGGTGGGTAACAAGTTTTGGGTGAGGACTGATCACAACAACCTCTGGTTTTTCCTTGAGCAAAAGCAGTTACAGGAGATGCAGCAGAAGTGGGTCAGTAAGATTCAGGCCTATGACTTTGCCATTGAGTATGTCAAAAGGAAGAACAACGTGGTGGCAGATGCTTTGTCACGCAAGCCAACAACGTTATCCTTGATGAGCCTAGACGCAGACTGGAGGGCTCAATTGTTGGTGGAGTATTTGAAGGACCGCTTTGCCTGTGAGGTGTTGGACGGCCAGATTACAGATGATAGGTATAGGGTGATTGATGAGGTTATCTATTACAGGGACATGATCTTCTTGACTGGGAATTTCAGCTCAAGGAGAAGATAGTACGCGCATCCCATGATTCTCTGCTATAAAGCCACCAGGGATTCACAAAGACCTACAGGGCCATCAGGGAAAGGTTCTCTTAGAGAGGCCTCAAAGAGGACGTACTGCGACATGTTAAGGTGTTCAAAGAAGTGTGTCGAGGAGAATAAGGGAGATGAGCCATCCAACGGGTTTGTTCAGTAGCTTCCCGTGCAGGAGGAAAGTGGTAAAGCATCTCCATGGATGTAATATCCTTTGTTTTAGAGCGCCTCACTGTTGAGGAGTGCAGTGAGCCTTGACACGCTAGCCGAATGCTGCGAAGTACATTTAGCGCGGGGTTGTTTAATTGTCATCTAGAGATGCTCAGGAGGCCCAACCACTACACCAAAAGCTCGAGCGGTAGTGAGGGCGGCATCCCGGAGTGTTAAGGGTGAGCTCAGCCGGGCATCTGGGGACCCGGCGGCTAAGCGACCCGCGGCTAAGCGACCTCGCCGGCCCGGCCGGCGTGTCAAGAGGCCCGCCGGGGCCAGGGAAACCACAAGCGAGATCGACCCTGCCTTCACGCGAGTCTCGACCTCGAGACCTCGGCTCTGATACCCCAGAGGCCCAACCACTACACCAAAAGCTCGAACTGTTAGTGAGGGCGGCATCCCAGGGTGTTAAGGGTGAGCTCAACAGCCCACCAGAGCATCTCGAGGACGACCCCCGCAGCTAAACGGCCTCGCAGACCCCGGCAGGCGTGGTTGGGCCCCTTCGGACCCTCAACCGTCGGCGCACAAACGGGGGATATTAAAATATTCCAATTGATTTTTTGAATTCATTAAAAAAAAATTATAATTATTAATTTATTATTTATAATATATATTATATAATTTATTAATTTATGACCCTTGTACAAGTTGGAGTCCCAACACCTCAATGACATGGTCTACGTCCACTACAAACTTAGATTGTGGACGAGACAACTTGAGAGGACACCTGATATGGAGGCCATCTCTTTAGATGCGATTGATAGCACTGTTGCATGGAGGGTTGAGGCCGAGAGGCCTATCATGGAGTCAGCCCCTGATTGGATAGAGCAGCAGGTAGTGGAGAGGGAGGAGTAGGAGAAGGAGGAGGAGGTGACACCACCTAACCCTTTCACCGGTAGAGAACATGGTCTACCTCCTTTAGCTCCTAGTGCTTCAGCTTCTAGAGCACAACAGAGTCCATTGCCAACCCCACCAACTTCTTCATCTAGAGGGAAAGTTGTTACAATTTCTCGCAAGAGGGGCAGAGGAAATCAGTAATTTTAGTTATTTGGTGCATTCCTTTGTATGTGACATTATAACTCATGATATGAGATATATTATTATATTTTTTTTATTTTTTTTGAGACTGAGTTGGGACTCAAGATGGTATTCAGGACATGATTCACTGTTATGTGTGATGTAGCAGTAAACATGATATTACACATCTTATATATTAGTTTTTTTTTTCATATTTATGTGTCAATGCATTTATTTTATGTTGTGGATGCTTTACCTATTAAAAAAATTGGAAAAAAATGAATATTTTTTGTATGTTCAGATTTTTTCCCGATATTTACGATTTTTTCCCCTCGCTGATTTAATCTTGATCACGATGTTCGCAACATTGGTGTTAGCAACATAGCAAATGCGACACTTGAGAGGGAGTTGTAGTACAAATGCAGCAGTGGCAGTAGAAGTGTCATGGGCAGCGGTACAATGGCAGTGACAACGCAGTGTTGGTGGACAACATCAACAACATAAAGGATGCTTCAGGGTCAAAGTAGTATGCAACAAGCATTATTGCTAGAGAACTTTGCTCGCTAAGAGGGGGTGTTGAATTTTTAGCATCCGAAAGTGCTCTAAGTCTCCAATTTGGTGTAGAGGCTTAGACATTAGTATTCCAAAGAACCCAGAAAGCGTTTGTGGAAATTCCACTCGGATTTTGTTTTATTTGAAAAATTAATTATTTTAATGGGGACCCTATGTCGAAACTTAGGAAAATTAAATAATTAAAGGGTATTAAATAAAACAAAGTGTGGATCTTCTATAGGACATGGAACAAGTCATGTTATAATCTTACCCATTGATTAGACATCTAATCTGGGTCGTTGATATGTCAACGAGAAGACTAAAGGAAGGCTTGAGGGTCATTTCGAAAACACATCGAGACACTGAATTGATCTAAGATTGAAATCTCTAGGGTGAGTTTGCTAAGAAATTCGAGCTAGAGATCTGAGCAGTGAGGGGTAGAGATAGCATCTAGAGAGGAAAATATTTTCTTAGCTAGGGGAGCATCAGTCAAAGAGAGGCAAAAGAGATCTAACCAAAGCTAGCTTAAAAAGAAGGCCGACGCAGCTGATAAGTCAGTGATCTTGTTCAACAAAATTTTTGGAAAATCTAATACAACCTACATTGAAACTTCTCATTTCCTCACCAACCTCCATAGAAAAAGAGTAAACAGTAAATCTGCATCGTGCTTGCTTACTCTTTGGTCTTATTTTTTGCCTATTTATTTTGACATGCTCATGACACTCACAATTGTAAAAATTTTCAAATAAAGGTTTTGTTTTGCACCTTTTACTTGAACTGTATCACAACTAATCTCCACTGTAGTCTATAATTAGTGTTGATGTTATTGTGTGTGGACATTTGTTATTACTTTGGATTGTAATTTGGATAGTGATATTCAATTTATGCAAACAACGTTGTTAAATCTCATATGATTCCATAGGGTTTTAGGATTTTGATTTTGAGTAGAAGTTCAGGCCCCAGGGGTCAAACATAACTCATACTTAATTATCACCTTGGCTAGGAGGTCTTATTTATTTTACATATTTTAATACATTTTTTTAAAAATAAATTGGAAATATTTGAAAACATGTATTTATGATTTATCTATAAATAATAAAACACATAAAAGAAATTGTATTTAATGTTTGTGTTAACTTATTGTTTTCCTATTTTAAGTTTTAACAATTATATTTTACAGTCCATTTTAAATCTCCGATTTAATTTTAAAAAATAATTATAAATAATAAAAACAATAACATTTTTTAAATCATAAATGTAAATAGAGGATATGCTTACCTCTGAAATAATAACATACGGATACGATGATCCATGGCAATCCCTTTGAATTTCTGCCCATCTCTTTACCAGTTCAGTTAGTTTAAATTTAAAAAATGTGGCTTATTTGTATTTTATTTTATAATTCTTATCATCTATTTAATTAAGTTTTCCACTAATGCTTTCAAAATTCAGTTAGTTTAAAATTGTGGCTTATTTGTATTTTAATTTATAATTTTTTTCATTTATTTAAATTATAGTGTGCAAACAAATTGCAGAAATACTTGCAATGGCACCTCCAAAATCAATAGCAGAAGCATGGAAATATGTGGAGAAATTGGATGGGTCTAGTGGGAGACATCTTAAATGCAAACTATGCAATGATGAGTTTGTTGGGTCTTTGACTAGAGTGATGGACCATTTGCTATCTATCTCTAATGGTAAAGGAGGTGGTGTTGATGGTTGCAAGAATGTGTCTGCAGAGCTCAAGGAGATACTTCAAAGAGATTATGATAAAATTAAGAATGCCAAGCAAGTGAAAGAAAAGAAAAGGAAGTGTATTCAAACAGAAATTGAAATGAATTATGGCTCATTCTCCTCACTCTCCTCGAGCATGGTTGGCATTGGAAGTTCATCTCAGCCAAAGAGCAGTAAATCTGGTGGGACAGCAACATTAAATTCTCTTTGGAAGCCCAAGCAGAAGCAAGATGTTGATGATGCAGTAGCTGATATGTTCTTTGAATCTGCCATTCCATTTAATGTGGCAAGAAGTCCTTATTTCCTCAATGCATACATGTAAGATGATTTATGATTTTGTACAAGAAGTCCCGTTCGAGGACAATATGACTACTTTTGAAGAGGTCAAAAGAAAGAGTGACAAGTAGATTGCAAAAGATCAAAGACTCTTCGAGGGAAACAGGTTGCACAATTTTATCAGATGGTTGGTCAGATATGAATCATAGACCTCTGATTAATGTGTTGGTTCATTGCCCTAGAGGGGTACTTTTTTTGAAGGTAGTTGATGCATCAGGGAATAAAAAGACTTCTGAATACATTTTCAAGATTTTAGAGGAAGCTATTCTTGAAGTTGGAGAAGAAAACGTGGTCCAAGTTGTCACTGATAGTGCTTCAAATTGTGTTGGAGCTGGAAAGTTGATCATGGAAAAATTCAGAAAAATATATTGGACACCTTGTGCTGCTCATTGCCTTGACTTATTGTTGCATGACTTGGCCAAGTTTCCATGGATTAATGAAACAGTTCGGAAGGGGAAACAAATTGTGCACTTCATATTCAACCATCAACTCACTTTGATTTTGTACAGGAGTAAAGCATCTAGAGAGCTGCTAAGGCCTTGTGAAACCAGATTTGCTACATATTATATCACTGTCAAAAGGCTAGTTGAAGAAAAATCAAGTATAAGAGGTATTTTTTGCCACAATGACTATGAAAACTTTGCCCTTTCAAAGGAAGCTAAAGGAAAAGAGTTGGAACAGGTGATTTTAGGAAATAATTTTTGGGACAATGCTCTAAAGGTCTTAAAAGTATGTGAACCAATTGTTGATATGCTCCGCATGGTTGATAGCGATACCCCTTCCATGGGATTTGTTTATGAAGACATGGATCGTGCTAAGGAATCCATTGCAAAATCTTTTAATAATGAAGAAAATGAATACATTGAAATCTGGGAGGTGATTGATGAAAGATGGAAGATGTTGCATAGCCCTTTGCATGCAGCGACTTGTTATTTGGATCCTAGACTCTTTGGGATAGAAAGAACAAATGATGCAGAGGTCATGAATGGCCTTTATGAAGCAATTGAACGGTTGGTCCCAGATTTAGAAGAATCCAGGAGAATTAGAGAGCAGCTTCGGGCATACAGGTGTGAGGAGGGAATGTTTGCAAGGACTAGTGCTGTACAGGATAGGCCTAATGTTGTGCCAGGGAGATGGTGGCAGTTTTATGGATCAGAGACTCCTGAATTGCAACGTTTTGCAATTCGTGTTTTAAGCCAGGGATCAAGTGCTTCTGCTTGTGAGAGAAACTGGAGCAACTTTAACCATATTCAGTCCAAGAAAAGAAATAAATTACTGTCTACAAGGTTGGAAGACCTTGTTTATGTTCGCAGCAATTTGAAGTTGGCCTTGAGCAGTGTGGCTAAAGATGCATCTAGTTCCTCTCAGTCGTTGTTTGAGTCCATACCAGAAGAAGATGATATTTGCATGGATGATGACTCACTAGATGAGTCAAATGATGACTTTGATGATCACTCTTCCAGTGGCTTTACTAGGCCATTTGCTTATGATGATTTAGAGATTTAGAGCTTTATGATGTTGCAACTTGAAACTTGCAAGTAGGCCAAATGATAGATAATCTATGTTTTTGAATTTTGTAGAAGAATTTTATGGATTATAGCTACTTTGACATTATAAACTCCTTTTTAAAAGTTTGAAATTTGAAGATGTTCTCTCCATGGTTTTGGAAATATAGCTTTATTGTAAATTTGTAATTCGTATGTTTAAATTCAATGTATATGTTTTGATTTTTACGATTCTAATTATTGAAAATGAAAATTAAAGTATTCATTTTTGTATTTCCCAACCATTATAAAGATGTATAATGTATGTTTACATTTAAGTTTTAACTAATGTCATTGATATAATTAGAGCATGCTATGATTAAGTTATTCATGTGTGTTTACTAATCAAAATTTTTATTCATAGTTTTATAATTTATTAATTGATTTTGATTTTTAATTAATTTATGCCACATATTTTTATATTTATTGAAAAATATGTATAGTCGAACCTAATGTCGAACCTCATCACGAACCTCATTTTAGAATTCGAACCCGAACCCGAACCGTGTGACATA